>JAFMOC010000763.1:0-95060 GCA_019802505.1 Corydoras sp. C115 | reverse complement strand
GTGACCACTGTATTTAAGAACAGATAAATCTTTGCATTCGAAATTTAAATTTGATGTAGCATTTTAAAGGTAAAAAAAGTTAAATCGCCCAGTGCTTCACATATTTAATCCCAAAAAATACTTTGTGTTTATATATATATATATATAATAGTATATATATAGTCACGAATCGGAGTGCACTGTCCGGAAGCTGGCAGGGCAGCAAGAGCGGTGCGGTGTAGAATAAAGTGAGCCAGGCGACCAGGTAACGGAACCCCCCCCAAAAAACACTTTTATTAGCGTAGCACAGCCTCCCATTTGGAACGCCGCTGAAGGAGCCGAGAGCAAATAACAAAATGCGCAAAAAACGCTATACAGTGCGGGAACGCTGCTTCTGCGGACACGACGAAACGTGCCGAGGAGACCTAAAATACAAATAATAAACAGAGCAAGCAGCGGAAAAAAAAAAAAAGCCGCTGAATGCAGGGCGAGTCGAGCGGGGTCAAATGGCGAAACATAGCAATAAATAAAAAACAACCACCCGATAACACCCGACGGGGCATAGTCATGAGCATCGGCACACAAGCGTGTAGTGTTTCTGTAATGCCTCAGTATAGATATGCTGGCTCATGCCTGACTGCTTACGGAGGCATGCTAGAAATGCATGTCAGCAGGTCGCAATCTGTGATCAGGTAGGACCCATCCCTGCTCAAGGGGCTGGGCCCTACCTACGGAAGCCCCCGAACGGCCAAAACCCGATACACGGGAGAAGACAGGGGGTAAGGGACCCAAACCGCTCACAACACTGACATTTTATAATATATATATATATATACATATATATATAATATATATATATATATATATATATAGATATAATTATATATATATATATATTTGTAATTTAGTCATTAGTTTTATTAATTAATTATTATTTTAATTAAATTAAATAAATAATAATAATTAATTATTATTCTATTTGTCACAAATAGTCTGTAAACGAATAGTTCTGGAGACGTGGATGCAGAACAAAAGGGATATTTATTGAATGAGCAAGGCAGAGGTAGGGTAGTGCAGGAGGAGGGATTGTGCGAGGGGGGTTGTAGCCGTTGCAAACTGGACCCAGGCCCCGGGGTGTGGGAAACCCTGGACGGGAGGACTGGGCAGGGGGGCAGCACAACACCGAGCCAAAAGACAAATAACAAAAATAAAACAAAAGCACACAGATATAATTACGCTTTGTAGTAAAACGAGAACCCTACACTGGCCCTATGCGTTGAGAAGAAGCAGAACAACGACTAGTGAGGGTGGGGTCCCCCCCCTCAGGATAGACAAAATAAACAAAACCTAAGACAGAAAAAAGAACAGGCGTGTCCCCAGAGGGAGTGTTTTTTCTTTTTTTTTTTAGACAAAAAACCTGAAGGAAGAAAGCGTGGTAGAAAGTGCACAAAAGAGGTACGGTGAACTACAACGGGACGACGGACGGACGGCTCGGAACCAGAAGACCTGAAAACAAACAAGGGATGGGAAGACAAGCAAACGGTGTTAGTGCACAAGGGAAGGGAAAAATAACGTTAGTTTACCGAGATAGAGAGTATTAGTAAAAGAAGGGAAACCGTTAGTATGCTGAGTGAAACACTGAGACACGGGACACCCTCAGGTTTGGTGGCGCGCCAGCGGAGCAGGCTAGGGTGAGCGCGAAACTCCGCCCCACCCGGCCGAAGCCGAACCACCTGAGCGGACAGACAGAGATCGCTCCCGGGACGCAGGACACTAGGGACAGGATGAACACTGAAAACAGAAAGAGGTTTAGACAAACCACAGGGAGCGATCACAGAAAGACACAGACGTTCCCACTCATACAATGACAGAGACTAACCTAAACACGGAGGTGAGAGCGCAGATGCTAACACACAGCTAACATAAACAGACACGCACTCACCGAGACCAGATATACCACGAGACACAAAGCAGAGAGAATAGCAGCCAAATAATTGCTCGGTATGTATGATAAATCAGGGACAAATACTTCGCCACACCTGGAGACGGCGGAACAGCTCCTCCAGTGACTCACGCAGCAAGTCCTGGACCAAGGACAGGCTCTGCTGTACCTGACACAGCAGGTGCAGACACTGTCCACAGGAGCCGCCAAATCACCTGTCCCGCCATCAGGTGACACCGTGGGGTAACCCCCCAGCAGCAACACTACACTTAACCTGTCCTCCTCAGGTTGCCCCCGTCGTCCACAGGGGCCATCACGGGCACTGCTGGGGTGTCCCTCCCCCACGGCTGGAGATGGCACGACGCTCCATCCCCATCCCGGAACCGCCATGCTATTCCGGGGACCCCGAATCTTGCGAGGAGTTCCTCCTGAAGTTCTCTCTCTTCCTCGCCAGCCGGCCACCCACCACGGACCGGAACGCCATCGCCCTGCTCATCTCCCGACTCACCTGTGCGGCGTCCGCATGGGCTATGGCCATCTGGCATAACAACGGGGCTGACGTCACCTCTCTCACGGCCTTCCTAGAGTCCTTCCGGGCCACCTTTAATCATCCTCGTCATGGTGCGGCGGCCGGAGACGAACTGCGACTGCTTCATCAGGGCAGAAGATCGGTTGCGGAGTATTCGCTGCAGTTCCGCACCTTGGCGGCCGCCAGTGGATGGAATGAGGTGGCGCTCATCTCCCAGTTCAAGGCGGCGGGTCTGTCCCTGTCTCTGCAGAGGGAGCTGGTTTATCGCTCCCTCAACCTGGACCTGTCGCAAGTCATCCAGTTGGCCATCCAGTTGGATCAGCACGCCACCCCGCCTGACCCTTCTCAGGGAACGTACACCCCACAACCTGCGATGGCTGCCCCGCTTCCTGTTCCCCATGGAGTTGGGGCAGACCGGGGTACCGGAACGGCAACGGCAAGAGCGGCCACGTCAACACCCATGTCGTTACTGTGGGGGAACAGGACATCGGGTGGCGCAATGCCTCAAGAAAACGCCCAAAGCGGAGGACAAGCAGGCAGAGGTAGCAGGAGGAGCGAGGAGGACCGGGACAAGACCTCCGACGCCCAGCGTCCGCCAGGTGAGCCCTATTCAACCTGTTTATAAGGGCAATTCCCTCGGATTCTCACCCAGTTATCTCACCTGTCGCGCACGTTCACAGTGACCGCCCTCATCGACTCGGGCTCAGAGGGGGACTTCATTGAGGAACACCTGGTACAGACGTCTCCAGGTCCCCTCCGTCCCTCTACCAGCTCCCATCAAGATCTCGGGAGTCAATGGAACCACGGTGGGGCTAAGGGAGCGAGTGGCAGAGCGTGACGGAGAGACAGATGCAGAACCCGGATTTCTTACATTATTATTATTATTATTATTATTATTTATTTTCAACTAGGTATTGAGGTGTTTGTGTTTGTGTACTAGATATTTCTTATTTATTTATGTTTTTGATGTCAGTCTGTGTGGAATTTTCCTTTCTTTTTTTGTAAGAATGTTTGATTCTGGAAAAAAAAATGGGTAAACAGCTGGAAGTCTATACTAAAGAACAGTTAATTCTGTTCATGTATTTGATTTTCTCAATCATTTTTTTTAAATAGGTCAATCATGTTGATATGTTGATCAGGTGAAATACAAGAATAATCATGTAGTGAGAAGCCATTATTACATGCTGTAAATTGCAATACTTGGTCAGGGGTCTTGATTTTTCATGAGGAATCAAGAGATCAATGAATTTTAAATATAAAAAATTAAACAGTTTGTGTTTTCTTCCCTCAATCTTTCCATTAAATGTTTTCATTTCCTCTTCAGATATCAGTTCTGTTTTATGAAGAATGAACTATACATTAGAAACAGATGATCAGTTTAACTGAGATCTATAAATGAATTGTTCAACATTAACAATTCACATTATTCTGATTTCCTTTTTCTAAATAAACGGATCTTGTAATGTGATACCCTGTAAAAAAAAATCACTCTCCATGCAGTTAATACTGCGGTGTTTACAGCTCAGGTGCATGTGTAATAAACTCCACCTGCAATGCAGAAATCAATTATGGATCGGATTAAGGACACTAGGGGTGAGCTGCAATATTCGCTGATTCAACGATTCGATTCGGAGAACCGTAGTCGACTATGAACCTCATAGTCGAATGTACCATTTTGACCACATGGGGGTGCGCATGGCTGCTGCTAAGCATTAGTTTTTACATGAAATGTCTTTGTTTTCGTTATATATATAGCCTTTTGTCAATAAAAATCATCCTAATTTTTAGTTTTTTTTTTAGGTTTTTCCTTTGAAGTGGAAAAAAGTCCAGAACGGGGATCCCATTTACGGTGCTCTAGAAAAACAAGTAAAATATATTAAAAAAATCTTTTTTAAAAACCACGCTTATAGCGCCATCTTGTGGTGAAATTTTAACGGATTCGACTATCAGTCGACTATAGGGAAAATCTGACGAATCAGATTCGACTATGAAAATTCTTTGTTGAATACAGCCCTAAAGGACACAGTTCTGCATTTGGATGCTGGGATATTGTACATAGATACAGTATGTTTGTTTGGAGGGGCACTTATGTATTCACCACTCCCTTCCAGCACAGATATCAGGTAGGCTTAGCAGCTGTTTCTCTGCTTTTGCTTTCCCCATTTTGTTTCTTTGAGTTCAAGTTCAAGTTCAAGTAATTTATTTATATAGCGCTTTTTACAACAGTACATTGTCACAAAGCAGCTTTACAGAATGAAAAACCTTTAGACCCCCAAAGAGCAAGCCGAAGCGACAGTGGCAAGAAAAAACTCCCTTTTATGTTGTTATTTAAGGAAGAAACCTTGGGAGGACCAAGACTCAGTGGGGGACTCATCCTCCTTGAGCAGCCAGGCAGCAACAACAGTGTAGGACAGCTATGTACAGATATTAAACAAATGGAAAAACTAACAACTGGAAAAACAACAATGACCGTAGTGGTCATCATGTTCAGGGGGAATTAGGGAGCACACAGGGTCCAGCCATTCTGGGTGTTCTAAGGCAGTATGGTGCAGTCAGCCTTACTGTCCCTGCAAAACGGAAGAGCAAGGTGGCATGTGCTGGCC
Source organism: Corydoras sp. C115 (assembly GCA_019802505.1). NCBI lineage: Eukaryota > Metazoa > Chordata > Actinopteri > Siluriformes > Callichthyidae > Corydoras > Corydoras sp. C115. The sequence continues at coordinate 90,007 of JAFMOC010000763.1, read as the reverse complement.
ATCTAGTGGAGCTTATGGTATTTTAAATGTTATATATTATTTTATAATGTGGGTGGCAAGGTGGCTTAGTGGTTAGCACATTCGCCTCTCAGCGCTAGGGGTTCGAATCCCAATCTGGGTGGAGTTTCCATGTTCTCCCTGTGTCTGTGTGGGTTTTCTCTGGGTTCTCTGGTTTCCTCCCACAGTCCGAAAACATGGATCAAGGTAAAGTGAATGCTCCAAATTGCCTCATATAGTGTGTGTATGTGTATGTGTCTGTGCGAGTAATTGTGTGCCCAGCGATAGATTGGCGCCCTGTCCTTCGTGTTTCTGCCCAGAGCCTGAAACGTACTCCCCTGGGTGGGCACGGGGAACCCTCCAGCGACCCTATGATTTGACGGAATTTTATAATGTACTTTGCTATAATGTACATTTAAACTCTTATTTGGTTCTCATTGGTCTATCTTACTGGTTGGTACCTCCTAACGCTGTTAACTAATAATTAGTACAGAATAATATGAATCTATTAAGGTGAGAATAAAGGCTCACCTTTTTTGTGTCAGGATGTTTCAGAAGCTCATATCAACTCTGCTAATTTCAAAAGAAATTATGTATTCAAGTCAAAAGATTAAGAGAAACTTTTCCTTGTTTTTAAAAATATTTATTTTCTTTCTCTTAATCTTTTTTTTTAAAAATTAAAAATTATTTTGAAATGAGCAGAGTCGATTTGAGCTGCTGAAGCATAAACACATAAAGAGTGAGAAGGCTTTTATAAATTCCATCCATCGATATTCTGCTTTATCCTCTATTAGGGTCGCGTGGGGGTTCCCCATGCCCATCCATGGGAGAACGTCTCGGCAAATACACCCAGGACGGGGCGCCAATCTATCGCTGGGCACACACTCACTCACACAGACACGCACAGAAAACACACCCTATATGGGACAATTTGGATAATTCATTTGACTTGATCCATGTTTTTGGACTGTGGGAGGAACCCGGAGGAAACACAAGCGGACACGGGGAGACCATGGAAACTCCATCCAAACCGGTCACGGGAATCCCTAGCTAAGTGCTAACCACTAAGCCACCGTGCCACCCTCCTTTATAAATTTGTCATATAAATAAAATTATATTTAATTTATAAATTTAAATTATATTTTTTAAAATTATATAAGAGAAGAAATGTTTTTAAAAATAAAAGGAAAGGTTTATCTTTCTCTTTTTAACCTGATGCTAATAAACAGAATGCATCATGGGAAGTGTGTTTTAAAGCATGAAGGACGTTAGTATTTACTTATTTACATATATGATCTGATTTATTAAGTATTATAAGTATAACGTTATGATGTTAAATTAATTGATAATCCTCATAATTTGAGAGATGTTCAGGTAATCTGATGATTATTTAATCTACAACAGAATAACGGTGCGACATTTTACTTCCAAAGAGCGCAGTATAGAGAAAGAAACTTAAATTATTATTTCTACTAAATTAACAAACGTCAAAAACATTTCTACTTCCGCTACAAACAATAACATTAACATAGTATAGATTTATATTCACTCACCGTGTTTTTAATAAACGACTTTATTTTCTTCTACGCAACACAATCAGCTTTCACTTTCACTGAAGTCTGACTTAACGATACGAGGATGACGCATGCGCAGTGTGCACAGTTCAGGTGTCCAGGTGAACCAGGAAAAGCCACTTGCTCTGTGTGACGTATGTGTTATTGTTTCACTGCAGGTGATTAATATTCTCTTTGTGTTCATGTTTTCAGATCTTTAAACTGTACAGTGAATCTATAAAGAAAAATCCAATTACTTACCTTTAAAACGCTCTTTAAATCAATCTTACTGACCGCGAGTCATTTAAACCTCTGCATTCATCTGGAACACTGAATTCTGTTACTCTAGGGGGCGCTGGTGTCACTGAGCTGATTAAAATGGATTAACGACTGCTTGAGATCGTAAATATTTATGGAGATTACGTCACTGTGGAGAGTTTGTTAGAAATTAGATTAGATTAGATTCAACTTTATTGTCATTACACATGTACAAATACAAGGCAATGTGCAGAATGTGCAATCCATCTCTCTCTCTCTCTCTCTCTCTCTCATATATATATATATATATATATATATATATATATATATATATATATATATATATATATATATATATATGTTGTTATATACATAAAATAGTGAATGAGATGAGGGTTAGAGGGAGGTACTATTTACATACATTAAGAATTGTAAGCTATAAATAATTTAAAAATGTATATAAGATTCTGTATAAACATACACATTTTCGACATGAAATGTTCATATACATATGTATGTACAGAATATACATCTTGGAATTAAAAGAATTTAGTGTGCTGGTATCAAAACTGGAGAATAGAATATACAGTAGGACAGTAGGGGATTAAGGGCAGAAACAATGAATACACAACCTGAAGTGCCTTATTACTTTTATAAAATGGTAACAATCATTATAATAAAAAACAAGGTTTGATTAATTCATAAATGCGTTTATTGAAAACAAAAACGCTGAAAAACTGGACATTAGTAGAGAGATTTAGAGAGAAACACACACACACACACACACACACACACACACACACACACACAAAACCAAACATACACATACAAGTACAGTTAAATTGCAAGCATGGAATCTGCATGTCACACTCGTCTACCTTGGGCTAAGAGCGGCTGCGCTCTAACGCGCAGAAGGGAGCCAGGCAGGCAGGTAGCAGGAACACAAATTTATTCTGGTGTAAAGACACCAAATACACAGGTACACAAAACGAGTGAACATGAAAATAAAACGCGCAGGGAGGACGGGGAACACCGGAAATAAATACACAAACACATCCCAATGACACTACGGAGATAATTAACTAAAACAACCCGGACTGACAGCTAATTAACACCAAACAAGGACACAGAAGAACAGAAACTGAAACACAAAAGAACAGAAAAACAGGTGCCCTAGGCACCTGTTACAGTACCCCCGCCCCTACGCGACCAAGAAACAAAAATAACGGTCCTCCGCCCTCCATGAGCCGGGCGTCGGCTGCGGGGAGGCGTGTCGAACGTCCTCTGGCTCCATGTCGGGGTGGGCGTCCTCTGCGGGCGTGGCGTGGAGAGCGCCCTCTGCGAATGCGGAGTTGCAGACGCCCTCTGGCTGCAAGGTCAGGTGGGCGCCCGCGGCAGATCAAGAGTGGGTCACGCCCTCCGACTGCGTGGTCCGGTGGACGCCCTCGGCTGATCAACAGTGGGCCGGTGGACGCTTACGTCGGATGAGGAGTTGGCCACGCCCTCTGGCTGACATGGCGCGGCGCGGTCCGGCGCTCAGCAGCTGCGCCGTGCGCACGCTGCGTCCTGCCTCCACGTCGGCGACGCGCTCTGCGTCCGGATCTCGGCACAGGGGGTTTTACAAACCGGACTGGACCATCAGTCCAGAACTCCTCAGAGTTGAGGAGGGTGCGTATGGGCAGAATATGCCCATACAGGTATGAATCGCCCGCCTCATCATCGGATACCTCGACCAGGTCGAGCCCATCCTCCGCACAGAGCACCTCAAACCCGTACCTCCACAACCACTCATCATCGGAGTCGCCACACTCCGACATCACACTGCTCGAGTCGTTCTTACGGCTCCGGGACGGCGGGCTATGCATAACGGCACACTCGCAGACACGTCGGAGCGCGCCGCGAGTCTGAGGCTATACGGCCCCCTCAAAGAAAAATGTAAAGAAAACCCTACCTGGGCTCTGGACTCCCCAAACGAATGGCACTTGATGTCACACTCGTCTACCTTGGGCTAAGAGCGGCTGCGCAAATGAGGCGCAGAGCCGCAGCGCTCTAACGCGCAGAAGGGAGCCAGGCACGCAGGTAGCAGGAACACAAATTTATTCTGAATTACACCAAACACACAGGTACACAAAACGAGTGAACATGAAAATAAGACGCGCACGGAGGACGGGGAACACCGGAAATAAATACACAAACCCATCCCATCACATGCACCAAACCAACCATTGACACTACGGAGATAATTAACTAAAAGAACCCGGACTGACAGCTAATTAACACCAAACAAGGACACAGAAGAACAGAAACTGAATCACAAAAGAACAGAAAAACAGGTGCCCTAGGCACCTGTTACGCTGCAAGAAAAACAGGGCATTCTGAAGTTTGGGAACACTTTAAACTTCATTCATTCATTCATTCATTATCTCCCGCTTTATCCTCTATTAGGGTCGCGGTGGGGTTCCCCATGCCCATCCAGGGGAGAACATCTCGGGCGCTGGGCAGATAGACCCAGGACAGGGCGCCAATCCATCGCTGGGCACACACTCACTCAGACAGACACACTCTATATGGGGCAATTTTGAGAATTCAATTAACTTGATCCATGTTTTTGGACTGTGGGAGGAAACCGGAGAACCCGGAGGAAACCCACGCAGACACGGGGAGAACATGGAAACTCCACCCAGATGGGGATTCGAACCGGGAATCCCTAGCGCTGAGAGGCGAACGTGCTAACCACTAAGCCACCGTGCCGCCCACTTTAAACTTTTGTCATATAATAAGGTTGAAAACTGTTTAATAAACTGTAGTTCATTGTATAAAAGTATATAGTCATACATGTGTATGCTATTATACAGTGGCGGCTGGTCCATAGGCTGAAAATTGTTCAGATATTAAACTGAATTTGTTCATATATATATATATATATATATATATATATATATATATATATATATATATATATATATATATATATATATATATATATATATATACGCACACACACCAGAGGCGATTGCTCTAAGACTGCAAGGGCAGCTCAGTTTTCCCTAAAATGTTGAAAAATAAGTAATCAAATGTATACTGTTGTGTGTACATTTCATTGACTAAATATGCGGTACAACGCACTCAACTTTTGTTCAGAATCAGCTTCTTATCGCTGGTAATGATGTGGCTTTCCTCTCACTCATTCCCGCAGCATCTCAGTGCTTTCAACAGAATGAACCTCCGGTAAAAATTTGCGAATCCAAGGAACCTCTGCAGTTCAGTCCTGGATGTGGGGATGGCCAATCGCAGATGGCCCGGATCTTTTCCGGATCGGGCTTGATAGCCCCAGGAGATACGGTAAGGTTACATTCTGCTAGTGAAAGCTGCACTTCTCTGTCTTCACAAAAAGACGGTTCTGCAGGAGGCGATTCAGGACCTGACGTACATGTTGTACATGATCTTTTAGGGTTCACAAGAAGATCAGTATATCGTCTAAATAGACGAAGACAAAACGGTCTAGGAAGTCCCTGAGCAAGTCATTGACTAACGCCTGAAAGACCGCGGGGGCGTTTCTGAGGCTGAAGGGGACCACGCAGTATTCGTAGTGGCCGTTGGGAGTGTTAAATGCCTTTTCTGATGCGGACCAGATGACACGTGTTACGCAGGTCTAGCTTAGAAAAAGCGGTGGCTCCCTGCAATGACTCAAATACAGCGGATGGAAGCGGCAGAGGCTATTTGTAGGGGACTGTGATGTTATTCAGGCCCCTATAGTCAATGCAGGGTCGTAGGGTGCTTCTTGGCTACAAAGAAGAATCCGGTCCCTACGGGGGAGGTGGAAGGTTGGATCAATCCCGTGGCGAGAGGGGAGCACCAGGTAAAAGGCCAATAGGTAATGTGACGGTCTAATGACCGGAGCGTGGCGGATCCGCTACTCGGAACAATCAGTCTGTAGGCAGAGGTACAGTCAACAGATGTTTATTAGCCACAACCAAATGGGGAACAGAGCTTGGTGGTGTGACACGCTGGCGGAGAACACGGAAACGCAGAGATGGTGGAGTGACGTCGTAGAGAATGTTGACATCAGCGGGGTCGTGTTCCAATCCACAGTTCCACCAGGACGAAGTGTGGCTAGGAGCGGGTATAGCGGCAGGAAGCGAAGCTGCACACAGAAACACAAGACAGGACGAGTACGGAGAAACACACACGATACTAGGCAGGGAACAGGCAATAGGCGAGGCGAGACGAGATCGGGAGCCAAAGAGGATGAGGCGTAGCACAAGGGTGAGCACAGGACCTATTGGCGACGAGAGACAGGACACAGTGACTTGAATAGCGTGCGTGATTACACTCAGGTGATTACGAGGCGTGGCTTACCCAACACACCCACACCACGTGATGAAACATAACACATAACGCTACCCAGCTGTTAGTTCAAGCCCTCATCCTATCCCAGCTTGATTATTGTAATGCATTAGTTGTGTAATGCATATATATATATATATATATATATATATATATATATATATATATATATATATATATATATATATATATATATATATGAATGTACATATAACAAATTTTAAAAAAGTGAAATACACTAATAAGATTACAGGTCGTTATATACACATATACATGTTAAAAATATATATAAGTATATAAATACAATATAGATACTGTATAGAGATTATGTACATACTTGAGCAGCAATATGAATGACTACCAGTATATACAGTGCATTACAGTGCAGAAGGTGAAGTGGTTGTGCAATGAGTTATTAAAGTGTTATTAGAGATTTACTGCCTCAGGAAAAAAACTTATACTGTATAAATAGGCAGAACAAACAAACAATACATTACCATTCCAGACTTAACAACATTAAACATTTTTATACATTATACATGACACTCACCTACAATACAAGTTTTAGGAATTGTCTCTTCAACAGTGTGTAAGTGGTGTGTATCTGAGCTTCATCTGCTTTTTTGATCAGGTATCAGATTTACTCAGTAGAGGAACAGATCAGATTCTGTAGGTCAGAACAACCCAGATCAGACACAATCAGGTGGTCACCAGAGTAAATACCTGTGTGTGTGTGTGACTCACCGTAGTGTCTTCAGGTTACAGTGAGGATCCTTCTGTAGATCAGTGAGAAGTTTCTTTCCTGATTCTCCTGGTTTATTGTTGTACAGATTCAGTTCTCTCAGCTTTGATATGGTGTTTGATCTCAGAGCTGAAGCCACAGCAACAAAACCTTCATTTTTCAAACCACAATCATTCAACCTGTACAGACACATATAACCAATATATCAAATCACCTTACAATCACTGTATCTCATATAAACACTGTCAGAAATAATAAATTATCACGATGAAATGAATGAAGTTTTATATTTAAAGATAACCAGAAAATCACATCAAACATTAAGTATTTACAGGTATAAACGTGATGTAGTGTTAGTGCAGTGAGAAAGTAAACTTACTTACTGCAGTATCTCCAGTTTACAGTGTGGATTCTTCAATCCATCAGAGAGAAACTTCACTCCTGAATCCTCCAGATTATTAATACTTAGGTTCAGACTTTTCAGACTGGAGTTTAAACTGAGAACTGAAGACAGAACTGAACAACTTTCACCTGATATATTGCAACCGCACAACCTGAAACACACACACCCACTTTTATTTAAATATTCTTTCATGTACTTTATGTAATATAACTATCACTAATCTTATCTAAAATATAGAGAGGTACAATGTAGGGATCTTATCTAAAATATAGAGAGGTACATTAATTAATCATATATATATTATAGTATTATTATATTGTAGCGTCCCACGTGTGGCAGCATGTTAGGTTGCACGTGGGACCCGCCATTTTGGCGTACAGTCACAACTTGGCAGGTTGCCCAGCCAATGGGAAGTTGCCCCATGAGTTTTCCCGGGATGTGTCGCGGGGTACGGTTATAAAAAAAAGGGGGGAGGGGTCGCGTGTCTGTGTGGTTGGAGTTCTTGGAGTTCTATAAGGTTACGTACACATTAATAAACCCAGTTGGTTAAAAATGGCATCTCGACTCCACGTGAGTTCTTCGTCCACGTCACAAAATTACATTACTATATTAATAAACTATAATAAATACTAATCATACTACTAAATTAATAGAATGTTCTCTAATCATTAATAACATGACTGAGATCTTTATGAAGTCATTAATAAATGTTATAAATGACGAAATTCTATGACGAAATGTTTCTAATAAAGTAAGAAGGAAATGTAGATGTGTCAGTTATTGAGTGTTACATCACTTCCTGTTTTATTAAAACTTTATTGTAAATCTGCACAATGTAACATTTGATGTTTGAACACATTTTTGGTGTTTCTACTCTGAATAAATAAGCATCAGATACAACATAAAGACATTTAGAATAATGCACGATGAATGTAAACTGTTGAAGCCTGAACATGAAACAACTTCATCTGGAGCAGAACTTCACAGACTGTTCTTTAAGATCAAGTTGGTTCAGCCAACCAGGCGGACTAACAGTAAATCTCCCTCAGAAAGACATCACTTTAATCCAGTCCTCTTAATGAGAATCAGTTAAATAACAGATTTTGTAAAATATCATCAGTTTACTGTGGAATATCTACTCTTAATCCTAAAGTAGTAACATCAACATTAACCTAGAGCTTTGCAGAACACTAATTTAATAATGTTACAGACTATAAAGCTCTTAAAACCGGAGAAACATTGATTGAATAACAACCTTGTCACAGGCCATGTCACTACAGGGGGCGACAGAGACGCACGCCGCCATCCCGCTGCGCCAGGAGTAAAACTCCATCTCCAATCAGGTCTGACGAGACTGCAGTGCCAGTGTCCTTATTTAAAGTGGCGTGTGGCGGCGCGTCTTTGCCACGCCGTCGCCTTTTTCACGTGCAGTGTGTGGTCGATGGATGTATTCCCATGTTGATTGAACATTGGGCCTTCTTCTCATATTGTTTCCCACTGTCCTATGATATTGGTTGCCGGGGTACGCCCTGGGGCAATACCACCATCACTTTCACCCTGTGTGTACCATTATTATTTGTTGTGTGCAAATAACACGAACGGACGCGTCCTCATCCACGGAGGCGGCAGGGTGCTCCATAGCACAGCGTTTGGGATTGGGATTAGGGGATAACATGAGACGTGTGTGCGTCACTCGGTGACGTCACACCGTTTCATTTCGGTTTGGGTTTTTGCGGCGCGGTCGCGGAGGCAGTGTTTTTCAGCTGTTCTTTAGTTTGTTTATTTCTTTTGTTTTCATGTGAAATGCGCGCCTCGCTTTTTCACTGAGACTTTTTAGTTTCCTTTCCTTTCTATTGTCTGGCTGCCATAGGGCTAGACCGCTGCTCGCACTCACTCCCTTCAAACCCAGCCGGCACGTTTGGTTGGTCCTGCGGTTCGTACGTCGCAGTCCGCCGGTTCGAACCTCGGTCGGGACGTTTTGTGTGGAACTCCCAGTGTGCCGTGGGAGTAACGATTAAGGGACATTTGGTGTGTGTATATATATACACACACCGAATGTCCCTTAATCGTTACTCCCACGGCACACTGGGAGTAATATATGTATATATAATATATATATATTTATAAATACCCTGTTTCAGTGGCACCTGTTGCTTTATCATTCCTTCCCTGTATATTGGCTCCTACCATTGCCCCCAACGTAACAGTACGGCGTGGCCAAAGATGGAACAAGCAGGGGACCCGCCTATCAGGGAGGCTTTGGAGGAAAGGGCGAATCGCACAAGGGCCCTCAGCCCTTGGCCTGCTCGGCCAGCCCCAGCTCGCAACCCAGAGAGATCGGGATCTGGGGAGGAGCCGATGCAACTGGGGGCGCCTGACCACCAACAAGACCATCGGGAAATGCCAGGGCCTGGTTCGGTCAGGGGGCGGAACCTAGGCCCTAAATTACCTACCCCCGTAGGCGTCACCTTAAGGTGACAGTTAATGTGGGGAAGCAAGTCTAAGGCGGAGGTCGGGATCTATGTAGATTCTGGGGCTGCGGGAAACTTCATTGATGGTGAGCTGGCAAGGAATTTAGATTTACCCGTCGTGACAATGCCGACACCACTTGTAACTGCCTACTTGAGCAGCTTATATTTTTAATTGGTTTAAAGTTTGTAAAATTGTATAATAGTGTATTTTATAACGTCTGTTCTGTTAAGAACATTGACAATGTTAATTTCCATGGTTACACTGCTAATTACCACGGTTACAACGTTGCAAAGGTTCCAAAGTTAGCAAAGTCTGTTCCAAAGTTAATTCCAAAGGGTTATTCAGAGGCTGGAGAGCACCAAGTCGCAACATGTTAATATAGCTTCCTTCGATATTTCATGCAACCAATGAGGTTTGTGTTCTGTTAATATACCAATTATGTTTATTACCTTTTCTAGCATTAGAGTGAATTGATATGTAGTTACGGTTCTAAATCAAGATGTAAATCCGTGTGATAAAACCAACAAAGGATCAGTCTTAAGATTAATAGTTTACGCTTTGTAAATTGCTCATTGTATATTTGTTTATTTGATTTATGTTACAGTTCTTATGGTTGGGTGTAAGGTTATGTACAAAGTTAAGCTGCAAACTCAAGAATAAACCTAATCAGTATTGGCAAGAATATTTGTGCTGTCGACATTGAATCTGAGAGAGCTACAGTAAGAACTCATGGAAGAGTAAGAACTCATGGAAGAGTAAGAACTCAATGCTTTAGGAAACAGCAAAGTAAGAACTCAGTGCTTCACTGCTTGAGGAATCCTGTAGATAGAAGATGTCAAATAGTCATAGTGATACGAATAGCAACGAGAGCCAAACGATCGTAGAGACAAGATCAAGCGTCAAGGATGAGCCGCAGTCTCATGATGACACACATTCACATGTGACTGACTGTCCAGAGGGTCCTGATTCAATTCCTGAATAAGAGCCACAAAGAGACCAAAGAGTCCGCAAGATGACTCTTGTGTGCTACAAGAAGTGGAAGGAAGTCATTCAGACCATCAACCAAGATTTAGGTGGACAGTGTTCAGCTGACTTGTTGGATGAAAATGTTACCAAGGTGAATGATGCCTCAAAAAACTTGAATGCTATCTATGACGAGCTAAGACGAATTAGTGTTCCTGATCAAGATACACGTCGTAGACATCTGTCAATCAGTGACACAGAAGATCATGCATCAAGCAATGAATGTTCAAGAACATGGTTTTGAAGAGCCAAGGTCAGCCAAGAGCAGCATTCGCCTTTGTAGCAGCAAGAATTCAAATTATTCCCATCGATCTTCTGCTAGCAAAAGGAGTGCAGTTGCTGAAGTTGCTGCCAAAGAAGCCACATTGAAAGTACTGCTGGAGCAAGAACATCATATAGAAGAATTGCAAAGGCTGGAAGCTGAAGCTGCCCAGCTAAAGGCTAAACAGGAAGCTGAAATAGTAGAGAGACAAAGAGTGCTAGAAGCCAAGCGCAGAGAAATAGCACGTCTTGAGATGATTACAGAACTGAAAGCTGCGAAGGCACAGCAGCAAGTATATGAACTAAGTGAACATTCTTATCGAACATCTAAAAGGAGTCAAAGTTTAGATGACGAAATGGATAAGCTGCTTCATCAAGCCGTTCCTACGAAGAGTGGAAAGGAAATCAAACAGGAACGGAGTTGTTCTTTCCCACCACAAGCTGTTATAAATCCAGCTGAAGACAACACAGTATCCTTTGCTAAGGTACTTGCAGAATCGATTAATGCTAATCGCCTTCCCATCCCAGAACCAACAATATTCATTGGTGATCCACTTCGGTATAAGGACTGGAAAGTGCCCTTTCAGACGCTTATAGACAGAAAGAACATACCAGATGAAGAAAAGATATATTATCTACGAAAATATGTGGGTGGAAATGCGAAAAAGGCCATAGAGAGTTACTTCCTGCAAGGGACTGAATCAGCCTATTTTGATGCATGGTGTATCCTGGAAGAACGTTATGGCAGTTCATTCATCCTTGCCCAAGCCTACAGAGATAAGATCGAAACACGACCCAAAATAAGTGCCAAAAATAGTATGGAACTGCAAGAACTGGTTGACTTCCTTCATAGTTGTGAATCTGCAATGTCTCAAATTGAAGATCTCGAAGTGCTTAACAGTTGCAGCGAGAACAGAAAGATACTTACTAAACTTCCAGATTGGTTGATCTTGAGATGGAAACGAAAAGTCATAAAATTACAAGAACAAGGTATAAAATTTCCAAGCTTCAGCAAATTTGTACAGTTTCTAACACGTGAAGCCAAAATCGTTTGTAACCCAATGACATCTTTTCCTACACCAAATCCACGTGAAGGAGAGAAAAGTAAGGGTATAAGTAATAGAAATCCAGGAGCAAATGCTTTAATAACAAATTCAGATGAGAATGCTAACGTCAAAGACTGTGTCTTCTGTGAGGAGGCAGGGCACAGTTTACCAGATTGCCGTAAGTTTATGAAGAAGACAATCACAGAAAGAGTCAAGTTTGTCCAGGAGAAAAGGTTGTGCTTCGGTTGCTTGAAATGTGGTCATCGTTCCAAGAACTGCAGTGAGAGAAATATCTGCAAGACATACGAGAAAGGTCATCCAACTTGCCTTCATGATAATCTTACTAAAGAAGAACGCAAGCAAGAAAGAACGCAAGTAGTAAAGGCTGACGAAGCAAAACACAAAGACAAGCCAAAGGATGAAAAGCCAGAACAACCACAAGATCAACCAAGTACATCTACAAGTACATGTGGAGCCATCGTACATACGGTCATCCAGAGTGGCAGCCACACCCATGCATCTACTATAATTCCGGTGTAAGTTTCTGCTGCGGCTGAGCCAAATCGTGAAGTTCTTGTGTACGCACTTCTGGATACACAGAGTGATATGACATTTATACTTGAGGAGACTGCAAGGGCACTCAACGTAAGGAGTAAACCAGTCCAGCTGAGTATTACCACGCTATCTTCAACAAATAGTGTTGTGTCCTGCAAGAAGCTGACCGGTTTACAAGTAAGAGGGTTCTACTCATACGAGATAATACCACTTCCTGTGACTTATTTAAGAGAAATTATACCGGCAAATAGAAATCATATTCTTACACCGGAGATAGCAAGGTTATGGACTCATCTGGAACATATTGCAGATGAGATTGCTCCTCAGCAAAGCTGTGAAGTTGGCCTTTTAATAGGCAGCAACTGTCCTCAGGCTTTACTACCAAAAACGAGTAGTGGCTGGTGAAAGAAACCAACCCTTTGCTTAGCAAACGGATCTGGGATGGAGTGTGGTAGGCTGTGGTAATCCATGTTTCAACTATGGAGATAGTATGGGAGTAAGCCATGAAGTGGTAGTGAAGAAAGTGGTATCAGAGCTTCAGTCTCCCTCAGATCTTACAAGTGAAGTGTATCCTGCCAAGTTCCAAGGAACCTCTCTGAATGATCATCTTTTTGTTTCGCTTCCGAAGAGGTCCGATTGCAATCATGTGTGACATAGAGCGCATGTTTCACCAGTTCCATATGAAAACAGAAGACCAAGATTATCTTTGATTCCTTTGATGGGAGAATAGGAATCTTGAAGTTCAACCTTCCACCTATCGAATGAAGGTCCATTTGTTTGGTGCAGCCTCATCACCTGGGTGTGCCAACTATGGACTCAATCATATCGCCACGGAAGGACGAGGACGCTTTAGTGATGACGCCATCAAGTTCATACAGCGGAATTTTTACGTTGATGATGGCCTGTTACGCATGACATCTACAAGTCAAACAATCCAGCTGGTGAAAGAAGCCAGAGAACTTTGTAGCACAGGCAACCTATGACTTCACGAGCTTGTTTCTAATAGTAGGGAAGTCCTCTACACCATTCCCAAGAAAGAATGTGCTGAAGCTACTACAACCAAGGATATGACATTAGGAGAATCTCAAATAGAAAGAGCTCTTGGGGTGCAGTGGTGCGTGGCTTCTGACGAGTTTCGGTTTAGAGTGGTTATCAGGGAGAAACCACTTAACCTTAGAGGATCATCGGGAAAGCAGATCCTGCTGCAACCGTGTTGGGACGATACTTTACTCGATGATTTGTAACCTCAGTGGGAACGTTGGTTCCAAGAATTCTTGGCCAATCTCTTCTGGAGTCAGTGGAAGAACCTCCTGAACCTTCAACCAAGACAGAAGTGGATCAAGGACCACAGAGATGGAAAGGTTAACGATATCGTCCTTCTGCAAGAAGACGCAACATCTCGTAACCTGTGGAAATTTGCAAGGGTCGTTAAAAGTATATCCAGGAAGAGATGGTAGAGTGAGAAAGGTGAAGTTGTGCATCAGCGATTCCAACCTGGATAAGAAGGGAAGGCGTGTTTCCAAAGCAATTTATCTGGAGAGGCCTATCCATAAGACGGTGACATTACTGGAAGCTGAGTGAAGACCATCATCTTCATCTTCACTTTACAGTTGTAAATTCATGCAAATTCATGACCAAGCTAGTACTGTAAAATAATCTGCTTGGTATAATTTCATTTCGTGATTTAAAATCATATATTTTGGTGGGAGTGTAACTGCCTACTTGAGCAGTTTATATTTTTAATTGGTTTAAAGTTTGTAAAATTGTATAATAGTGTATTTTATAACGTCTGTTCTTTTAAGAACATTGACAATGTTAATTTCCATGGTTACACTGCTAATTACCAGTTATAATAACTATTACCACGTTACAAAGGTTCAAAAGTTAGCAAAGTCAGTTCCAAAGTTAGTTCCAAAGGGTTATTCAGAGGCTGGAGAGCACCAAGTCGCAACGTGATAATATAGCTTCCTTCGATATTTCATGCAGCCAATGAGGTTTATGTTCTGTTAATATACCAATTATGTTTATTACCTTTTCTAGCATTAGAGTGAATTGATATGTAATTACGGTTCTAAATCAAGATGTAAATTTGTGTGATAAAACCAACAAAGGATCAGTCTTAAGATTAATAGTTTACGCTTTGTAAATTGCTCATTGTATATTTGTTTATTTGATTTATGTTACAGTTCTTACGGTTGGGTGTAAGGTTATGTACAAAGTTAAGGTGCAAACTCAAGAATAAACCTAATCAGTATTGGCAAGAATATTTGTGCTGTCGACTTTGAATCTGAGGGAGCTACACCAATACCGGTGGTGGCTTTGGACGGCCGGATGCTAGGAGCAGGTCCCATCACTCAGGCTACCCATCCGGTCCACCTTCGTATTGTGGGGCACGAAGAGACCCTTAATTTTTACATCACCAGGGCCCCCCGGCTCATGCTGATCTTAGGTTTCCCGTGGTTAGAGAAGCATAACTCACATATCGATTGGCAATCGCGATCGGTTTATGGCTCGGCACCTCGGTGTAGTGAGGCATGCCTGTTGAGTCGGGAGACCCCAGCACCGACCAAACACACCACCATTGAGGGAGGCGCTTGATCGTTACGCCTACGTCTACCTCGATGACATCCTTATCTATAGCCGGTCACTCAAGGAGCACATTGGCCATGTTCGTCGTGTCCTTCAGCTTCTCCTTGATAATCGTCTGTATGTCAAACTGGAGAAGTCCAACTTCCATATCTCAACGGTGTCCTTCTTAGGATTCATCATATCCCAAGGCACCCTGAGGATGGATCAGACCAAGATCCAGGCTGTTACAGGTTGGCCACGTCCAACCTCACTCCGGGAGGTCCAGCATTTCCTAGGCTTCGTGAATTTCTTTCAAAAATTCGTAAGGAATTACAGCGCGATAGCGGCCCCCTAACAGCGCTGACCCGGAAAACCTTCGCCCCATTTCGATGGCCACCAGATGCCCAGCGGGCATTTGATACCCTCCGGGATCGGTTAACGGCGCCACTAGTCCTCCAACTCCCTGATCCAGAGGAGCCCTTTATAGTGGAGGTAGATGCCTCTGAAGTGGGGGTCAGAGCAGTGCTCTCCCAACGTGTTGGGACCCCTCCCAAACTTCACCCCTGTGCCTACTTTTCTCGTCGGCTAACCCCCGCCAAACGTAATTACCCACTGGGGGATCAAGAACTGTTGGCAGTGAAGTTGGCACTCGAGGAGTGGAGGCATTGGCTAGAGGGAGACAAACACCCATTTCTAGTCTTGACAGACCACAAAAACATGGCCTATGTTCAGCAGGCAAAGAGTCTCAATGCCCGGCAAGCCCGCTGGTCACTTTTCGTTGAGCGCTTTGCCTTTACATTGGCCTATAGGCCTGGGTCCAAAAATGCCAAGCCGGATGCTCTCTCATGGCTATGGTCTCAGGAAGGGAGCCCAACCCTGACTCCGAACCCATCTTACCACAACCCCGTGTCATGGCAGCTCTGACCTGGCCCATTGAGACACAGTTAAAGGAGGCCCTCCAACGGAACCCAGGACCTGGCGGCAATCCACCAGGCCGGTTATTCGTCCCGCTGGAAGTACGCAGGAAAATGCTAGCGTGGGGGCATACATCCCTATTTTCGGCCCATCCATGGGTCACCAGAACCCTGGAGTTCTTGCAACGCAGGTTTTGGTGGCCAGGTATGGAGGGGTCTGTCCGAGAGTTCGTGGCAGCGTGTGAAACGTGCGCTCGCAGCAAGACCCCCCGGGGCTGTACCCCTGGGCTATTGTGACCTCTCCCAGTCCCCTCGCGTCCTTGGTCATACATTGCCCTAGATTTTATAATGGGGTTGCCGCTGTCCAAGAACAATACCATCATCCTGGTTCTCCAAGGCAAGCAAGTTCGTGGCTCTGCCCAAGTTGCCCAATGCTAAGGAGACAGCGGACCTCCTAGTCCAACATGTGGTCCGGGCCCATGGGATCCCTCGAGACATAGTCTCTGACCGGTGCCCTCAATTCGCCAGCCGGTTCTGGAAGGCATTCGGACAATCCTTGGAGGCCACCGTAAGCCTGTCATCCGGGTTTCACCCGGTATCTAATGGTCAGACTGAAAGGCTCAACCAAGGCTCAACCATACGCCCATCACACGCTGTGGCATTCAGCAATCGGCATGTCCCCATTCGAATGCCAATTTGGTTACCCCGCGCCCATATTCCCTGAACAGGAAGCCGAAGTAGGGGTCCCCGCAGTCCAACAGTACGTGTGTCGATGCCGCCGCACTTGGCGCAAGGCTCGGGCCATCCTGAAGGCGAGTGTGGAAACCACGCAACGCAAGGCAGATCGCAAATGGCAGATAGGACCCTCATACCGTCCAGGTCAGTGGGTCTGGTTATCCTCCCACGACATTCCCCTGAAGGGGCGAGCTGGCAAGCTGGTGCCAAAATATGTGGGGCCTTTCAAAATAGTCCGACGCATTAACCCAGTCACATACAGATTGGAATTGCCTTCGGCCATGAAAATACATCCCACATTCCACATCCACGTGTCCAGACTCAAGCCCTATTTGTGTCAGACCTTAGCACCGCAGACTTCCCCACGAACTGTTGCAGGGGGCCCTGCATACGCAGTGCGAGGGTTTCTGAACTCCCGAAAGATCCAGGGCTCCACCCAGTACTTAGTTGACTGGGAGGGCTATGGCCCAGAGGAGCGTTCCTGGGTCCCGGCCCGAAACATCCTAGACCCTGAACTCATCCGAGAGTTTAGACGCAACCGGGCTGCAGGAATGGGGTCGTCGGAAGCTGCCCCTAGGTGGGGGTACTGTCACAGGCCGTGTCGCTACAGGGGGGCGACAGAGATGCACGCCGCCATCCCGCTGCGGCAATCAGTGGGAAGCACAGCGGCAATCAGTTCTGACGAGACCCAGGTGCCAGCATCCTTATTTAAAGCGGCGTGTGGTGGCGTACCTTCGCCATGCCATCGCCTTTTTCACGTGCAGTGTGTGGTCGATGGATGTATTCCCATGTTGATTGAACATTGGTCCTTTTCATATTGTTTCCCACTGTCCTATGATATTGGTTGCCGGGGTACGCCCTGGGGCAATATCGCAATCAATTCCGCCCTGCGTGTACCATTATTTGTTGTGTGCAAATAACTGGTCTGATCAAATGGAGCAGAGGTGGCAGGGTGCTCCAGAGCACAGCGTTTGGGATTAGGGGATAACGGGAGACGTGTGTGCGTCACTCGGTGACGTCACACCGTTTCATTTTGGTTCGGGTTTTTGCGCTGCGGTCGCGGAGGCAGTGTTTTTTAGCTGCTCTTTAGTATGTTTATTTCTTTTGTTTTCACGCGAATTGTACGCCTCGCTTTTTCACTAAGGCTTTTTAGTTTCGTTTCCTTTCTATTGTCTGGCTGCCATAGGGCTAGACCGCTACTCCCTTCAAACCTAGGTGGTGCGTTTGGTTGGTCCTGCGGCTCATACATTGCAGTCCGCCGGTTCAAACCTCAGTCGGGACGTTTTGTGCGGAACTCCCAGTGCACATATATATATATATTCATTCATTCATTATCTCCCGCTTTATCCTCTATTAGGGTCGCGGTGGGGTTCCCCATGCCCATCCAGGGGAGAACATCTCGGGCGCTGGGCAGATAGACCCAGGACAGGGCGCCAATCCATCGCTGGGCACACACTCATTCAGACAGGCACACTCTATATGGGGCAATTTTGAGAATTCAATTAACTTGATCCATGTTTTTGGACTGTGGGAGGAAACCGGAGAACCCGGAGGAAACCCACGCAGACACGGGGAGAACATGGAAACTCCACCCAGATGGGGATTCGAACCGGGAATCCCTAGCGCTGAGAGGCGAACGTGCTAACCACTAAGCCACCGTGCCGCCCATATATATATATATATATATATATATATATATATATATATATATATATATATATGTATATACCCTGTTTTTAGTGGCTTCTGTTGCTTTATCATTCCTTCCCTGTATATCTAATGCTTTAATCAGGAACTTCTTCCTGATGCCCTTTAGCTTGTACCTGAAAATGTAAATAAACAAGCGTGTAAGGAGGCAAAGAAATAAAGAAATAAAAGGAAAATTTATTCAAGGACTAAAGGGGGAAGGTGACATGAAAGTTGCATGAAATTAAAAATGATTCAAGAAAAAAAAAAGTGGTGTAAAATAAACCAATTGATCAATACAAAGCGATTACAAATGACAAGTTTAAAGATAAAAGGAACAGAGTCAATAAAGGAGCACATAGTAAACCCTGGAGATTAATCTGTATGAGTGGTGTAGTGTAAGTGCAGTATGAAAGTGATGAACTTACTGCAGTGTCTCCAGTTTACAGTGTGGATTCTTCAGTCCATAAGAGAGAAGCTTCACTCCTGAATCCTCCAGTTTATTGTAACTCATGTTCAGATTTACTAGACTGGAGGAGTTTACACTGAGAACTGAGGACAGAACTGAACAACTTTCACCTGATAGATTACACTGACACAACCTGAAAGATACACATCATGCACACTGTACATTGAAAACTAGATGCATGTAATACTGTATACAATACACTTAACCACCCAACACAGTTGACTGTACACATACATTATCAATGTTGCATACACAATACTACGTAATGTACAGTAAATATTTATACCATACAGGGGTATTTAATTATACCATCATAAATTCTAAATTGTGTAATGATTTAATGCTATATCTTGTACACTGAAGAAGTGAAGTAGCCTAGTTCTATGAGCATTTTATGTCAACAACTAAGAGACAAAACTAGAGCTACATTAAAGAAACATATTACTTTTGAAAAAACATTCATTATTATGTGCGTACAAATAGAAATAGAAAAAATAGAAAAAGTAAATCTGCAGTCTTCAAACATAAAACTGATAGGTAACTTAATTGCAAATCATAACAGTTTATTTCCCCTCTTGTATTCCTCTTAGTTTTTGTAGTCAACTCTTCTTTTTTTAGAACACGCCATCTGGATTAGACTTTCTTTTGGTGATATTACTAAGTACGTGATTGGTCTGTGAGTTTACTGCACAGTGAAGTCCGTACCATAAAGACAAGAAAAGTTCCACCCTTTATCACGGTCCGCCTATTAGTGACCTTTGCCATACACCATACACTGTAAAAGATACACCTGTCAAATACGGGCGGCGCAGTCCGTCCGACGGCGGCACTGCGCGGTGCGGTGTGGAATAAAGCAGCGAGCCAGGCGACCAGATAAGCAAACAAAGATGAGGTTTAATGCTGAAAAAAGCGGGAACGCCGCAGAAGGCACGGCGGGACGTGCCGGGAGCAAACTCCAACAAAACAAACACCGGAACACCCGACGTAACACCAATGTCTACATACATAAACATACAATGCTGGCCTGCTGACTCAGGGCGCATGCGCACTTTAAGTGTAGTCAGCAGGCCACATGTGATCAGGTAGGACCCAATCCCAGCTCAAGGGGATGGGCCCTACCTACGGGAGCCCTAAACGGCAAAAAAACGAAACTAAGAAGACAGGGGGGAGTGGCCTAGCACTCCCAACCTGACATATCGCCCCCCCAAAACTACTGGGGGCAAAGGCACCCGGGGAAAAGAAAAGAAAAACAAAAGGGGGCTCGGGTCCCTGTAAGGATGCGACAGCGGCGAGACCTGAGGATGGCGCAAAGTCGGCGAGGACTCAAAGAGGGCATGAGGGTGGCGACATGACTCTTTGTGAGTGTGGCGGCGCCGTGACCCCTTGTGAGCACGAGGGCAACGGCAAGGGCATCGTGACCCTTTACGGCTGCAGGTGCGAGGCAAGGGCGTCGTGACCCTTTACGGCTGCAGGTGCGAGGCGACCCTTTGTGAGCGCGGCGGCGCCAGGACCCTTTGTGAGCGTGAGGGTGACGTGACCCCTTGAGGGTGCGAGGGCGACGCGACTCCTTGTGCGCGCGGCGGCGCCATGACCCCTTGTGAGCGCGAGGGTGACGTCACCCCTTCAGGATGCTGGGGCGACGTGACGCTTTGTGCATGCGGGGGCGGCGTGACCCTTTGTGAGCGCGACGACGCTGTGACCCTTTGAGAGCGCGTGGGTGACGTGACCCCTTGAGGATGCAGAGCTGACGTGACCCTTTGTGAGCGCGTGGGAGACGTGACCCCTTCAGGATGTGTGGACGACGTGACCCTCTGAGTGTGCGTGGGCAACGTAACTCCTTGAGGATGCGGACTCCAGTGCGGGAGAGCACAACGCGGACTCCGGTGCGGGAGAGCACAACACGGTCTCCAGTGCGGGAGAGCACAATGCGGACTCCGGTGCGGGAGAGCACAAGGCGGACTCCGGTGCGGGAGAGCACAACGCGGACTCCGGTGCGGGAGAGCACAACGCGGACTCCGGTGCGGGAGAGCACAACGCGGACTCAGGGACCGGGGAGACTAATGTGGGCTCAGGGACCGGAGAGACTAACGTGGGCTCAGGGACCAGAGAGACTAACGCGGGCTCAGGGACCGGCGAGACTAACGTGTGCTCAGGTACAGGGGAGACTAACGTGGGCTCAGGTACAGGAGAGACTAACGTGGGCTCAGGTACAGGAGAGACTAACGCGGGCTCAGGGACCAGAGGGACTAACGCGGGCTCAGGGACCGGAGGGACTAACGCGGGCTCAGGTACAGGAGAGACTAATGCGACCGCAGGGGCAACCGGGGTACACGCGACCGTAGAGGTGAACCGAGTGGACGCAGAGGCGACCCGAGTGGACGCAGAGGTGCTCTGAGTGGACGCGAGCGCAGAGGTGACCCGATTGGACGCAGAGGTGCTCTGAGTGAACGCGAGCACAGAGGTGACCCGAGTGAACGCCGAGGTGAACCGACTGAACATCGAGGTGAACCGAGTGAACGCCGAGGTGACCCAAGTGGGCGTGAGCGGCACACATTCTTGGTCCATTAGCTGGGTAACCCGCATAGAGTCCCGTGTCAACTGAGCGGCCTTCAAAACGTCCAGTACAGAGAGCACCTTGTCCGGAGCGGGTGGCACATTGTCCAGAGTGCGAAATGGATGGTACTGATCAAGGGGCAAACAGTCCAGCGCGGACGCATTACGGTCCAGAGCGGGCGTGGCATGGTCCAGAGCAGGGGTTAACTGGTCCTGTGCGGGGACCAATGACGACCACTGCTTCCCCATCGGACCACTGGACTGCAACCTAGGTGATACACTGGACACCTCGCCTTGTCTGCCAGCCTCCCTCCTCTCCGCTTTCTGGACACAAAGAGAGAGGACCAGTACCACAGCAACACCGCATAGTATTAAGTCCTGGTCTACCGAGGCAGAAGCCGAGCACCGGACGCAACCTGAACGGAACCCGGGCAGCTCGGGACGGGACGCGACCGACGCAGACTGGAGCCCGTAGCCCGAATCGATGCCCCGAACCTGGCAAGACGTGCAGGTGACGCGGCGTGGATCGCTGGCGGCACGGCACGAGTCAGGGAACGGACCGCTGGTGGCGCTGAGCGGAATGAAAAGCGCTCCGCGTAGAGTGGTATGCTGACCATGCAGCGCAGTTCGCTCGCAGCGCGCAGCGGATCGCCGACGGAGAGCAGCGGAACACTCGGTGCGCACGGTGAATCCCTGGACGGATTACCAGCGGAGCGGGACGGCTCGCGGAGCGGCCTACCGATGGCTAGCGGCTAAGCGTTGGTTGTGAGCGACGGATCGCAGACGGCGAGCGAGGTAACGCTAGCGGGACACGGCGGATCGCTGACGCCGCGCGGCGGCTTATGGGACGGATTACCGGCAAAGCGGGACGGCCTGCGGAGTGGCAGGCTGGCGACTAGCGGCGGATCGCTGGCGGTGAGTGGCGGATCGCAGACGATGAGCGCGGAAACGCCCACGGTGGCTCGCGATCAGTGCCCAGCGGAACGCAGGACAACGTCCTAATCCACAAACTGCACCACGGCTTAAGCAGCGGCTCGCTGACCGTACGGGCCAGCTCGCAGGGCGGAACCCTGGTCCGGCGTCTGCGAGGCGGGCTACTGGCGGCGAGGAGTAGCTCGCGGAGCGGGTGAACAGTGGAGCCGGGCGAACAGTGGAGCCGGGCGGCGGCTTACTGCCAGGTGCTCGGCCAGGAACGCCGTCTCGAGCCGGCTGGTCGAGGTGAGACAGTCGTCCCCGGTGCTCAATAGGCCCTCGGCCCACCTCAGCGCAGGACCCAGGATTCGGGAGAGGTAGAACTGCACCCTCTCTCGGTCCGACAGCTCCCGACTGGTCACCAAATCAAACACCCTGCAACAGCCGATAATGTAAGGAAGTGGCTTTAAAGCCACCCCGTCGCAGGGTGAGGGGAGCTTGATGGGAGCCGAGAGAGGGAGCACGATCTCCCCATACTCAGGAATCTGGACAATTCCCCTCATCGCTCCAACCTCCGGGGAGCGAGAACTGCAGCAAAACTAGATGGCGGGGCTAGCGCCAAGCTAATGTAGCCGACTGCTGCAGCCAGGGAAACGGCTATTGGCAGGGCTAGCGCTGGGATAAAGTAGCCGGGATGCTGCAGCCGGGGACTAGGCTAATCGCGGGGCTAGCGCCGAGCTACTGTAGCTGAAGCTGCAGCTGAACCACGCGGCTAATGGCGGGGCTAGTGCCGAATTAATGCAGCCGAAGCTGCAGCCGGGAAATGCGGCTAATGGTGGAGCTAGAGCCGATGCTAACGCCGCTAATGAGAACCGACTGCCGGGATGAACCGATGACTGGGATACACGGCAGCGGGGATTATTAAAAATACAAATAAGGGGCGCTTACCCGGATGAGGACACCTGGGCTTTGAGGGTGTGGAGGCCAGCATTCTGTCAAATACGGGGGCGCAGTCCATCCGACGGCGGCACTGCGCGGTGTGGAATAAAGCAGCGAGCCAGGCGACCAGGTAAGCAAACAAAGAGGAGGTTTAATGCTGAAATCAGCGGAAACGCCGCAGAAGGCACGGCGGGACATGCTGGGAGCAAACTCCAACAAAACAAACACCGGTACACCTGACGTAACACCAATGTCTACATACATAAACATACAATGCTGGTCTGCTGACTCAGGGCGTATGCGCACTTTAAGTGTAGTCAGCAGGCCACATGTGATCAGGTAGGACCCAATCCGAGCTCAAGGGGATGGGCCCTACCTACGGGAGCCCTAAACGGCAAAAAGACGAAACTAAGAAGACAGGGGGGAGTGGCCTAGCACTCCCAACCTGACAACACCATACACACTATACGGTATGGTACTCAAGTGAGTTTATAAGTGCGATTTAGTGTAAGTGCAGTGAGAAGTGATGAACTTACTGCAGTTTCTCCAGTTTACAATGTGGATCCTTCAGTCCATCAGAGAGAAGCTTCACTCCTGAATCCTCCAGTTTATTGTTACTGAGGTTTAGCTTTTTCAGACTGGAGTTTAAACTGAGAACTGAGGAAAGAACTGAACAACTTTCACCTGATAGATTACAATTACACAACCTAACACACACACACACACACACACACACACACACACAAACAGAGGTCTATATAAATACCATGTGTAATAAATGTAAGACATTAATATTGTTTATTACATTAATATAAACTAATAAAATGTTAACATATAAAAATATTTAAAATGATACCATGTGTGAATTCATTCATTCATTCATTATCTCCCGCTTTATCCTCTATTAGGGTCGCGGTGGGGTTCCCCATGCCCATCCAGGGGAGAACATCTCGGGCGCTGGGCAGATAGACCCAGGACAGGGCGCCAATCCATCGCTGGGCACACACTCACTCACACAGATACACTC
This sequence comes from Corydoras sp. C115, assembly GCA_019802505.1. Classification (NCBI taxonomy): domain Eukaryota; kingdom Metazoa; phylum Chordata; class Actinopteri; order Siluriformes; family Callichthyidae; genus Corydoras; species Corydoras sp. C115. Next base: position 65,547 of record JAFMOC010000763.1, on the reverse strand, counting down.
TATATGGGGCAATATTAAGAATTCAATTGACTTGATCCATGTTTTTGGACTGTGGGAGGAAACCGGAGAACCCGGAGGAAACCTACGCAGACACGGGGAGAACATGGAAACTCCACCCAGATGGGGATTCGAACCGGGAATCCCTAGCGCTGAGAGGCGAACGTGCTAACCACTAAGCCACCGTGCCGCCCCTATGTGTGAATGTGTTTAATAATTCATCATCTTATAATAAATCTATAATGTTGATGATGAAGTGAAACTTGTACAGCAGGAAGTTCTATATATAGACATCCTGATAATAAAACATAAAACACACAAAATGATAATAAACACTGTGAAAGTTATTCAGTTCATCAGAGAGAAGCAAATTCAGTACAGGGTGGGGGGGTTCAGATATTATTTATTGTCTAGCACTTTTTAAACTTAAAACCTAGGTCCTTTACCAGCATATCAAGCATACTGCGGAACACTAATCACAGTTTAACTGTATTGCAGGTTTGTTTTTTTAATATATTTATTTCTGTATTAGAGTTTTCGCTATATTGTGTAAGATCCAGTAAATAGCGTACTGTCTCTTTAAAACTCCTGTGGGTGAAGTGTGCGCGTACGTATGAGGGCAATTGGCACTTCTTACTTTTAGTGCTGTATGATACTAGTTCCATAAAGGTTTCTTAAAATATACATTCAGTGCATCAGTCCGATTTTGCATTCTGATTGGTCAAAAGGTTCTGATTGATTTCTCAGAACAGTACAGTTCTAATATATTCTATGAAATAAAACAAACTCACTGTGCTGTTCTGGAAGCTTCCACCACTGGTAGCAGTTTCAATAAAACTCATCCAGCTGAGTTCAGTAACACAAACACCAGAGCTGACCACTGAGCAGGAGACAGACGGACTCCTCCGAGACACCTGTAACCCCCTTTCTTTAGATAAGCTTGAACTTCCTGTACTAGAGACTCATCCTTCAATTCATTCAGACAGTGGAACAGACTAATGGATTTCTCTGGAGAGAGGTTTTCATTGATCTTCTCTTTTATGTACTGCACTGTTTCCTGTTTACTGTAAGAACTACTTCCCATCTGTGGCAGTAGTTCTCGAAAGAGGTTCTGATTGGACTCCAGTGAGAGGCCCAGAAGGAAGCGGAGGAACAGATCCAGGTGTCCAGTCTTACTCTGTAACATCTTGTTCACTGCACTCTTCAGGAACTCAGACATGGTGGACTTGTTGAACAGATCAGAGGTTTGTGGTTCTGCTACATTTTTGTTAATGAAACAGAGAAATGTAAATAAAGCAGCTAAAAACTCCTGAACACTCAGATGTATGAAGCTGAAGACCTTCCCCAGGTGAAGTTCAGGTTCCTGTCTGAAGATCTGAGTACACTGCTGCTTCTGTAACATCAATCCCACACTCTCTCAAATCTTCATCATAGAAGATAAGGTTTCCTTTCTCCAGTTGTTGGAAAGCCAGTTTTCCCAGAGCCAGAACACTTTCTCTGATCTGCTGAAGATCCAGCTCACGGTTCTGCTGGTACTTTTGGTTCTTGTGTTTGATCTGAAAGACCAGGAAGTGGGTGAACATTTGAGTCAGAGTTTTGGGGACTTCTCCATCTTCTGCCCCACCCAGCATTCTCCCTAGAACAGAGGCGGTAATTCAGCAGAAGACCGGGATGTGACACATGATATACAAACTTCTTGAAGACTTGATGTGGGAGATGATTTTACTGGACAGACTCTGATTTTTGATCTTCTTCCTGAAGTATATCTCTTTCTGAGAACCACTGAACCCTCGTACCTCTGTTACCTGATCTACATACTCAGGAGGAATCTGATTGGCTGCTCCTGGTCGAGAGGTGATCCAGATACGAGTAGGTGGAAGCAGGTTCCCCTTGATGAGGTTGGTCAGCAGAACATCTACTGAAGCTGATTCTGTTATATCACACAGGATCTGATTGTTCTGGAAGTTCAAATGAAGTCGACACTCATCCAGACCATCAAAGATGAACAGAACATTATGGAAATCCCAGTTTATTGATTGAAATTCTCTCATTTCTGGGTAAAATTCCTGAAGAAGTTCCATCAGACTGAGCTTCTTCTGCTTCATTAAGTTCAGCTCTCTAAAAGGAAGTGGGAACATGAAGGTCATGTCCCGGTTCTCTTTTCTTTCAGCCCAGTCCAGAATGAAATTCTGCACTGAGACAGTTTTTCCAATTCCAGCAACTCCTTTAGTCAGTACAGTTCTGATGGCTGGCTCTTTGAACAGGTCACTACATCTGATGGGGTGCTATTCTTCTGGATGTTGCTTCAATCTGTTTAACCCCATGTTCATGATTGATCTCTTCACTCCACCCCTCTGTGATGAAGAGCTCTGTGTAGATCTCATTCAGAAATGCTGAACTTCCAGACTGTGAGGTTCCTTCATTAATTATTTTATATTTATCTCTCAGTTTGTGTTTGAATTTTTTCTGATACACAGAAATCATCTCTAATAAACAGAAGAATGTGATCAATATTTTACTGCATGATCAATAAACACATTAGAAACATTAATACTGATATCAGCAGGAACATTAAAGCCATGATGATCTCTATGAGCTTCTACTGAATGACTGATGGTAGATAAACTGATCTATGATCACTATGAACCAGTTCTTCTAAAGTTAAAGTGATGTACTAGTTCTATGGGTTCTTACTGTTATTACTGTTTACTGTTCTTACTGTTCTGCAGTGTGGTAGCGAGGTCTGTCTGGTTCATGTTCTTTAGAAACTGCAGTGTGATCTTCAACAATCCTTCTCTGATACACAGATCTTTCTTACACTCTGTCTCAGAGCATGATGGGTAATCGGAACTCAGTACCTTCATGAACTTCTTCAGTTCATTCTTTAACAGAATGATGAGTTTGTTCTCCAGTTCCTGGTGAGGAACAAACAGTTCCAGATAATTAGAAGACCCATACAGCCTTAGCTTTAGAATAATCAATTAATGAACTATAGATTTATCACTTTACAGTAATTTATAGTTATCAAACATCGAATATTGTCTGATCCTCATTCATTTTTATCTTTTCTAAATAATTCTTAACTTTCCTATTTTGTATTTTATCTTTATTTATTTTAATCATTATCTATGTATTCATTCTATTAGCCTCTGCAGAGTTGAGTTTATATTGCAGTATATTATATGAGGTGGAACTCAGATTAAACTCCTGTCTGATTAAATCATTATACATGGAGATAACATCAATGATTCTATTACATGTCCTGAAGCATTAAACCAAGACATTTTACAAACCTTAAAGATGGATTCCATCTGATTTAAGTTCTTCATCTTTAATTCCTCCTCCTGGATTCTATAAAGAATAAACATACTGTAAATGAAGACATAAAATAAATTAAACACTGCTGTATTTGGGTGGCATGGTGGCTTAGTGATTAGCATGTTCTCCTCTCAGGACTAGGAATTCCCAGTCTAAATGCCAATCTGGGTGGAGTTTCTATGTTCTTCCTGTGTCTGCGTGGGTTTCCTCCGGGTTCAATGGTTTCCTCCCATAGTCCAAAAACATGGATCAAGGTCAATTAAATTCTCCAAATTGCCCCATATAGAGTGTGCCCAGTGATAGATTGACGCCCTGTCCTGGGTGATTGGCGCCCTGTCCTGGGTGTATCTGCCCAGCGCCAGCGTTCTCTCCTGGATAGGCATGTGAAACCCCTGCTCTACCAGACCTGTATTAGAGGATTAAGTGGAAGATAATGAATGAATGAATAATTATATCCACAACTAATGCATGGTGGATTAGTGGTTAGCATGTACTCCTCTTAGCCCTGGAAATCCAGGTACGAATCACAATCTGGGTGGAGTTTCCATGTTCTCCCCGTGTTCCTGTGGGCTTCCGCTGGGTTCTTTGATTTCCTCCCACATTCCAAAAACATGGATCAAGGTCAATTGAATTCTCTAAATTGCCCCACAAAGAGTGTGTTTGTATCTGCCAAGCACCCGAAACGATCCCCCCCGTGACCCTCGTAGAGGATAAAGTGGAAGATAATGGATGGATGAATGCATTTCATCATTCATTCATTAATTTACTAAGTAATTTTTTTATTAATTCATTCAATTTAACAGTTGATTCTGTGATAAATCAACATAAAATATACTACTATACTGACCTCAGATCAGGAGAACTGTCTTCATGTTTAAAAACTACTAGAAAGTCCATGGACTGATCACTCTTCATGGAGACAGTGCTGGGTTCAGGTGAATCTGATCTCTCACCCTGAATCAGACTAAATAACATCAATCATCACATAAACATTCCAGATCTCCATCTTCCTCATGATACAGTCTGTGAATTAGCGCTGCTGAACCAGAAAACTTGTATCTCTCACCTCTCCTCTTTCTTGGTGTTCAGTTTAACAGAGAGACTCATTTTGGAGTTCATCTTTCCTCTGACAAATTAGAACCTGAACATACAGATGTAGAGAAGAGAACCAGTGCAGAACATCAAATGTATGATCATGAAGATTCTAAACATTTGACTTTATTGTCAAAACTGCAATATGTAGAGGTCAAACACAGTGATGAAACTGCATTTTCCTCAGACTCATGGGGCAAACATTTACACTTATTAATTAAGTTTAAGTAAATATATTTATATAGCGCTTTTTACAACAGTACATTGTCACAAAACACCTTTACAGTGCTGTAAGCCTTTGAACCCCCAAAGAGCAAGCCAAAGCAACAGTGACAATAAAAAACTCCCTGTTATGTTGTTATTTTAAGGAAGAAACCTTGTGAGGACCAAGACTCATCCTCCTTGAGCGGCTGGGCAGTATCAACAGTGTAGAAAAGCCATGTACAAATTGTGTGGTGATCAGGTGTCCGTATTTAACACACATTTAACATTATATTACATACACACATTAACTAAATCTTAAATAATAAACGCACCCTAAGTGCCACAGCTGCCCCCTCTGTCGCTGTTTCAAGGCACTTTCCTCTGGTTTGTTTGAGGGTTTAATTAATTACACTCGTTTCCAAATCACTTAAGTTCTGATCACCTCTTAGAACTGACTCTGCTCCTTTTTGGACTTCTGCCTTTTCTCTCTCGGCGTCAGCGATCGCATTCATCACGGGCATGCTTGTTTATTTTCTGTTTGAGTTTTCAATAGTTTGTTTTATCCATTGTTTTCTCCTGGATGATGTCAGCGATTACTTTCATCGCGGGTTAGGCCGTCTGTACGGATCTGTACGCGTACTGCCTCTCTGTTTTGCATTTAGTTTTTTCCCTTCTGTTTTCTTGTTGGAGGATCTATTTTTGTTAATAAACTGTATACTAAAAACTGTTCTTAGTGTTCGTGCAGTCCTTTTGTCTAGAAGTTGTGTCATTAAGCTTAAGAAAGATGTTTACTAATAACCTGAGTAAAAAAATAAAGTGACATATCAGTTGATATCAGTGATTATGGTTAGTGCAAATATAAACAGTAGTGCAAATTGAATGAGTGCATAGATCTGAAGGTAGTCAGTGCACTGCATGTCCAATTCCTAATGTAGCAGAGTTCAGTACTCAGTTTATGTGTTATGTTGAATGAATGGTTGGAGTTGTGTGGAGTTAATCGGATAAGAGAGAGAGGGGAGGTAGAGCCGGGAGACTGTTGAGCATCCTGACTTTTCATAAACACCTCATTATCATGAAACAATAAAGAATGTGGTAACATTTCCAGTACTTTATAACTCAGAAGAACATAAAAACACCCGATACCTTCTGATACCGAAAAGGTTTTCAAACCAGGCTTTATTACATTTTCTCACTTCTTTTAAATCCCTTATAAAGGGATTCACTTCACCAATAGTATTTGAACTCTGTGAACTCTGTGATACAATACTCATAAGGCTGTGATTTCTGAAAATTTCTGAAAAATTTCTGAAGAATATGTTGGTTCTGTTTCATAAAAAATGGTTAGAAGTCGGCGGTTTCGTTCCAAAATAATGTAATGCGTTTTACTGAATAGACAGTGTAAAATCAAACAATGAAAAATATGGACGATAGCAACTCGTTGCTATCCCCCGAGAGCTCTGCCCGAAGTCCTCTCGTGCGTCCATTTAAGTCCTTCAGGAGGCGTGACCTGCTTCTTCTGTGTGTGCGCCCTCACGACAACAGTCTTTTTTCTCATGTGTACATTGACCAAAACATCTCTATCTTCTACCCCATCTGGTCCTGCTTTCTGCCCCCCTCAGGGGTATGAATTTTTGACAGGTTCTTGTTGACTGTCCCATTATTCAAAACTCTCCGCTGACCCTGCAACTGGACATTCATACTCTTTCCCATGCTCATTCATTAAATAGTCATTTTCTCTGTTCCCTTAACTATTCAACTCTTCATGAGTTTTACTTTACATTATTACTTTTACTAAATTACTTAAATGTATTATAAAAACCTAACAGTTCTCATGGTTCTCATTGGTTCTCACATCATCAGACACCAATAATAATACTGAAGACAGTAAAGCTGTAGCACTGAGTTTGTACAGAATAAACATTAGAATTTAAACATGAATAAAAACAACACTCTGAAAAGAAGATCATGAAGCTGCTCAACAGGTTTAATGAAAGTGAACCATGAAGCACAACCAGAAAAACTAGGTGCATTAGAATTAAGATACAGGATCAAACCTGTAAACAGAACATACCCTGAAAACTAAGACCAACTAAGATCAGGAACTGAACCATGAACAGCTTCACCAGAAACAAGTGCAGGACATATAAACACCAAACATGAAAAAAAACAATACAGAGACACCAGGTTTAGATTTTCATCATTAAACATCTAAGAGCTTTTCCATCTATAAATAAGATTAAAATCAACAGATCAATGTGCTTAAATTTATTAGTAAACAATGCTTTTATCTTTGAAACATAACAAATCCAGACAGAAAATTGTAAATGTCTCTCTAAACATCATTAATATCAAATAACGAAGAAAAAAGAGAAAAAGAAACTTGTTGTTTTGTATTATTATTAAGTGCTATTAGTTTTTGAGTACACGTCATATTTATAAACAACGTAATTACTTAATACACACTATAAACGACTCTGCATCCAGGTACAGATTTCTATTTTACATTTAGATGAATAAACTCACCGTCTTTTCTTCAGATTCTTCGACTTTATTTTCCTTCATCAAATGTTTTCACTTTTTTTACTCTACAGTCGCTGAGCGACGGCTGAGAATGACACATGCGCAGTGACCCTCCGTGAATCGTTTTAAACCAAGTGACAACTGTTTAACGTTGCTTAATTTAATTTAAATGATGATGGGTTTTTGGAAATTAATAATTTATTATACTAAAATGAGATCGCTCAGTGAACTTTAAAGTTATGTTGACGGTTCTAACCGAGTTCTATTAACTTCAAAATAATGCCTCACACATATTTGATGGGCTTTCCAGCTCTTTTCAGAGAGCCGGTTATTTTGGCTCGGCTCTCCAAAAAGATTCGGCTCTTTCGGCTCCCTAGACTTTTTGTAGCTTAAAGCAGTTTATTACCAAATTATGTGTAAAATTAATTACAACTGTAAAAGCTCATAAATGTTTATTTTTAATAATATGATGTTATTTACATGCTTATCACTGGATTATGCTGCACTGGATTATGCTGTAGAAATTGCAGGAGCAGCAGCAGTTGCAGTAGACACACTAGCACCTCCATTAAGTTCTCTTGCCTTTCTTTTATCTTCTAATTGAACTGATAAATAATCAGTTGGATAATGTGTCCAAACTTTACTCTGCTTTCTTTCACTTATTTTCTTCACCTTGCCAGCTTTTTATTTCTCTATTTATTGCTCTATTTACTGTTATTATTAACTTCTCTTGCTCCAGGTGTGTTTGTGTATGTGTTTCTCTGTGTGTGTGTGTGTGTGTGTGTGTGTGTGTGTAACCCCTCCTCTCCTGCTCAGTGCAGATACACAGACTCTGCCCACATCGGCTCCCAATCAAGAATCGGCTCCCAATCAAAAAACGGTTCGCAATCAAGAACCGGCTCTCCTCGTTCACTTTAAAGAGCCGACTCCTAGAGCCAGTTCGTTCGCGACCGACTCATCACTATCAAACAGAACAGACGGTATAAAAGACTCACTCCCGATCAATTAATATTTGAAAGGTGTTGTGGTGTACATATCTCAACACTAGATGGCAGTATAGTGCAATGAATCAGGACCTTGTTAATAAAAGCGTACTGATGTTAAATGATTTAAAGAAGAGTTCTCGATGATTGAACCCCTTGGACCAGGAGGAGGAAATGGAACAAATTAAAGAAACGTTCCTGAACCAGACTAGTTAAAAAAAAAAATATATATATATATATAGTTCTATAGCCAGCCGCCAAACAGCTACTTATGGCTAGACGACGCGAAAAGGGCGAGAAGATCAGTACGCTGGCGGCAGAAATGGTGCTGCTAGTTCGGCTGGCATACCCGACGTTCCCGCGGGACGTTAATTCCCAACTCGCTCAGGATCACTTTGTAAACGCGCTGGAGCCCCACGAGTTGAGGCACATCATGCTAGCAGCACCCGATTCGTTGCAGCAGGCAGTCGCGGAGGCAGAACGCGCCGAGATGATTTTTGCCCTCAACAACGCCGGTTCGAGAGCGATGGGGGACGTGTCCGTGATGAGGGACAAACCAGCGAGACGACGACTCACCTGCTGGGAGTGCGGCGAGGTCGGACACAGAGCTGGCCAGTGCACCTTGGCTGCACCTTGGCTTTGGAGCAGGAGCTGCGCAGTGAGGGATGTAGCAGCTCCTCCGCGTATCGCAAAACCCTCCGTGCTCTGCTCCTCCCGCATTGGTGGGGCAGGGGGGCCTTACATCTTATGCAGCATAAACTGCACGAATAGTAAAAGCGCTGATCGACAGCGGTTCTTACATTTACATTTACATTTAGTCATTTAGCAGACGCTTTTATCCAAAGCGACTTACAAATGAGAACACCACAAGTCAGAAGCCATGGAGAAAACCAACTATACTGTAAATTCATCAAACCTGATTGTTATTCGATGCTGCGCCCCCCCCCCCCCCTTTTTTTTTTTTTTTTTTTTTTCTTACAACAGGTATTTGTTAAAGGGATGCGTCTTAAGTAGTTTCTTAAAACTGTTTAGTGATTCTGCCTTACGGAGTTGGGAAGATCGTTCCACCATTTTGCAGTGGTGAACGCCACGGAGTGAGAATTAGCTCCTCGGTGAGGTGGAATCGCCAGGCGGCAATCATCACTGGAGCGAAGTGAACAAGTCGGAGTGTATTTTAAAGATAGACTGAAGGTAGGAGGGGGAAGATCCAGAAATGGTTCTGTATGCCAGAGTCAGTGACTTGTACTGAATGCAAGCAGCTACAGAAAGCCAATGGAGTGAAGTGAGTAATGGAGTGACATGAGTTCGCTTGGGCTGGTTAAACACAAGTCGGGCTGCAGAGTTTTGAATTAGTTGAAGAGGTCTGATTGTGAAAGCTGGGATACCGGCAAGTAGCGCATTACAATAATCAAGCAGTTGGGTAGCATGTTCAGTCAAAAAGGGTCTGATCTTCCTTATGTTGTAAAGAAGGAATCTGCAAGAACGGATGGTTTTGATAACATGATCAGAGAGTTTAAGGTGGGAGTCTATTGTGAAACCAAGGTTCCGGACCGAATCGGTTGGGGAGATTGTGGAGCAATCAATTTGGAAGGTCAGGTTGTGATGGATTGAGGGTTTAGCTGGGATAATGAGAAGCTCTGTTTTTTCTAAGTTTAATTTGAGATGACGGGCCTTCATCCAGACAGATATGTCGGTGAGGCAGGCAGATACCCGATTTGAGATGGTGGTTTCATCAGGGGCAAAAGACAGATGAAGTTGAGTCTCATCAGCATAGCAGTGGTAAGAGAAACCATGCGCCTGGATAACTGTGTTCAGTGATGTCATGTAAAGTGAGAAGAGGAGAGGACCAAGTACAGAGCCCTGAGGCACACCAGTGCGTACTTGGTGAGAGTTGTAGATCTCCCCATTCCATGACACTTTGAAGGTCCTTCCTGTGAGATAGGATCGGAACCATTCATTTGTCGTACAAGAAAAGCCTAATTCAGCTAGAGTGGACAGTAGAATCTGATGATTTACTGTATCAAAAGCTGCAGAAAGGTCTAACAAAATGAGGACCGAGGATTGAGATTTGGCTTTGGCAGATTTAAGTGAGTCAATTACAGAGAGCAATGCTGTCTTCGTGGACTGACCACATCTAAAACCGGATTGATTGGGATCAAGGAGATTCTTCTGATTAAGAAATTTGGAGACCTGTGTGGATACCACCCGTTCAAGTGTTTTAGACAGGAAAGGTAAAAGAGAAACAGGTCTGTAGCTCTCGACCAAATTTGGGTTGAGCGTAGGTTTTTTGAGTAGGGGTTTGACTATGGCCTGTTTGAAACAATTTGGAAAAGTCCCAGACGTGAAAGAGGAGTTAATGATGTGTGTGAGAGCTGGTGTGATGGAGGAGGCGATGGATTGAAGAAGGTGGGATGGGATGGAATCAAGGGGCAAGTAGTTGGGTTTCTGGCAAGAAGAATTTTGCAGATGTCAGATTCTGTGACAGGGTAGAAGGAGGAGAGGGTTGGATGGCTGGATGTGTGAGATGTAGTGTTGTGGAAGTGGTGAGTATGAAAGAGTTTGCTGATGCCCTCAATCTTTTCTGTGAAAAAAGTTGCAAATACATCCGCTGACATAGAAGTGTTAGGAGGGGGAGAGGGAGGAGTTAGTAGTGAGTTAAAAGTACTGAATAAGGTCTGAGATCTGAGATGCATGTTACCTTGGACTGGAAGAACAAGGATTTAGCAGCAGTTACATCCTTCGAGAAAGTGGCAAGTGAGGACTGGTATGTTTCTAAATCTGAAGACAGACCAGACTTACGCCATTTTCTTTCGGCGGAACGAAGAGAAGTACGTTGCTTCCGAAGTGTCTCTGTGAGCCAGGGACTGGATGGAGAACTGTTTGTTTTCCTGGTGGATTTTGGACAGACCTGATCAAGACATGAAGCCAAGGTGGAGCAGAATGTGCTTGATGCAGTGTTGGTGTCAAGGGTTAAGAAGTTACTGATGCTAGGAAGGGCATCTGTAACCAAGTCGGCAAAGAGTGTGTTAGAGAGGGAGCACTAATATTTTGACGTACCTGAGATGTTTTACTGATGATCACGGGAGAAGGAGGAAGGGAGACAGAGAACTGTATGAAGAAGTGGTCTGATTCATGAAGTGGAGTGATGTGTATGTCCGAAGAGAGACATGAGCGCGTCATGATGAGGTCGAGCTGGTTGCCAGCCCGGTGGGTAGCTGAGGTGCGGAGTAGATGGAGGTCCAGGCTGGAGATGAGATCAAGAAACTCAGCGGCGTACGATCGGTCTAAGTGAATGTTGAAATCGCCGAGGACAACAAGAGGACAACCATCATCTGGGAGAGATGTTAATAACATATCGAATTCCTCGACGAAGTTATCTAGTTGACCTGGGGGGTGATAGAAGACAAGAAAATGACATTTAACCGGTTCAGTGATTGTTAGTGCATGGAATTCGAATGAGACAGTGTGTGATAAAAGTGTAAGAGGAGAGAATTTCCATTTGTGGGTAATAAGCAAACCTGTGCTACCTCTTCTTTTGCCAATACGAGGATAGTGAGAGAAGTGGAAATTCGTTGAAAGGGCAGCTGGTGTCGCGGAATTCTCGGGACGAATCCACGTCTCAGTGAGGGCTATAACCTAAAGACCAGCATGAGCCGCAAAAGCAGGACTGAAATCAGATTTCTTGGTGGCTGACTGACAATTCCATAGTCCTGCAGAGAAGGTGAAGGGCTCGCTTGTATTCACCTGCTGGAGAGTTCGCACGTGTGCAATGGTGCGCCTTCTCCTCTGAGGAAAGGAGCGTCTGTGTGAGGAGGAAATGACAGGGATGAACTGAAAACACATGCTGAAGAGAAAGGTGTGAATGGATAAGAAAATGGATTGACTACTGGATTGAGATGTCCTTAGTTGCCTTGTCGATGTCCTTGCTCGGTGGACTCGCACAGGTAGACTCGCAGGTCTTTACACGAATAGGTCTTCATACGATAGGCGGAACACGAGAGGCTGTCGCTTCCGCTGTCGCGTCAGCGTATCTACGATTCTTAGATAGCCCGGATGAAACTAGGTCACGCCCACTCCGGAACAATCCCACGTTGAACGCAAGGTGCAAATAGGCACTAGACCAAAACTATAACTAAAACCAGTTATTCTATATACAGTTATATCCTAACTAACCGACAGTAGTTTTAATATCTAGCAACAAGAACGCCCAAACAGACGTTTCAGTTTAACAACGAATAGGAAAAAATATGGGTATTACCGTGACTCTAAGGGTGCCAACGCGCAGAACTACGATGTACAACAGGTAATTCAAAGTTACAGCAGTTACTTCCTACACAAACGCCTGACTTGTTCTTCATACCCGATTCCATGCATCGACAACGTGCTTCTTGGTGGGTTCGGCGTGGTTCAACTCACTGGATCTCCGCAGTGGATATTGGCAGGTACCCCTCTCTGTTTCAGCTAGAGAGGGGAATGGGTTGTGGCAGTTTAAGGTGTTACCTTTCGGACTGTGTAATGCGCCCGCAACATTCGAGAGACTCATGGACCGAGTGCTAGAACATGTTCTAAAATACAAGTTTGTGGTCTATTTGGATGACGTCCTGGTTCACGCCAGTGAGTTTGACATGGCACTCTCCAACTTGGAGATGGCTCTCAATGCGATTAGGGAGGCGAATATTAAACTGAACCCTGCGAATATATATTCCACACTATTAACTAAATTCTAAAGTTTAAAAACCATATGCATTAAATCATAATATTTGTTTTCAAAAAGTTTTTCATGTTTTTTTTGTGTGTTATTTTTATGTGAATTGTTTATGTGAGTGTCTAGTAGTTTAACCTTCATTGCATTTGCACATAAGCTTTTTTACTCAGTACTCCTTTACCAGGTGATGTGACAATAAAAATCTTTGAATCCTTGTGTCTCGAAATAAATAATAATTCTAATTTAATAATACACCTTTTGGAAAAGCAAAAAAAAAAAATGTGAATGAGGTGATCTAACTATTATAGTCATTAGTATGTGACATTACATAGATTGTATAAACATTTCTATTAATTATCTAGAATATAAATATATTATTTAAACTAAATATAATAATGTATTCTGTTTCAAAGTTGGTGATTTTAAATCATATTAAAAACAAACCTCTTGGAATTTGCAAAAAAATCAAGTAATTGTAGAGATCATAATATTATCATATCATCATAATAAAATGGCGGTGCAGCGTGGTGTGGTGGAGAATCACAGAGCCAGGCGACCAGGTTAACAAACACAAAATAGCCCTTTAATGGCACAAAGCGGGAACGCCGCTAGAAAGAGCCGAGAGCTCAATACAAATAGAGGAATCGGTGCAGCGGGAACGCCGCTGCGGACACGATTACATGTACAGAAAATACGTGGTGATAATGCAACCGCGGAAAAGCCGCAGGATGCCGAAAGAACATAAAACAAACACCACACGAACACCCGACGTGACAATACACTTCACCACAGTGCACTATAATGCTGACCTACTGGCAGCTCAGCAGAGATACCTTAAATGCCGCCAGTAGGTCGCACGTGATTAGGTAGGACCCAATCCCTGCTCAAGGGGGTGGGTCCTACCTACAGAAGCCCGAAACGGCCGAAACACGAAAACACGGGGGCAGGGAGGAGGGGCCCAACCCTCCCAACCTGACATATCGCCCCCCCAAAACAACCGGGGGGCAAAGGCACCCGGGGCTGCGAACCGAAAAACAAAGGGGGGCTCGAAGGGAGTGTGGAGACCCCTAGAGAGTGCAGGGGCGCCGTGGTGAAGAGTGCGGCGGCACCGTGACCCCGTGTGAGGGTGAGGCCGGCGTGCCCTCGTGGACCGACGAGGAGCACGTGACCCCTTGAGGAGGTAGGGCCGTCGAGAGGCCCGAAGGGTATGAAAACCCTGTGACCCAGTGTGGGAGATGATTGAAAGTAGACCCTTGTGTCGGCGGTGGTGCCTAGCCGTACTGTGGGCACGAGGGTGACGGGACCCCTTAAGTCTGCGGGGGCGGCGTGACCCTTGGTGTGTGCGCGGAGGACCTGGCCCCTGGTGAGCACGAGGGAGGTTTACCCATCTGAGGGTACGGGAACGCCGTGACCCCTTGTGAGTCCGAGAAGGACGTGACCCCTTGACCCGGCGGAGATGGCGCGACCTTTTGTGCGGGCGGCGACGTCGTGGCCTCTTGGGCATGGAACGGCGACGCGGCCCTAGGAGTGTGCGAGGGGGGCGACACCCCCTGGAGACTCGAGAAACCAGTCCCGGAACGGAGACCGGAACATACGCGACAGACGGGGGGAAGCGATAGAAAACCCCACTGGCCCGAGTGGACACGTAGGTGACCCAAGTGAGCGCACACGTGACCCGAGTGAACGCACAAGTGACCCGAGTGAACGGAGAAAAAACCAGAGTGAACGCACATGTGACCCGAGTGAACGGAGAAAAAACCCGAGTGAACGCACTTGTGACCCGAGTGGACGCACTGGTGACTCCGAGTGGGTCCACAATCCGTCCACAATCCAAGGCATATAGTCCAGGGCAGCGGCCTTATTGTCAGGAGTAGGGGTCATCCTATCCTGTGCAGGGACCACAGGACTCCACTGCCTCTCCACCAGGCCACTGGACCGCCCTCCAGAGAATGCGCTAAGCCCCACACCTCGACCTCCAGCCTCCTCTCCCTCAGCCACCTGGACACAGAGAGGGAGAACCAGTATCTCGTGCCTACAACCCGTTATACGGTCCTGAAAAACCGAGACGGAGTCTGCAACCTGACCGCAGACTAAACTGCGGAGTACCCCGCGGAGTATAGCGAGGCGAACCGCATTGAGACGCGTGCGGAGCATCGCCCTGAATCTCCCGCGGCTAGGTGCGGGGGGAATCGCGAGCGGACTCGCGAGGAGCAACCCGGGAAGAACCGCGAGGGGCAACGAGGGAAGAGACGCGCGGAAGGCTTTGAGAGGCAATGCGAGGGGAATTGCGGGGAACACCCCGAGGACGCACGCGCTGAGGGGAACCCTCATCCAACGCGTCGAGAGACGCAGCCACACAAAGTGCCTTGCTAGGCGGCACGGCGCGGGGTGCGGCGCGAGGCGGCACGGCGCGGGGTGCGGCGAGAGGCGGCACGGCGCGGGGTGCGGCGAGAGGCGGCACGGCGCGCGGTGCTGCGCGAGGCAGATCCCGAGCAGTGAGGGGGAACTCGCTGAACGCATCCTCCGTGGAGATAGGAGACTCGCACGGAGAAACGCAAACGCGTCGCGAGGCGCGAGGTGCAGCGCGAGGCGGCGCAGCGCGAGGTGAAACAGCGGGGTGCGGCGCTGCGCGGCATGGTGCGGGGTGCGGCGCTAGGCAGCACGGCGCAAGACGCGGCGCGCGGAACGGGACGACGCAGCGCGAGGCACGCGACGAATCGCGCCGCGAGGCAGAACCTGAGCAGTGAGAGAGAACTCGCTGAACGGGGACTCCGTGGAGTAGCGAGGCTCGCCCGGAGGGGCGCGCCGCGCGGACCGGTCGGCGAGGGGGCGCTCGAAGAACGGGTCCTCCGCGGAAAAAGGTTCCAACGGAGGGGCCGAAGACGGAGTCCGCGAGACCCGGAAGAACTCGCCGAGCGGGTCCAGGACTGGGAGACGGGACCCGTGTAGCCAACCTCAGTTCATAGAAAGGGTCCTCCGTGGAGTCCAGAGACTAGCTAACATGCATGGTAAGTCTGTCTATAACTCACTCAGGTTTATACAAAGAATTTAATACAGTAAACCATCACAAAGGTAGGAATAAATATAAAAAAGTCGTGTTATACATGATGCTTTCACAGTAGTGATTTCCTATTTTTAGTGTGAGGGCGGCACAGTGGCTTAGTGGTTAGCACATTTGCCTCTCAGCACTAGGGATTCCCGGTTCGAATCCCAATCTGCGTGGAGTTTCCATGTTCTCCCTGTGTCCGTGTGGGTTTCCTCCGGTTTCCTCCCACAGTCCAAAAACATAGATCAAGGTCAAGTGAATTCTCCAAATTACCCCATATAGAGTGTGTTTGTGTGTCTGTGTGAATGAGTGTGTACCCTGCGATAGATTGGCACCCCGTCCTGGGTGTATCTGCCCACCAAAACGTTCTCCCCTCGATGGGCATGGGGAACCCCCCTGTGAGCCTAGTCTGTGTGACCACTTTGACTCTCACTGCAGACAATAACAGCCAGGTTTGATAAACTAGGGCTGCAATTAATGATTATTTTAATAATCTATTAATCGGCCGATTATTTTTCAGATTAATCGATGAATCGGATTTAAAAAGAATGTCCATATCTTAAGCAGGTCAATAAATGTCTGGGTTTATTTACAGTATGAGTTTAAGGCATGTAAGTAACCCAAAGAGCAATTAAACACAAATCTCACACACACACTGGCACAATATGTAGCACAGTGTGTAATAAAATACTAAATTGCACAAATAAAGCTCTCAAATGTAGCTCTAATACCCTTCTACATGCAATCCATCCTACCTCACTTCCATAGAGTGCAGTGTCTTCACTCCTACTGTCAGAAAATTAAAACGTAAAGCTTAATCTTTAATTACCAGCTTTGTGTACAAGTTGCATGTATTTATAAAGCACATTTAATCACTGCTTAAGCTAATTAAACGAAAATAAAAAGTAACACATTCTCCATCGCTGTCATTATCCAGTTAACAACCTAAAACAGCATGAAGTGTGCTCTGGTTCTCATAGTCTGAGTGCACCGTTACGTTGATTCACTTCAAAACTAAAGAAGCTCGTGATGTAGTGATTTACTCTGCTGTTGAGCTCCTTCATCCTCATCGGTGTTTCGTTTCAGGTGGTGTATCATCACCGTGGTGCTCCGTGCAGGTCAAATCATTATTACAGAGCTTGCGTGTTACACATTCTTTAGTTGTGTGAAGTGTGAAGTAATCTGTAAGGTTTTTATAATACTTAGAAGTAGGGGTGAGCTGCAATATTCGCTGATTCGACGATTTGATTCGGAGAACCGTAGTCGACTATGAACCTCATAGTCGAATGTACCATTTTGACCACATGGCTGCTGCTAAGCATTAGTTTTTACATGAAAAATATTTGTTTTCGTTATATATATAGCCTTTTGTCAAATAAAATCATCCTAATTTCTGTTAATTTTTTTTTTTTAAATGATGTGTGCGCTTTAACAATAGGCTACACATTAATAAAGCTCCCCCTGCAGTTAGTTGCACATTCCAAATGAGCAGAGCTGAACACGTTACAGGGCCGTTAGCATCTACCGGTGTATTTTCCATGATGGCTATGGCTACTAAAAAAGCTTCCAAAGTATGGGAGTTTTTTGAAAAAGATAAAAATGAACACAAGAAAGTAAAGTGCAAGTTATGTCATCTAATTCTTGCATATCACACGACAACAACCAACATCAGCGCAAAAGTCCAGAACGGGGATCCCATTTACGGTGCTCTAGAAAAACAAGTAAAATATTTTTTAAAATCTTTTTTAAAAACCACACTTATAGCACCATTTTGTGGTGAAATTTTAACTGATTCGACTAGCAGTCGACTATAGGGAAAATCTGACGAATCAGATTCGACTATGAAAATCCTTAGTTGAAGACACCCCTACTTAGAAGTAATAAGTTGAAACTCATGATAGTTGAATACTTCATGTGAGAATAGGAATGTCTGGTAGGGTGAGCTGGGGAGATTTGAATAATGGGACAGTCAACAGGAATATGTCATAAATTCATGCCCCTGTAGTAGACAGCAAGCAGGACCAGATGGGGGAGAAGTTAGAGATGTTCTGGTGGATGTTCTCATGTTATCTGGAGATGAATACACACAAAGACGAAGCAAGTCATGTGCTCCTGAAGGACTTACAGTTGTGTTCAAAATAATAGCAGCGTGTTTAAAAAGTGTGTGAGTTAAGAACAAAATCTTTATAGTAGTTTTTATGTCCATGCATTGGGAACATTGCATACTGTTTTCCAAATCAAAACATGAAGAGAAATGTATATAATTTGTAACTACTTTAGAGAAAATACTTTAGAGAAAATTGGGCTGTTCAAAAAATAGCAGTGTCTGCATTTGTCTTTACAAACTCAAAATCTATACTCCTTTTTTATGATTTAGCATTCCTGTGAATCACCAACCTAATATTTAGTTGAATAACCACAGTTTTTTAGAAGTGCTTCACATCTGAGTCAACCAACCTCTGGCATTTGTCAACTGGTATTTCAGCCCAGGATGCTTTGATTATATCCCACAATTAATTTGCATTTCTTGGGTTTGCCTCAGAAACGGCATCTTTGATGTCACCCCACAAGTTTTCTATCGGATTTAGGTCCAGGGATTGGGCTGGCCACTCCATAACCTCAATTTTGTTGGACTGGAACCAAGATTGTGCTCGTTTACTGATCGTTATCTTGTTGAAAGACCCATTTCAAAGGCAGTTCCTCTTCAGCGTAAGGCAACATGACCTGTTAAAGTATTCTGATATATGCAAACTGGTCCATGATCCCTGGTATGCGGTAAATAGGCCCAGCACCATAGTAAGAGAAACATGCCCATATCATGATGCTTGCAATACCATGCTTCACAGTCTTCAAAGTGTACTGTGGCTTGAATTCAGAGTCTACGGCCCTTGGACCCAAAAAGAACAATTTTACTTTCATCAGTCCACAATATGTTTCTCCATTTTTCTTTGGGCCAGTTGATGTGTTCTTTGGCAAATTGTATCCGCTTCAGTACATGTCTTTTTTTTAACAGTGGGACTTTGCGGGGACTTCTTGCCAATAGATTAGCTTCACACAGGCGTCTTCTAACAGTCACAGTACTCACAGGTAACTTGAGACTGTCTTTGAGTATCCTGGAGCTGATCATTGGCTGAGCCTTTGCCATTCTGGCTATTCTTTGATCCATTCGAATGGTAGTTTTGCATTTTCTTCCCTTGCATCTTTCTCTGGTTTTGCTCTCCATTTTAAAGCATTGGAGGAGATCATTATGGCTGAACAGCCTATTATTCTCTGCACTTCTTTATTAGTTTTACTGTCTCCAATCAACTTTTTACTTAAAGTTCACTGCACTTCTGAACAATGTCTCGAACGACCCATATTTCTGAGGCTTTCAAGGAGAAATGCATGTCCTCACTAATTTAACTCCACACTGCTATTATTTTGAACACACCCCTTTCAATTAATTATTCAAATACACAGACTCAATAGCATGTATATCATGAATGCTGAGACTGTTGGCTTTCTAAGAATCTACTGCACCAACTGGCAAATTGTTTGTCATGTGGTAATATAATTTGTACCAAAACAGTGATTAATCTGGTTAGTCATATTGGACTGCTATTATTTTGAACACAACTGTATATGGATGAAGAGGAGGATTCTTTTGGCTCGAAACTGCCGACTTCTGACAGTTTTTTTATGAAACTTATCATGATTTAAGCCAAGGCTTTGTTTACTTTCCAGAATTTATTAAACTTTGTTAAACTTGTTTCAAAGATTCCAACTCGTTCTGTTCAACACCATCCATCCATCCATTATCTTCCGCTTTATCCTATATTAGGGTCTTGGGGGGTTCCCCATGCCCATCCAGGGAAGAACGTTTCGGGCGCTGGGCAGATACACCCAGGACAGGGCGCCAATCTATCGCTGGGCACACACTCACTCACACAGACACACACACATACACACTATATGGGGCAATTTGGAGAACTCAATTGACTTGATACATGTTTTTGGACTGTGGGAGGAAACCGGAGAACCTGGAGGAAACCCACTCGGACACGGGGAGAACATGGAAACTCCACCCAGAACCGGGAATCCCTAGCACTGAGAGGCAAATGTGCTAACCACTAAGCCCTCTGTTCAACACGCTCTTATTTTTTTCAGCGTTGTTGAAGCATTGCAGGTGATTTAAGTGGTTATGACACTGTGAGTAACGCATCAATCGATAATTGAATAATCGATAATTAAATTCGTTGCCAACACTTTTCACAATTGATTTTTATCAAGTTTATTGATTCGTTGTTGCAACCTGGCTTGATTATTCCAATGTATATGGCTCATGGAGTTCTTCAACATGCCCTCCTGCATCAAGAACATGGCTGGATCCTACTTCAATGACAGATTCAAGGATGCATGTGTTAATGTCATGGGCATACAGACAAACAGATGTGGAGAACCGGGATAAAACAGCTCTTAGAAGGCCCGGCAAAAATCGACAGAAGCTGACTCTTAAGCAAATACTGGTGTCTGGTGCTTAATATAACTTTGAACTATTGGATACGTCATGAGACGGTCCATAAATGACCTTTGAATAATATAATCTAAAGTATGTTGTAGTTACGTGGCCAGACAGTAAGTTAAATAAATGTATTAATGGGTAAATTTTTTCTCTTGGTTTGAATCACTTTTTACGACAATAAATAAAAAAGAAAACAGGAAATCAGGAAAACAGTGACTGTGACATGAATCAGCTTTATTAATAATGATAAATCAAAAACATTGGTTTATTTGGGAAATCGCATGCTATTCCCAATAGTCCCCCTGATGGACTACTGTGTTACTGTAGTTTCCCTTCCGTTTTAAGGTGATGGATGCCTTGTCAGATGTAGCTATTTAACAAATATAATGTGTTAGAAAATAATGATTTTTCCAGGGAATAATTATTCCAGGGTTTACTGGGAATTTGTTTAGCATAAAAAAAATCAAGGCAACATCTTACAGTTACATCTTTTTTTATTTTAGCTGGTTTCTTACTTGACAGCCCACATCCACATTTACTAAAGGGCTTTGTTCCACATGCTTTGTTGATTTTGTTTTTGTTATCTGATCATGTTTTTTTCTTTTTGTTTTATTCATTTTTTTCTTTCAGTTTCATTTTATTCCTCATTTTTAAGTGAAGAACTTCACTTGTTTTATGTTATATGCTGCTTCCACAATCAGGCTTTAGCATTATTTAACTTATAATGGCATATAAAACAATCTTTTAGTTTCAGAAATGATGTAACCCATGGACTTAAATACTGTAACTGTTTCATTGTTAATAATAACATTAAAAAAATGAATAATTAAAAATATTTGATCCATGACTGATAGTGTGGTGTGTATTGGTGCTTCACTTAATCCTCTGTAGAGAAGAACAGATCAGATTCTGTAGGAGAGAATAAACCAGATCAGACACAATCAGGTGGTCACCAAAGTAAATACGTGTATGTGTGTGTGAGTAACTTACCGAAGTATCTTCAGGTTACAGTGAGGATCCTTCTGTAGATCAGTGAGAAGTTTCTTTCCTGGTTCTTCTGGTTTATTGTTGTAGGTTTTCAGTTCCCTCAGCTTTGATGAGGTGTTTGATCTCAGAGCTGAAGCCACGGCAACAAAACCTTTTTTTGTCAAACCACAAGTATTCAACCTGCACAGACACCGAGAACTTAACAAATCACCTCACAATCACTGTATCTCTCATAAACACTGTCACAAATAATTTATGGCGGCACGGTGGCTTAGTGGTTAGCACGTTCGCCTCTCAGCGCTAGGGATTCCTGGTTCGAATCCCCATCTGGGTGGAGTTTTCATGTTCTCCCCGTGTCCGTGTGGGTTTCCTCCGGGTTCTCCGGTTTCCTCCCACAGTCCAAAAACATAGATCAAGTCAATTGAGTTCTCCAAATTGCCACATGTAGAGTGTGTGTGTGTGTGAGTGAGTGTGTGCCCAGTGATAGGTTGGCGCCCTGTCCTGGGTGTGTCTGCCCAGCGCCTGAAACGTTCTCCCCTGGATGGGCATGGGGAACCCCACCGTGACACTAATAGAGGATAAAGCGGAAGATAATGAATGAATGAATGAATGAAAAGTTTTATATTTAAAGATAAATAGAATATCACAGCAAACATTAAGTCAAACACAATATCTACCAGGTTCCATGTTACAGGTATAAACGTGATGTAGTGTAAGTGCAGAGAGAAAGTGATGAACTTACTGCAGTTTCTCCAGTTTACAGTGTGGATTCTGCAGTCCATCAGAGAGAAGCTTCACTCCTGAATCCTTCAGATTATTGTAACTTAGGTTCAGATTTTTCAGACTGGAGTTTAAACTGAGAACTGAGGAGAGAACTGAACAACTTTCAATTGATAGATTACATTCACACAACCTGAAACACACACACACACACAGAGTTTTATTAACATAGGCCTGCATGTACTAACCTTCATAATAACTATCATTAATCTTATCTAAAGTATACAGAGGTACGTTGTAGGCACCAGTTCTAAATAATTTGCTGACGTCACAGATACAGTGGGTTGCAAAAGTATTCATACCCCTTGAACTTTTCCATATTTTGTCACATTACAACCACAAACATAAATATATTTCACTGGAATTTAATGTGAAAGACCAACACAAAGTGGTATACAATTGTGAAGTGGAAGGAAAATTATACATGAATCAACATTTTTTTTACAAATAAAAAACTGAAAAGTGCGACGTGCAAAAGTATTCAGCCCCCTTTTCCCTGAGTGCAACCAATTGCATTCAGAAGTTGCCTGATGAGTGCTAATGACTCAAAAGGGTCCACCTGTGTGTAATCTAATCTCAGTACAAATACAGCTGCTCCGTGACGGCCTCAGATGTTGGTTAAGAGAATATTGGGGAGCAAACAGCATCATGAAGTCCAAAGAACACACCAGACAGGTTAGGAATATGGTTTTGGAGAAGTTTAAAGCAGGCTTATGTTATTAAAAGATTTCCAAAGCTTTGAACATCTCACGGAGCACTGTTCAATCCATCATCCGGAAATGGAAAGAGTATGGCACCACAGTAAACCTGCCAAGACAAGGCCGTCCACCTAAACTTGCAGGCCGAACAAGGAGATCGCTGATCAGAGAGGCAGCCAAGAGGCCCATGGTGACTCTGGATGAAATGCAGAGAGCCACAGCTCAGGTGGGGGAAACTGTCCACAGGACAACAATTAGTCGTGCACTACACAAATGTGGTCTTTATGGAAGAGTGGCAAGGAGAAAGCCATTGTTAAAAGAAAACCATAAGAAGTCCCGTTTGCAGTTTGCCAGAAGCCATGTTGAGGACACAGCAAACATGTGGAAGAAGGTGCTTTGGTCAGACGAGACCAAAATTGAACTTTTTGGCCACAATGCAAAACGCTATGTGTGGCGGAGAAATAACACTGCACATCACTCTGAAAACACCATCCCCACACTGTCAAATATGGTGGTGGCAGCATCATGCTCTGGGGGTGCTTCTCTTCAGCAGGGACCGGGAAGTTGGTCAAAGTTGATGGGAAGATGGATGGAGCCAAATACAGGGCAATCTTGGAAGAAAACCTGTTGGAGTCAGCAAAAGATTTGAGACTGGGGCGGAGGTTCACCTTCCAGCAGGACAACGACCCTAAACATAAAGCCAGAGCTACAATGGAGTGGTTTAAAAAAAAGAATATTCATGTGTTAGAATGGCCCAGTCAAAGTCCAGACCTAAACCCAATTGAGAATTTGTGGCAAGATCTCAAAACTGCTGTTCACAAACGCTCTCCATCCAATCTGACTGAGCTTGAGCTGTTTTGCAAGGAGGAATGGGCAAGAATTTCAGTCACTAGATGTGCAAAGCTGGTGGAGACATACCCTAAAAGACTTGCAGCTGTAATTGCAGCAAAAGGTGGCTCCACAAAGTATTGACTCAGGGGGGCTGAATACTTTTGCACGTCGCACTTTTCAGTTTTTTATTTGTAAAAAAAATGTTGATTCATGTATAATTTTCCTTCCACTTCACAATTGTATACCACTTTGTGTTGGTCTTTCACATTAAATTCCAGTGAAATATATTTATGTTTGTGGTTGTAATGTGACAAAATATGGAAAAGTTCAAGGGGTATGAATACTTTTGCAACCCACTGTATATTATTTATTACTGTATTAAATACTGATCTTACTAAATTAATAAAATGTTCTGTAATCATTAAAAACGTGACTGAGACCTTTATGAAGTCATTTATAAATCTTATTAATGATGAAATTATAAAGTAGATGTTTCTAACAAATTCAGAGGGAAATGTAGGTGTATCAGCTACGGTTGTGTTGTATCTATTCCTGTGTTAGTAAAACTTTATTGTTACTCTTCACAATGTACATTTGATGTTTGAACACATTGTTTGTGTTTCTACTCTGAATAAATGAGTATCAGGTACAGAGCAGAGCAGAACCTCAGACTGTTCTTTAAGATCAAGTTGATGCATCCAACCTGGCGGACAAACAATATGGAATCTTCCTCAGGAACATGTCACTTTAATCCAGTCCTCTTAATGAGAATCAGTTAAACTATGTTAAATAACAGATGATATTCATTCACCGAGAGCTTTGCAGAACACTAATTTAATACTGTTACTGACTATAAAGCTCTTTAAACCTGATCAACACTATTCTCCTTTCATTACGTGTGTGTGTGTGGGGGGGGGTCAGCTTTGTCATCCAACCTTGGGATGAACCATGATGAGGAAGTTCTACAAAGAATGACATCATGAGGTGGAGAATAATTCAGAGGTACAGTTCTGATCATTAGTACACATGAGGAACTGGTTCTTAGTCCCTGTTCCTATAAGAAGAACTGAATTTGCCTGAGGCTGAATAGATTCCACACTGGAGACAAAGGGGGGAAAAAAAACATTTGTCCTGAGCAAGATTCGAATTGGGGATAACTGAACTCTACATGAACCTAGATTTGTGTGAACATTGATTAAGTAGGAATCTAATGCTTTAATCAGTAACTTCTACCTGATGCCCTATAGCTTGTACCTGAAAAGGAAAATAAACAAGCATGCAAGGAGGCAAAGAAATAAAGAAAAAAAAGACTAAAGGAGGCATGTGACGGGAAACAGGTGCATTCAATTAACAATGATTAAAGAGAAAATAAAGATTGGGTTGAAATAATCAATACAATTACAAATGACAAGTTCAAAGATAGGGCTGCACGGTGGCTTAGTAGTTAGCATGTTCGCCTCTCAGCGCTAGGGAATCCCCATCTGGGTGCAGTTTCCATGTTCTCCCCGTGTCCGCGTGGGTTTCCTCCGGGTTCTCCGGTTTCCTCCCACAGTCCAAAAACATGGATCAAGTTAATTGAGTTCTCTAAATTGCCCTGTATAGAGTGTGTCTGTGTGAGTGAGTGTGTGCCCAGCGATAGATTGGCGCCCTGTCCTGGGTGTATCTGCCCAGCAGCCAAAAACATTCTCCCCTGGATGGGCATGGGGAACCCCCCCATGACCCCAATATAGGATAAAGCGGAAGATAACGGATGGATGGAAGTTCAAAGGAACACAGTCAACACAGATATTAATCTGTAAAAGAGTGATTTACTGATCTAGTTTAAGTGCAGTGAGAAAGTGATGAACTTACTGCAGTTTCTCCAGTTTACAATTTTGATTCTTCAGTCCATCAGAGAGAAGCTTCACTCCTGAATCCTTCAGATTATTGTAACTCAGGTTCAGATTCATTAGACTGGAGGAGTTTACACTGAGAACTGAGGACAGAACTGAACAACTTTCACCTGATAGATTACACTGACACAACCTGAAACACACACATAACACAAACACACACACATTAACAGAGTTAAATATCATGGCTCTTGTACATCACACTCAGTGAATGATACCAACAATCGTACACACACACACACATCACTGTACACCATACACACAACACTGTGTACCATACACACAGAACAATGTTTATGGATGTCACGGTTCAGTACAAATTTGGTACGGGGTGGGGGGGGGGTTCAGTGTTTTTTTTTTTTATGGTCAAGCACTTGAGATACTTGACACCTGGGTCCTCTACCGGCATATGAAGAAAAACACTAATCACAGCTTCACTGTATTGCAGGTTTTTTTATATATATATATTTATTTCTGTATTAGAGTTTTCGCTATATTGTGTAATAGTAATTTAGTGTAAGTGCACTGAGAAAGTGATGAACTTACTGCAGTATCTCCAGTTTACAGTATGGATTCTTCAGCACATCAGAGAGAAGCTTCACTCCTGAATCCTCCAGATTATTGTAACTCAGGTTTAGATTTATTAGCCTGGAGGAGTTTACACTGAGAACTGAGGACAGAACTGAACAACTTTCACCTGATAGATTACACTTACACAACCTGAAAGATAAATATCACACACACTGTACATTGAAAACTAGATGCATGTAATACTGTATACAATACACTTAACCCAACACTGTAAACTGTACACATACATGATTAACAATATTGCATACACAATACTACGTACTGCACAGTATTTTATACCATACAGGGGTATTTAATTAGACCATCATAAATTTTAACTTGTGTTATGATTTAATGCTATATCTTGTACTGAAGTAGAGAAGTAGCCTAGCTCTATGAGCATTTTATGTCAACAACCAAAAGAAAAAACAAATTACAAATATCATTCAATATATTTTAACCAAATGTATTGTTTAAATGCTGCACTGAATTAATTGTTTATAAAACTTAAACATATTTTTTTTTCAAGTAAAAACAAAAGCTACAATAAAGAAATATATTGCTTTTGATAAAAAGTGAATTATAATGTGTGTACTAATAGAAAGAAAAATAATAGAAAAATAAAATTGCAGTCTTCTTGTTAACTCAAGTTCAAATCATAACAGTTTATTTCCCTTCTTGTATTCCTCTCAGTTTTTGTAGTCAACTCTATTTTTTTTAGAGCATGCCATCTGGATTAGCCTTTTTTTGACTCAATTTATCCTGTAACTGCCGCTTCTCACTTCGTACCTATCCTGTGCATGCTGCGTACCCCTTAATCTGCACAGATCTGTTTGGCCAAGGAGCATCTTTGCTGATATTAATATGAACGTGATTGGTCTGTATGTTTACTGCACAGTAAAGCCCGTATCATAAAGACAAGAAAAGTTCCGCCGTTTTTCTTGGTCCACCTATTAGTGACCTTTGCCATACACCATACACTGTAAAAGATACACCATACACACTATGCTGTATGATACACTAGTGAGTGTATAGGAGTGATTTAGTCTAAGTGCAGTAAGAAAGTGATGAACTTACTGCAGAATCTCCAGTTTAGAGTGTGGATTTTTCAGTCCATCAGAGAGAAGCTTCACTCCTGAATCCTGTAGGTTATTGTCACTGAGGTCCAGATTTTTTAGACAGGAGTTTAAACTGAGAACTGAGGACAGAACTGAACAACTTTCACTTGATAGATTACAATTACACAACCTGAAACACACATACACACAAACACACAGGTCTATATATATATATATATATATATATATATATATATATATATATATATATATATATATATATATATATATATATATATATATATTAACCATTTGTAATAAATGTAAGAAATGAATATTCAGTGCATCAGTTCGTTTTTGCATTCTGATTGGTTAGAAGGTTCTGAATAATTTTTCAGAACAGTACAGTTCTAATATCCATTCATTCATTATCTTCTGCTTTATCCTCTACTGGGGGGGTTCCCCATGCCCATACACCCAGGACAGGGTGCCAATCTATCGCTGGGCACACACTCACTCACACAAACACACTCTATATGGGGTAATTTAGAGAATTCACTTGACCTTGATCCATGTTTTTGGACTGTGGGAGGAAACCAGGAAACCCACGCGGACACGGGAAGAACATGGAAACTCCACCCAGATTGGGAATTCGAATGGGAATTCCTAGTGCTGAGAGGCGAACGTGCTAACCACTAAGCCACCGTGCCCCCCTGTTCTAATATATTCTATGAAATAAAACAAACTCACTGTGCTGTTCTGGAAGCTTTCACCACTGGTAGCAGTTTCAATAAGCATTCATCCGATGGATCATATTTCCTCAAATCAAACTCGTCCAGCTGCTGATCTGAGTTCAGTAACACAAACACCAGAGCTGACCACTGAGCAGGAGACAGACGAACTCCTCTGAGACACGAATATTCTCCTTTCTTTAGGTAAGTTTGAACTTCCTGTACTAGAGACTCATCCTTCAGTTCATTCAGGCAGTGGAACAGATTGATGGATTTCTCTGGAGAGAGGTTCTCATTAATCTTCTCTTTTATGTACTGCACTGTTTCCTGTTTACTGTAAGAACTACTTCCTGTCTGTGGCAGTAGTTCTCTTAAGAGGTTTTGATTGGACTCCAGTGAAAGACCCAAGAGGAAGCGGAGGAACAGATCCAGGTGTCCAGTCTGACTCTGTAAGGTCTTGTTCACTGCACTCTTCAGGATCTCAGACATGGTGGACTTGTTGAACAGATCAGACAGATCAGAGGTTTGTGGTTCTGCTACTTTTTTGTTGTTGAAACACAGAAATGTATATAAAGCAGCTAAAAACTCCTGAACACTCAGATGTATGAAGCTGAAGACCTTCCGCAGGTGAAGTTCAGGTTCCTGTCTGAAGATCTGGGTGCAGACTCCTGAGTACACTGCTGCTTCTGTAACATCAATTCCACACTCTCTCAGATCTTCCTCATAGAAGATCAGGTTTCCTTTCCCCAGTTGTTGGAAAGCCAGTTTTCCCAGAGCCAGCACACTCTCTCTTACCTGCTGAAGATCCATCTCACGGTTCTCCTGGTACTTTTGGTTCTTGTGTTTGATCTGAAATACCAGGAAATGGGTGAACATTTGCGTCAGATTTTTGGGGACTTCTCCACCTTCTGCTCCACCAAGCATTCTCTCTAGAACAGAGGCTGTAATCCAGCAGAAGACCGGGATGTGACACATGATGTACAAGCTTCTTGAAGATTTGATGTGGGAGATTATTTGATTGGACAGACTCTGGTTTTTGATCTTCTTCCTGAAGTATTTCTCTTTCTGAGGATCACTGAACCCTCGTACCTCTGTTACCTGATCTACACACTTAGGAGGTATCTGATTGGCTGCTCCTGGTCGAGTGGTGATCCAAATAAAAGCAGACGGAAGCAGTTTCCCCTTGATGAGGTTGGTCAGCAGAACATCTACTGAAGCTGATTCCGCTACATCACACAGGATCTGATTGTTCTGGAAGTTCAAAGGAAGTCGACACTCATCCAGACCATCAAAGATAAACAGAACTTTATGGAAATCCCAGTTCATTGACTGAAATTCTTTCATTTCAGGGTAAAAGTCCTGAAGAAGTTCCATCAGACTGAGATTCTTCTGCTTTATTAAGTTCAGCTCTCTAAAAGGAAGTGGGAATATGAAGGTCATGTCCTGGTTCTCTTTTCCTTTAGCCCAGTCCAGAATGAACTTTTGCACTGAGACAGTTTTTCCAATTCCAGCAACTCCTTTAGTCAGTACAGTTCTGATGGCTGGCTCTTTGAACAGGACACTACATCTGATGGGGATCTCCTGAGTTGCTGGTCTTCTGGATGCTGCTTCAATCTGTTTAACCTCATGTTCACGATTGATCTCTCCACTCCACCCCTCTGTGATGAAGAGCTCTGTGTAGATCTCATTCAGAAGTGTCAAACTTCCAGGCTGTGAGGTTCCTTCATTAATTATTTTATATTTATCTCTCAGTTTGGGTTTGAGTTTTTTCTGATACACAGAGATCATCTCTAAAAAACAGAATAACATGATTTATATTGTAATTCATGATCAATAAACACATTAGACACATTAATACTGATATCAGCAGAAACATTAAAGCCATGAACATCTCCATGAGCTTCTACTGAATGACTGATGATGAACTGATGGTAGATGAACTGTGAACTGATCTATGATCAGTATGAACCAGTTCCTCTACCGTTGAAGTGATGTACTAGTTCAATGGTTCAGGGTTCTTACTGTTCTGCAGTATGATAGCGAGGTCTTTCTGGTTCATATTCCTCAGGACCTGCATTGTGATCTTCAACAATGCTTCTTTGATACTCAGATCTTCCCCACAGCAGTCAGTCTCAAAACATGATGGGTAATCCAAACTCAGTATCTTCATGAACTTCTTCAATTCATTTTTTAATAGAGTGATGAGTTTATTCTCCAGTTCCTAATGAGGAATAAACAGTTCCAGATGATCAAAAGAAGAACTGTACAATCTTTTTTATGTTGTATTATCTTTCTTTTTGTTTCATTAATTTGATCATTATTACTTATACTCCTTAATCTTGGTGCTGCCCTTGATACCATGCAAATCTTATTGATAGATTGCAAACTGGGTTGATCTCTGAGGAACAGTTCTAAAGTGGCCTGGCATATAGAGAGGTTAACACAACTTCTTCTTTCACATAGAGTATAGTTGTAAAGAAAAAATATATATAAAAAAATAAAACTATGTGTCATGAGAATTTAACCACAGAACCAGCTGAATGAGAACAACCCCAACTTTAGACACTTTTAAATCCAGAATGAAAACATTTCTGTGTGAGCAGCTTAAGTTTAAATGAATCTTCACATTTTACTCCTTATTTTTATTGTTTAAATTAGTCTTATATTAGTCTATATTATTCTTTTCTATTTATTTTTCTTTTGTTGCACACATTTCTTTATTTTATATATATATTTTTTTCTTTTAATGCACTATTGTAATTATTGTAAATGGCTTTTATATCTACATAACAACAGGCAGATGGTTCTTGATGTTTAATCCATATATTCATAAACTAAACAAAGAATCGACAATCAAAAGGCCTGTATTGAGGTAAAATCTCTTGAAGATGGGAGAGCAGGGCTGGCTTAAATAACAAAATAATGAGGTCACGTGACTAAAGATAATTAACAAAATGAGGAACAGCCGTGAATAAATGAACACAAGTCGAAACGTGGAAAACAGAACCAAAGTGAAGCACTCAAACCAAAACAAACGCAAAACAAAACGCTGTCCCGACAGCCGGATGCAGTGTTTTTGTTATATTTAAAATAAAACATTGAACTTAGTACAAACCTTAAAGATGGTTCCTATCTGATTTCTCTTCTTGGTCTTTAATTTCTTCACCTGGATTCTGTAAAGAAACAAAACATCATATTTACTAACTCATTCATTTATTTGGTTAATCAGTGAGTGAGATTCTGTGAGTGAGAATCTAATATATGAGATGATACTGACCTCAGATCAGGAGAACTGTTTTTACGTTTAAAGTTAGTTGGAAGGCGCATGGAGTGATCACTCTTCATGGAGACAGCGCTGGGTTCAGGTGAATCTGATCTCTCACCCTGATTCAAACTAAAGAACATCAATCATTATATAAACATTACAGATCTCCAGTTTCCTCATGATACAGTCTGTGAACTGATCTAATCAGAGCTGCTGAACCAGAGAACACGTGTCTCTCACCTCTCCTCTTTATTGGTGTTCAGTTTATCAGAGAGACTCATTTTGGAGTTCATCTTTCCTCGTACAGATTAGAACCTGAACACACAGATGTAGAGAACAAATGCAGAATATCAACTGTATGTTTTAGTATCCAACTCAATGTGTTTATAGGTTAATACTACCAATGTTAATACAATAAAAAGCAAAATAGGGATGTTAGTTGTTTCATTCAAAGATTGATGTAGCATTTTAAAAGCAAAAAGTTAAATCGCCCTCTGCTTCACATATTGAAATTGAATTGAATATTTTATTTATTTATTTATTTACATATATTTGTACTTCATTCTTTTGTTTTATTGATTCATTATTATTTTTATTTAATTAATAATAACAACAACGATAATAATAATAATAATAATAATTATTATTATTATTATTATTATTGGCGGCACGGTGGCTTAGTGGTTAGCACGTTCGCCTCTCAGCGCTAGGGACTCCCGGTTCGAATCCCCATCTGGGTGGAGTTTCCATGTTCTCCCCGTGTCTGCGTGGGTTTCCTCTGGGTTCTCCGGTTTCCTCCCACAGTCCAAAAACATTGATCAAGTTAATTGAATTCTCGAAATTGCCCCATATAGAGTGTGTCTGTGTGAGTGAGTGTGTGCCCAGCGATGGATTGGCGCCCTGTCCTGGGTCTATCTGCCCAGTGCCCGAGACGTTCTCCCCTGGATGGGCATGGGGAACCCCACCGCGACCCTAATAGAGGATAAAGCGGGAGATAATGAATGAATGAATTATTATTATTATTATTTTCAGGTATTGAGGTGTTTTGTGTTTGTGTACTACATTTTTCTTTTTTTTTTTTTTACATTTTTAATGTCTGTTTGTGTGGAATTTTCTTTTTTTGTTATTTTTTTTAAGAATGTTTGGTTCTGGGAGAAAATGGTGAAGAGTTGGAAGTCTGTACTAATAGTTTAACTCTCTCTCCATACAGTTAATACTGCAGTGTTACGGTTCAGGTGCATGTCCAATAAACACCACCTGCAATGCATCTGATACCAATTATTGATCTGGTTAAGGACTCACAGTTCTGCAGTTGGATACTGGGATACATGGATACAGTATGTTTGTTTGGAGGAGCACTTATGAATTCACCACGCTCCTCCAGCACAGATACCAGATACCAGTGTCTCTGCTCATTTCAAAATAAATTATGCATTCAAGTCAAAAGATTAAGAGAAAGGGAAGAAATGTTTCTAAAAACAATGAAAAGTTTTTCTTTCCCTTAATCTTTTGACTTGAATGCATAATTTCTTTTGAAATGAGCAGAGTCGATATGAGCAGCTGAAACATAAACACAAAGAGTGAGAAGGCTTTATTTATGGGAAGTGTGTTTTGAAGCAGGAATAGGACGTTAGTACATTAAATCAACTTTACATATATGATCAGATTATTAGGTAGTATAACGTATAACGTTATTATGTTAAATTAATTGATAATCTTCATAATTAAAGAAATGTTCAGGTAATCTGATGATTATTTAATCTACAACACAATAACGGTGCGACATTTTACTTCCAAAGAGCGCAGTATAGAGAAAGAAACTTAAATTCTTCTTTCTACTAAATAAACAAAAGTCAAAAACATTTCTACTTCTGGTACAAACGCATAACATTAACATAGTACAGATTTATATTCACTCACCGTGTTTTTAATAAACGACTTTATTTTCCTTTTACGCAACACAATCAGCTTCCACTTTCTGACTTACCTATACGAGGATGACGCATGCGCAGTGTGCACAGTTCAGGTGCCAGGAACCAGGAAGAGCGACTTGCTCTTTATGACGTATGTGTTATTGTTTCACTGCAGGTGATTAATATTCTCTTTGTGTTCATGTTTTCAGATCTTAGAACTGTACAGTGAATCTATAAAGAAAAATGCAACAACTTTCCTTTAAAACGCTCTTTAAATCAATCTTACTGACCGAGACACATTTAAACCTCTTCATTCAGCTGGAACATCGTATGCTGTGACTCTAGGGGGCGCTGGTGTCACTGAGCTGATTAAAATGGATTACCGAACGACTTGATACAGAGAGGATTAATAGAGATGACGTCTCTGTGGAGCGTTTAATTTAGTGTGACCAGATTCCAATTCACCATATGTGGGGCAAAGACTATGTTTGCGTGGGACACCAATGGACTTCCAAATAAAAACGTGTGTATATGTATGTGTACAATTAAAAAGAACAGGCAGTTCTTTGATGTGCTTTAAACGCTAATTAGTTCAGCTGCTGTTACTTTATCTGCGTTTGAATCTTGTTTGGGTTTTAGCAGGAACGCATGCATAGACTGGGAAACCTCCTTTTGAGCAACACGTTGTGAGTCTCGCATTGTCGTGTGTCACCTGCGTGTGAAACGGAAAAAAACGTCACACAAAACTTTTTCAGACTCGCCTTGCACTGGTTTCACCCAGGTGTATAGTTTCCCAGTCTTTGTTTTAGCGGCCATATCTCGTGCTGCATGCCGCTACCGTACCGTTCACACCTGATTTGCATTGTTTGTGTTGGTGGGCGTGTCCGCGTTCCCGATTGGTTGACATCAAACAGCCCGCCTCTCCCCCGATAACAGACAACACGGCCATCTAATGGCAGATTATATTTAATTCATTCATTCATTATCTCCCGCTTTATCCTCTATTAGGGTCGCGGTGGGGTTCCCCATGCCCATCCAGGGGAGAACATCTCAGGCACTGGGCAGATAGACCCAGGACAGGGCGCCAATCCATCGCTGGGCACACACTCACTCACACAGACACACTCTATATGGGGCAATTTTGAGAATTCAATTGACTTGATCAATGTTTTTGGACTGTGTGAGGAAACCGGAGAACCCAGAGGAAACCCACGCAGACACGGGGAGAACATGGAAACTCCACCCAGATGGGGATTTGAACCAGGAATCCCTAGCGCTGAGAGGCGAACGTGCTAACCACTAAGCCACCGTGCCGCCTGGCAGATTATAAAACACGCATTTTAAAATAAGCTGAGTGATTTTAAATAACAATGCGGGACAACGTCTCAACTTGTGGAATGCGTGAAAAGTAACAAAAATGCGTGACTGTCCCGCAAAAACCCTAGTTTGATTAGAAATTACATTAGATTAGATTCAACTTTGTTGTCATTACACATGTACAAATACAAGGCAATGGAATATTGTTTTGCTAACCAGATATATATAGATAGATAGATTAAATAAAATAAATAGATATAGTCTATGGCAGGGGTGCCCACACTTTTGCCATTGGACAGGTCATCGAGATCTACCGGGGTCAATCTCTATTTTTTAGGCTTTTATATTGAAACCTGTTTACACACATCATGTTAGTATTGTCGAATCTGTTAGAATTGCTCTTTTATTAAAACATTCCAACAAATAGCATGAAGAAAACCTGATTTTAGTTACACCCAAACACACAGTATACAGCACAAATGTACAACAATCACTGTAACCTGCATTTCCCCAAACAGAACATCCATCCATCCATTATCTTCTGCTTTATCCTCTACTAGGGTCGGGGGGGGTGAGCGGTTCTCCATGCCCATCCAGGGGAGAACACTTTGGGCGCTGGGCAGATACACCCAGGACATGACGACAATCTATCACTGGGCACACTCACACACACAAACACACCCTATATGGGGCAATTTGGAGAATTCAATTGAACTTGATCCATGTTTTTGGACTGTGGGAGGAAACCGGAGAACCCGGAGGAAACCCATGTGGACACGGGGAGAACATGGAAACTCCATGCAGATTGGGATTCGAACTGGGAATCCCTAACACTGAGAGGAGAACATGCTAAACCACTAAGCCACCGTGCTGCCCTCAAACAGAACATGAACATTAATAAAAGCAAATGCATTTTGAGTTTGACATTGTAAAAAAATATTCATCCTCCCAGTCTAAATGAAAGTGGAACATTTTAGTTCTTTTTGAGCTTCACTCGTCCTTCACTCGTCTTGTCAGTCAAATAAAGTGTAAAAACACAAACAGAAAATATCTAATGTAGGTGATTTGGGAGGCAGTGCTTCGGATTTCGTGGCATGGCCAAGTGCCGGTGTTCCGTCGAGTTGCGCTACCCATCGAGTTGAGCTACTTTGGCTTAGTGCGCATGCGCACATCACAGTAGACGATTTCCAACACTTCGCTTGTCGATTCGAGCTACCCTGTCTATTTCGTGTGTGATTCAAGGTAAATAATCAAGTTAAATGCATTATATTTCCTATTTAAATTTATATATACGTGTATATGTGCCCTTGAAACAATAATTAACACCCTTAGTACAATTTGTTAATTTCTAAAAAGTTCGTCAGGTTAAGAATAGTGCACCGCTCTTTAACGTGAGAGTTGTTAAGTTGTTGCTACGCAAGTTTTAACGTGTTGCTTGTTACACATTCATATATGCAATTAAATCAGTGGATTGTGTTGTTCTGTTTAGCCCAATTATTTTACTTTCCTATATCCTTCAAATGCATTACCCAGTCTTTTTTTTTATTTAAACACCAAATATGGTTTGTGTATATACTTTGTTACAGCCAAAAGAATGAGTTCCTTTTATCAATCACCTGTTGGTTTTCAACTAGCTGTATAAAGGATTAATCTGGTAAGATGAGCAATTTCAAAATTTACTTTGATTTATAACCAACTTATATAAATAATTAACCATACTTGCATAAATACACGTGTAAGCAACACACCATGTTGTATGGTTTAAATTGAAACCAAGCAACGTGATATCATAAACAAAGTAATTTATATTTCAATTAATTAGCTCTATTAGGGTTGTGGGGGGTTCCCCATGTCCATCCGGGGGAGAACGTCTCGGGCGCTGGGCAGACACACCCAGGACAGAACGCCAATCTATCACTGGACACACACTCACTCACACAGACACACTATATGGGGCAATTTGGAGAACTCAATTGACTTGATCCATGTTTTTGGACTGTGGGAGGAAACCGGAGAACCCAGAGGAAACCCACGCGGACACGGGAAGAACATGGAAACTCCACCCCGATGAGGATTCAAACCAGGAATCGTGAGTGCTGACATGAGAACGTGCTAACCACTAAGCCACCGTGCCGCCCGCTTAATTTGAAAAGTTGATGCAATTAGACTGAAGTGTGTTTTTACAAATATATTAACAAATTTAAAATTATATACAGTTGTGATCAAATTTATTCAACCCCCAATGCTGCGAAGGGTTTTATGGAATTCAGTGCACATTTGTAATTGTGTTCATAATGAAATCTTACAGGGACTTGTTAAAGAACTAAATGCAACTAAGATAGCATCAATTGTTTTTGTCATAAAGTATTAAATGGCCTTTTTGTGATTTCTTCATTGACACAATTATTCAACCCCTTTACAACTACCACTCATAAGAACAGAGGTTCATTCCAGTGTTTTCAATCAGGTATTGAAAACGCCTGTGGATGTCAACGAGCAGCAATCAAGCATGATAAGCACCAATTAGGCAGATTTAAAAGGACTGTGATACTCAGCTCCTTCTAGACATCTACTGGTGTGTTTACAAGCATGGTGAAGGCAAGAGAATGGTCCCAGAAGACAAGAGAAGAGGTTATTGCTCTTCACAAGAATGGCAATGGATATAAAAAGATTGCGAAGTTGTTAAATATTCCAAGAGACACTATCGGAAGTATCATTCGCAAGTTCAAGTTAAAGGGCACAGTGGAAACGTTACCTGGTCGTGGCAGAAAGAAGATCCTGACCGCGACTGCTGTGCGCTACCTGAAGCGTAATGTGGAGAAAAATCCCCGCGTGACTGCTAAGGAACTGAAAAAAGACCTGTCAGATGTGGGCACTGAAGTTTCAGCTCAGACAATAAGGCGCGCACTGCATAACGAAGACCTCCATGCCAGAACTCCCAGGCGCACCCCCTTGCTGACTCCAAAGAACAAGAAAAGTCGACTGCAGTATGCCAAAAGTCATGTGGACAAGCCACAAAGGTTTTGGGACAGTGTACTGTGGTCAGATGAAACTAAATTAGAACTGTTTGGGACAATGGACCAGCGCTATGTTTGGAGGAGGAAGAACCAGGCTTATGAACAAAAGAACATCTTGTCTACTGTGAAGCATGGCGGGGGGTCAATTATGCTTTGGGGCTGTTTTGCTTCTAATGGTACAGGAAGGCTTCAACGTGTGCAGGGTACCATGAATTCCCTTCAGTACCAGGAGATCTTGGAGGAAAATGTGATGGAGTCAGTCACAAACCTGCGGCTTGGGAGACGTTGGACCTTCCAACAGGACAATGATCTGAAGCACACATCCAAGTCCACTAGAGCATGGTTGAACATGAAAGGCTGGAACATTCTAGAGTGGCCATCGCAATCACCAGACTTAAATCCAATTGAGAACCTCTGGTGGGACCTAAAGAAGGCAGTTGCAGTGCGCAAGCCTAAGAATGTGACTGAACTGGAGGCTTTTGCCCATGAAGAATGGGCTAAGATACCCATAGGTCGCTGCAAGACACTTGTGTCAAGCTATGCTTCACGCTTGAAAGCTGTCATAACTGGAAAAGGATGTTGTACTAAGTACTGAAAAATAATGACACTAGGGGGTTGAATAAAACTGATAATGATGTGAGCACAGTAAAGACATTTGTGGTTATTCCATCATAAATATTATGTTATATTTGTCTAATTTATAAGTGCCTCTTTGATATAATTGTAAATAAGATGACTGAAATGATCCAAATCAATGTCAAACTGGCCAAAACACTTTATTTCAGTGGGGGTTGAATAAATTTGATCACAACTGTATATATATATATATATATATATATATATATATATATATATATATATATATATATTATACTAACATAAATCACTTTATATGTATTTATATTCAGCTGTCACAAGCTGTCACTAAATCAGAAAAAACTTTAATTAAGACCATTTTATTCGTTTCTGATAAAGCACTAAGAAGCAAAAAATGACATTCATCTTCAATGTACTGCTTCAATGTAAAGGTAAGTGATATTAAATTCAGCATGAAAGTTTTGTTGTTAAAAAATTTTGGAGCCAAAATACATCCTAGTTCCATCACCTGGACACAAAATTTCAGTAATGTAAAGTTACTATAAAGAGTCCTTACCACTTGTACATAAGTTCTAATAAGGTTATTTATTTTTAAAGGTTAAACAGAAAAAGTCATACAAAAAAAACTTGCGTAATATGAGTGCTTAAAACAGCACAATTTTAAATAATTTGTTTAATTGGTCTGAAATTTCAAATAAAAATTATTATTTTTTCATTTTAAATTATCTTATTTCATGATCAAACATGAAATGATGTGATGTGACAAATAACAAAACGTAAAGTATACTACATATCAGATTTATGTAAGTTTAGTTCATCTTTTTTTCATAATAACTCAATGTCCTTGTCTCAACAAAATCAAAATTCCCATCACCTCTTCAAATCTTTTTAATTCAAATTGCACCCCCTCCATTTTTATATGAGGGGGTAATTTATATTTAAGTATGTAGCATAATAAAATAAGTGTATAACAGACTGTCGAGATGAGCTACCTTCATTATATAAAGGTAGCTTAATAAAATAAGTGTTTAAACAGACTGTCGAGATGAGCTACCTTCATTATATAAAGGTAGCTTAATAAAATAAGTGTTTTAACAGACTGTCGAGATGAGCTACCTT
This sequence comes from Corydoras sp. C115, assembly GCA_019802505.1. Lineage (NCBI taxonomy): Eukaryota > Metazoa > Chordata > Actinopteri > Siluriformes > Callichthyidae > Corydoras > Corydoras sp. C115. Next base: position 26,406 of record JAFMOC010000763.1, on the reverse strand, counting down.
CATTATATAAAGGTAGCTTAATAAAATAAGTGTGCAAACTGACTGTCGAGATGAGCTACCCTCATTATATAAAGGTAGCTTAATAAAATAAGTGTTTAAACAGTCTGTCGAGATGAGCTACCCTCATTATATAAAGGTAGCTTAATAAAATAAGTGTGCAAACTGACTGTCGAGATGAGCTACCTTCATTAAATAAAGGTAGCATAATAAAATAAGTGTTTAAACTGACTGTCGAGATGAGCTACCTTCATTAAATAAAGGTAGCATAATAAAAAAATGTTGTAATAATAATAATGATAATAATAATAGGATTATTATTAGGTAGGATAACTCGACAGTATCCTCTATCTATTTACGCTACCGATGGCATTTTTTGCGACCGGTAGCCTAATTCGACAGGGTAGCGCAACTCGACAGAATCTGCTATCGATTAACGCTACCAGTAGCCTATCTCGACGGGGCAGCTCAACTCGACAGAACACCGGAACATGCTGTGCTGAGTTCGACCGAAACTCATTTGCATGTTCTCCCCGTTGCTTGTTGCTTGGGAATTTCATTTTACCCAAAACAGTTAAGCATTGGAGTTAAACAAGGTGATTTCACAGTTTGATTTAATTGAATAACAGTATTTGAATTTTTTTAGCCTTTAATCATGCGCTTTATTGTGCCACCTTTAGCGATCTAACACGACTTCATCTCATCAAATACAGCGGACTGTCGTTCAAAATAAGACATTATGTATTTTCGTGTTAGATCGCTAAAGTTGCAACAATAAAGCGCATGATTAAAGGCTAAAAAATTCAAATACGGTTATTTAATTAAATCAGACTGTGAAATCAAGTCGTGTTATCGCCACATTTAACTCCAATGCTTAACTGTTTTGGGGGTAAAATTAAATTCCCAAGCAACAAGCAACGGGGAGAACATGCAAACGAGTTTGTGGTGCGCACGACTTAAAAAACCAGGATGTTCTCCCCTGGATGGGCGTGAGGAACCCACCCACAACCCTAATAGAGGATAAAGCAGAAGATAATGGATGGATGGATTATTATTATTCATCGATGGATTGGCGCCCTGTCCTGGGTCTATCTGCCCAGCGCCCGAGACGTACTCCCCTGGATGGGTATGGAGAACCCCACCGCGACCCTAATAGAGGATAAAGTGGGAGATATTGAATGAATGAATGGATTATTATTATTATTATTATTATTATTATTATTTGCCCAGCGATAGATTGGCGTCCTGTCCTGGGTGTATCTGCCCAGCGCCCGAAACGTTCTCCCCTGGATGGGCATGGGGAACCCCACCGCGACCCTAATAGAGGATAAAGCGGAAGATAATGAATGAATGAATGAATGAATGAATTATTATTATTATTATAGTAAAGTGTTTCCCTCATTTTTATTCCATCACTAATTATATTGAAGCTGGTGAAACAGTGCTATCTGGTGTTACTGAATTGAATAACAGAACAGATGACCTATTGAGTAATGCAGACTGGGCGTTGACACCCAATTCAACCGGTTTGACTAGAAGTAACTAGGTTCAGTTCCCCAAACGGACGGAAAGCTCTCTGTTTTAGTTTTAAGTCATTGTTTTAATTATAAACTCTGATAGAAATCTGGCCAATTAGTTTGGGTGTTACTCAAGAGACAGTTTACCTTGTTCTTGAGATTATATCATGACACACAGTGGAATTAAGAAGTGAAGAATTTGAGGTAATACTGGAGGAGACAGGAGCTTTAGAATGAATCTTGTGGAGGAAGATGCCGTTATTAAACCTGATAGGTGAGTGAGAGCATTAAACATGTCAGTGGCATTTAGTTTTAGTTTTCATATAAAGTTTAAGAGTTTTAAGTTCGTATATACTACAAGCATATTGTAAATGCATGGTGTGACTGTAGTCTGGAATGAGGGTACTTTGAACACCCTGTGGAGCATCTATTAGTTTGAATGCATCCTACAAGCACCATATATGCTCATTTAGGTCCTTCAGGCCATGTACGGCCTCAAACCCCATATAAGCACCCATGAAAGCCTTAGATCAAACAGATAACAAATAAAATACTTGTGTTCACTTTCACTTTTTATATCAGCATTAGAGTGAAATGTAACTTTGTGCTTGTAGATGGTTGATCCCAAAAAAGCTCAAATACTAACACCTGTGTCAAAGCAAGTGCTACTTGGCTGTTATTTATATATTTAACCAATATCATTAACAAGCTGGGATTGCACGGTGGCTTAGTGTTAGCATGTTCTCCTCTCAGCATTGGGGACTCCGTGTTCAAATCGCAGTTTGGGTGGAGTTTCCATGTTCTCCCCGTGCCCACGTGGGTTTCCTCCCACAGTCCAAAAACATGGGTTTAAGGTAAATTGGAATTGCATATAATAGTTTATGTGTGTGTCTGTGTGAGTGAGTGTGTGCCCAGGGATAGGTTGGCGTCCGCCCGAAAGGTTCTCCCCTGGATGGGCATGGGGAACCTCACCGTGACCCTAATAGAGGATAAAGTGGAAGATAATGAATGAATGAATGAATGAAGGCGGCACGGTGGCTTAGCGGTTAGCACGTTCGCCTCTCAGCGCTAGGGATTCCCGGTTCGAATCCCCATCTGGGTGGAGTTTCCATGTTCTCCCCGTGTCTGCGTGGGTTTCCTCCGGGTTCTCCAGTTTCCTCCCACAGTCCAAAAACATGGATCAAGTCAATTGAATTCTCAAAAATTGCCCCATATAGAGTGTGTGCCCAGCGATGGATTGGCGCCCTGTCCTGGGTCTATCTGCCCTGCGCTCGAGATGTTCTCCCCTGGATGGGCATGGGGAACCCCACCGCGACCCTAATAGAGGATAAAGCGGGAGATAATGAATGAATGAATGAATGATTGAAAGCAGCATACTTTTATTAATGCAGTATATTTCCTTAATGTTCCGTTAATGTTCCGTAAAGTTTATAGAGTAAAATGCCATTATGTGCAGTGATCAATGTTGTAGCCAGATCTAACAATATGTTATTTTCAAAAGATGTAATAAATAGATGAATGATCCTTAAACTGGAACAGAGATCAATTTCTAATGTATAAATATATTTTAGTATGTTACAGGGGAAAAGATCTGATTCACCTGAACCCAGCTCTGTCTCCATGAAGAGTGACTGGTCCATGGACCAACCACCAAAAATCAATAAAGAAGATTCTTCTCCTGATCAGAGGTGAAAGACCTTCACAATTTTGTAGTATCCTTCCACTTATATCAAGTCTGATCATATAGAACTCCTCCAACCTGACACCCTACATCCGACAACAACTATTGGATATAAATTATTCCAACAGAATGGTTTCTGATCTATGAATGATTTCTACCCGCTACGACGGGTGCTGGATGAAACCTTGAGTGGACTTATATAGTTTTCAATTGTTAAATATGGTCACCTGATCATCACACAATCTGTACGTGGCTGTCCTACACTGTTGATGCTGCCCGGCCACTAAGTGATTCCACCACTGAGTCTAGGTTTCTTCCTTAAAATAACAAGATAACAGGGAGTGTTTTCTTGCCACTGTCATTTCAACATTTGATCTTTGGAGGTTTAAAGGCTTACAACACTGTAAAGCTACTTTGTGACAATGTACTATTGTAAAAAGTGCTATATAAATAAATTGCTTAAACTTGAACTAGTGTGGGTTCTAATGTGGGGTCTTTGCAATGCAAAACGGATGAGATAAGACTTTAAATGAGAAGTCCAGTGGTGGGGGAACTGTGCATCTAAATTAAAAATTCTTAAGTGTATGAACTTTGTTATTGTTGAGAGTAACTTACATTGCTAACATTGACTTGACTCTCATGGTTAAGTGTAGAACTTTTAAGATCTATCAAGAGAATGTACTTCTATCATTGTAACCACAGCCTTTATCCTACAATTGTTAATGCTAACCTAATCATAACAAAGCTGTACATAGCCATCAGCTTTGTTAAAGTTGCAGGTGATTTTAATCAATGAAACTTAAAGACAGAGATTCTAAATTTCACTGCAATACAAGAATACACAAAACTCAGGATCATGTCACATATGCCCATTTTTAGATTATTGTGTGTATAAATGTCAGTAACTCACTGTAGTTTCTCCAGTTTACAGATTGGATCCATCAGTAGATCAGACAGAAGCTTCATTTTCGAATGTGTAATTTTATTAGAGTTTAAATTTAGTTCTTTGGGCTTTGATGATGATGATGATGATGATGATGATGGAATTGATCTCAGAGCTGAAACCAGAGCAGCAACAACTTGCTCTGTGATCCTGTATCCATCCAAACTATAGAGAGAAAAAAATGCTATGTTAAAGTATAAGAGATGAAAAAGTCAGGATTCAGCCGACAGTAGCATTTAGTGATTGCATGCATAGGCTCAGAATCTGGGTCCAGGGAATGTTGACATGTCGCTTGTTCGTATCTTCTGCACTGAAACTGACGATGAGAAGTTAGATGTTGATCCATTAGGCTGGAAAACCTGATGAGGTCATCCAGAGAAACGCCAAAGTCACATCTGGTCAGCTCAGGCTGAATCGCTGAACCCAGGCACTCCTGAAAAAGCACTATAAGGGCAGGACCATTCCAACCACACCTTGCTGCCACTGTGAAAGAAGCCAGCACATATTCAGCCGCAGACTGTAAGCCCTGATGCAGATTAATGAGTTGGGTCTTTCCTCCAATGGGAGACAAAAGGTGACCTTAAAGGTCTTTGCTATCTGAGTATTCCAGATGGCCATGGCCCAGTCTCCTACTTTACCAGTGAGTCACAAAATTATAAGAGCAATATTCTCCTAGTTGCTGGCCATGGAATGGCTGTGTAGTAAATGCAAACATTGCAGCAGGAAATAGGGGCAAGTGATTGGATCACCATCATAGCGTTTGGGTTCAAAAAGGGATATGGAAAGGGGTAAGGAACCCAAGATGACACGACTCGTTGGCTGTGTGAGAACAAGGTCAAGGGGAGGAGACAACGCTGCTAGTCAGTTTTGTGAGAAATAGATCAAGTGGAGAAAACATCCTCTGACCGCGTGTGGAACACCAAGGTGACTGCAGAGTGAGTCAAGTCGGCATGTCTGGCAGCAGCGTAGCATCAATCCTTATAAAAACTGTGTAACTACAAAGATCAGTTGTAAAGAGTAAGTCCAAACTGGCAGAATATAAAGAGGAAGCAGCAGGCAGAGCATTTCTGCACACCTGAACCTGAATAAGTAGGGGAATTGGAGCGAGTCCAATCAGCAAGGGAAGAGGTTTCAGAGTGAGAGGATGTGGTATCAGTGGTGTCCATGACAAAATGTTTGATCTGTCTTTGTATCACACACTGTATATAAGAGAGACATTATGTACACGTTCATGTTAATTAAATGACAGGACTTCTTAGTCTAACCAAAGATATCCTTTTTATTCACTTTTTCAGAATAAGCACATGTAAAATTAGACTAAAAGTCCTAAAAATACACTATAAAGTAAAAGTAAGGTGGTATAGTGTCAGAGATCGCAGCGCAGCGTCGCGTTCCCCTAGCTCCGCCTTCTAAGCAGCACGCGCTCTACGTGCACCAGGTGAGGTTCATTGTTTCCGGGTTCTTTCTTTCGTATATAAGGCTTCCTGTTTCGCTGGTCGGGCGCGAAGTATTGATCGGCCCACGTCATACCGAGCGCTATCCGAGTGATATTCCCTGCCTTCTATCTCCGTGTTTACTTCCTTGTTTTGTCTCCGTTGGGTGAGTGTGATTTCGACAGTCTATTAGTAGTAGCGTGTTCCTCCGTTTTGTTCTCCGCTTCTACCTACCTCTCGTTCTGCCTCTCTCTCATCCCTCGTCCCCATCCTTTCCCTCCTTCTCTTAGTTTAGGATTCCTGTGTGCATGTGGTATTTGAGAGGAAAGTCCGTGTCCGTCCTTTGTGTTTAGTCTCCTTAACACGTTTTCACTTTTGTTTACTAATCACTTCCTCTGTTGGTGAATATAACACATTTAATCCACTTTGCACTAACCACTCCTCTGTCTCCCGGTTCCAGTTTCCCATTGGTGTGTTTCCTTCCCAGCCGTTCACCCTAGGTTCCCCCTGGTTGCCGCTTCGTCCAGCACTTCACCTCCTCTAGCTTTCCCCTGTTCTATTTAGCTCCTCCTTTCCCACTATTTTCCATTCTCTTTGTTTATTCTATCACCCTGATCATCAAGCGACGCTCGTGAATACCACCGAGTACCCCACCGAGCACCCTACTCAGTCACATGCTACTCGGTTCCCGCTGTTGATTGGTTAATAAACCCATGTTGTTCTGCATCTACGTCTCCTCTTTTCTCATTGAGCCAGACTCTTAACACATAGTAAAAATAAGTGAAAGTAAAGTGTACAGTATAAATATCTGTTCATTTAAAAATTCAAAATATAATGCACTGTGGGCAGATGGAAGAATAATATAATATTATACATTTGAATAATTATCATGATTATGTTATTGCACATTAAAGTTGTTTTACTGAGTGAGGTGTCAAACAGACTGATTATATAGTTTGATGGCCACATGTAAGAATGACCTCCTGTGGCGATCTGTGGTGCATTTGGGTCGAATGAGTCTTAAACTGAATGCACTCCTCCTCCTGCACTCCTCTATCTGACCACTGTGTCGTAGAGTGGGTGAGATGCATTGTCCATGATGGCAGCAGTTTAGACAGCATAGTTCTCTCTGACACTGCCATCAGCGAGTCCAGCTTCACACCCACAACATCACTGGCCTTACGGATCAGTTTGTTCAGTCAGTCAGTCAACATTGCCAACCAACCGCTTCCACCGCTCACAATCCCGAACACTCATTTCACTTGAATCTTCATGCGATACACCAGGAAACAACAGTTATTACAAGTTAACAATCTCCCTTTTTTCTTTTGAACAAAACAATATTTGCCAATAGTACTTAACACATTTTAAATGTGCTTTGCTTTCATTCATTGCATATTATATCATTAAAATAAATTTATAATAATAATGTACTACAAGTAAATGTAGTCAATAGATAACAACATCTAGAGTCCTTCATGTAGTGCCTTTAGAAGCATTAAGGGTGAAACTCCCTTTTTAGTCAATCAGCAAGTTGGGATTTAGAATCTGACCACCAAATCTTTCTGATTATCTTAGTTTGTATGAGCTGTTTATTGCTGCTCATTCTAACCTGAGTATTTTTCAGTAACCTGTTTAGTTGACTTAAGAGCATCAAATAAGGAATGATTATCAGTCACACAGATTAACAAAAGAGTGTTCAGGCCCATGTCACCAGCGATGAGCTCAGAAAAAAATGTTGATAGGAAGACTGCACTGTAAGTTCCATTCTACTGCCAGTGTACTTCTGACCACATGGCCAATTAATGCCCCTCCCCATGTACCTCCATCATTAACTTTGCTTTACGGACCATACAGTCACATCTTTATTGTTAGATGCCAGACTACATGTGTCAAACATAACATCTGGCCTTGTTTGTTTAACAAACCACAAAATCTGTCCTGTTTTTGACCTGAGTCACTTTGTTTTTATTTCACTTATAGAAGCATCACTCTGCACACCCCGTGCAGATTGTAACAGAATTGGTTGTGAATTGTCAATGTCAAGTTGCTGATTCACATGATTTATCAGTGACTGTACAAATGTCCATGCCAGCGTAAGAGAAATTGTCATGCTCTTCATGCCCCACACAGAAAGAAGATTTCAGTACTGCATTACAAAGCAGCCCAAAGGAAATCATCGACATGGCATGTAAGTACTCCTGTACATTTACATTTAGTCATTTAGCAGACGCTTTTATCCAAAGCGACTTACAAATGAGAACATTACAAGTCAGATGTTATGCAGAAAACCAACTACACTGTAAATTCATCAAACCTGATTGTTATTTGATGCTGCACCCCCCCCCCCCTTTTTTTTTAATTACAACAGGTATTTGTTAAAGAGATGCGTCTTCAGTAGTTTCTTTCAGTAGGGAAGATCGTTCCACTATTTTGCAGTGGTGAACGCCACGGAATTAGCTCCTCTGTGAGGCGGCAATCATCACTGGAGCGAAGTGAATGAGTGGGAGTGTAACCTCCTGTAACCTCAGATTGTTAATTTTGCCAATAAACAATTGCAGGACCTGATTTTTTAAATCCTAATATGTTCCAGAATGTTGTGTGTATAATTGCATTTAAAAAGTTTCATAATAGTACCCGGGCGGCACGGTGGCTTAGTGGTTAGCACGTTCACCTCTCAGCACTAGGGATTCCCGGTTCGAATCCCCATCTGGGTGGAGTTTCCATGTTCTCCCCGTGTCCGCGTGGGTTTCCTCCAGGTTCTCCGGTTTCCTCCCACAGTCCAAAAACATGGATCAAGTCAATTGAGTTCTCCAAATTGCCCCATGTAGAGTGTGTTTGTGTGCGTGTGAGTGTGTGCCCAGCGATAGATTGACGCCCTGTCCTGGGTGTATCTGCCCAGCGCCCGAAACTTTATCCCCTGGATGGGCATTAGGAACCCACCCGCGACCCTAATATAGGATAAAGCGGAAGATAATGAATGAATGAATAAATGATATTAGTATCCTGGTAGAATTTTTTCATGATATTGTCAATGCCATGGCATTCTATTAGGATGTGTCTTATTGTCAGTGGTGATCCACAATTTTGATAAGTTGCTGTATCGCTCCCTAGCAGGAGGTGTCTGTGTGCTTTATACAACAGCTCATATATACTGTTTGATTTTGACTCTTTAAAGGATATTTGGTGGTGATCCTGTTTAGCCTTTGTGTGCATTGCTGATCGTACATGTGATTCCGTTGTAGCGTAGATGATTTCGTGATTTGGGTACATCTCCAGGACCATTCTAAATTCATTTAAGTAGGTCATATGCTGAGTAACTTGTTTTGTAAATCTGCCTAGAATAAAACTTACCCTTGGCTTTATGATTTCCCAGGCTGACTGTTTGATTCCCATCTTGTATTTGCCAAGCTTTTAAGATATAAAACATCTTGAAGCATTTGTTTTTAAGTAATTGTACATCTGGGATAAAAGTGAGCTTATTGTCAAAAATTATTCACAGGAATCTGACCGTCTTTTCCACTTTGATGTCTTTCCCTGGGGTGTAAGGATCTTAAGTGACAGAAGTAATTAGACAGTTTTAATTTTGGATAAATGGAATCCATTTTGAGATGTCCATTTTTGCAGTCAGTTTATCGTGAGTTGGAGTGTGTGTTCAATTTGTGGCGTATGGTGCCCTTTGCTGCAGATGCATAAATCATCCACAAATAAACTGGTCATGACACTAGGAGGTATATGTTGTGTAATATCATTTATCTTTATGTTAAAAAAAGTCTTATGAACAGAATGCTGCCTTGTGGAAGTCTTTGCTTATTATTTGGGTGTTGTTTATTTTAACTTTAAAGTTCTTATTTGTTAGGTTGTTGTTCCTGTGAGATTGACTACGTGGCTGCTTCAATTATGGCATTGGTGAATTGTTCAATCGTGGTTGATGTAGTTTGGTTGTACTTTTGGAGATTTTCCTCACAAAATATGTAGTAGATCTGTTAAGCATATAGTTAGACCTATGGCTGAATAAACTCCATGACCATGATGGAGATATCTGAAGTGTCTTCACCGTTATTTGTTGGGTTTTCGTCAGGTGGTGTGGGTGTGTCTGGTCTCCACGCCCCTGTAATTCCTTGCACCTGGGTTTCCCAATCACGGCTTCCTATATAAGCACCTCACTCCCGTTCCTCCCTGCCATATGGTCTTGTGCCTATGTTCCCTAAGCCTTGACTACTCCAGCTCTCTTCAACCCTCGCCTCGCCTCGCCTTGTCCCCGCCTCGTCTTGTCACCTTTGTCCTGGTCATCTTGTGTTGTGTTTACCCCATTCTCGCCCTGTTTATGTTTGTGTGTGTGCAGCACTACAGCCCCGACCAAGTCACCTTCCGCCACTGAGCTTCGATTGGGACGCAATCCACACCGACGTCAGACTCCGACGTACGCCGCGTCATCACGCCACTAGTGACGCTTCCTGTGTGCCACCGGTGTTTTGTTTCGACCCAGTACCATTCACGAACTGTGTGTACAATAAACCTGGTTTCTCCTCCACCTCTGCCTACAGACTGTGTCTCTCCTAGTAGCGGATCCACCAAGCTCCGGTCGCTGACCGTAACAGTTATTTAGTTGACATAGTTTCTTTGAAGTTATACCATGTTTAATAATTCTCCCTTTGGGGTCTGTCGTCTTACTACTCTATAGGGCATTGAGGCTATTAAAATCACTCATAATGATGAATGTTGAGGAAAATTGTCTATTTGGAGAGAGGTATGAAAGATCACAGGTGGATTAGGCTATGGATTATGTTTCATAAGTATTGCCGTGCCTCCTGTTGGTTGGTAGTGATCTGGGTCAGGTGAATTATACACTGTGCATCCTTTCAGAGGTGTTGCGTTTTGTGAGTTTCTTGCAAACAATAGGCTAATGGGTTTAACATGGAGGAAAGTCTTTGTAGCTTAGAGTAGTTTGCTTTAAAACCTTTGCAGTTCCATTGAAAAATGATGGGCTCCATCAAGTAGGTTGTCACACCTACACATACACGCCCTGCTTCTCCTCTCTCCGCTCCACACACACCCACTTCCACACCTGCCACTCATTCCACTAACCACCGATCACCCTCTCCTGGTTATAAGTTTCAGGTGCGCCTCATCGGTGGTAGCGGCTTCTTAAGCCGCCGTCCCGGATTCTCCGGTGCAGAGTTTTTTGGTTTGCGTGCTACATGGTTCGCTCGGAGTGCGAATTTCCTCAACGCACTCTCTCCTCGCGATGCTACTCGCATTCACCGCGCTGATCCACTACCTCTTTCTAGGAACGCTAACCTCGTGTGACGTAAGAGACTATGCCCCCGCCTCTTCAGCATTCCTCACCGCTCCCTCACCTGCTCGGATGAGAGCCACGACGCTTGGTGACGTCAGCTCTGTATATTTACTGACTGTGGACATTTTCGTTGTTGGGGGTGTTTCATTGTTGGGGGTGTTTCCCTTTACTCCAACGTGGGAGAAAATAAACTTTGTTTTTGTTTCAAGAACCACGCTTCCCTCGTTTCCTCCGGCAGCGGGTCGAACTCTGACATAGGTAGTATTGGTAGTGTTGCCTTTTCCTACATGAAGGAGAAAAACTTTAGGATGCAGGTCTGGGTATTTCAGCCATTTCTACGTCCTTCTGGTCATTTTTAACTTTACTCTCTTCTCAGCTTGGCTTTATTTGTGTGCTTGATATCTGTTTAGTCTTACAGATACATTTACGTAACTATCTATGTCCTCAAACTGTACATGTGCATGCAGTATCATTAATGGCTGACCCCAGTGCTTCCATTAGGAACATTTCAGAGTCTTTCATAGATGCTTCAATGAACAGGGTGATGTTACACTTCTCCATTTTTTCATCTTTGGTTAATTTACTTGGTCACTCTTCAGGTAAGGACAGTCTTTAGCCAGGTGTTAGGTGCTCTGACATATAGCACACTTGGTTCGCTTGCCATAATTGTTGCATGGGTTGGTACCGCGTAGTGGTTGGCACTGTCCACTTGGCAATGAAGTACTGTTGTTCCATTTATATTTTTCACCTGGTCGTTGCTTCGTGAAAAAAAAAAAAACCTGCATCTTATTCCAACTGGATTCCACTGTACATGCAGTCTATTTTTCCTCTGAAAATCCATTTTTGTGTGGATTTCACAGACATAAATATTAAGTCTGTACAATCTGTTGATAAAAGTTATTTACTTTTTTTTTTCAAGATAAGCTGCATCTAGAAGCTTAAATGTAAGCACTGCATTGGGCATATAAAACCAAAACACCCATTTCTCTCGCAATATTACAAGTTAACAATTAAGATGATTCAAAAGTGCAATAGAGACTAGCAATAAGGAAGTGTGACCTTCGATACTCCACCAAAACCTCCTGGTACCATTACCTACACCACCCTCCTCCACTTGACTTTATATATGAAGTGAGTGACCTGAACCTCTATCAGAAATAACAAGACAGAGCACAGCCTGCTTTGCTTTAAACCCTTTAATTGGTGCTATGTAAAGGTGATGGAGCTGAATCTTTATTTTAGTAAGTGAAGGAACATCTTACCTCAGTGACTCTGGTACAGACTGTAGATGTTGCAGTGCAGCACAGAGATTCTTCACTTCTGAATCCTGCAGGTTCTTCTCACTCAGTTCCAGTTCTATTGGTTTGGAGGACTTTGATGTGAGAAATGAGGACAGAACTATACAGTTTTCCTCTAATAGATTCCAATCACACAACCTGAGAGAGAAATAATGACACAACAAACTTTGCTACACAAACACATTTATCAGATAGAAATATTAATATTGTAACACAAAATAGCTTTCTGAAGTGTGTGTACACGTCTGTGTGTGTGAGAGTCTGTGTGTGTGTCTCACTGCAGTTTCTTCAGACCACACTTTGGATCCAGCAGTAGATCAAACAACAGTCTGAATCCTAACCATCTGATTGGATTGGAGTTCAGATTTAGTTCTTTCAGGTTTGATGATGGATTTGATCTCAGAGCTGAAACCACAGAAACACAACCTCCATCTGTGATGCTGCAGCCCTTCAACCTGCAGAGAGAAGAAGACAATATCTAATCAGAGCTATGGATAACATGTTGAATATGTCTTTAATAATCACACATTCATCATTCTATTCAAACTTTTAAACATTGATGAAACCTCATGGATATTCATCACCAAACTCTAAGCTTCAGTCATCCAGACAGCAGAGACCCTCACAACACCGAGTACAGCACCATCAAACAAAACAAAAATTCCTGAAGGTTTGAAATTTGTCATCAGCTTCTAATTATTCCAGCTCAACCCTCAATCCATTATGACCTGACCTTCTAAACTGAAGGCTCCACAATCTCTCCAACTGACTCAGTCCATAACCTTGGTTTCACAATTGAGACACACCTTAAACTCAGTGATCAGGTCACTAAAACTGCCCGTTCCAGCAGATTCTTTCTGTAGAACATCAGGAAGACCAGACTAACTGAACATGTTAGGCCAAGTCCTCAGCCTATCCCGGCTCAATTACCATAATGCATTGCTTGCTGGTCTTCCAGCTTACACAATCAGGCCTCTACAACTGATTCAAAACTCTGTAGCCGACTCGTGTTCAACCAGTCTAAGCCAGATTGGGATTCGAACCGGGAATCCCTAGCACTGAGAGGCGAACATGCTAACCACTAAGCCAACATGCTGCGTATCATTTTAGTATATTAGTGGACAAAATTCCAAATACAAATGATCATTTATTGTCATTTTGTCTGGAACCATGTATCTCAGCATATGATGTATTATTATGTCTTTAGATACTGTTGACAGAGGGTATAAATAGCCTTACCAACATTTAGGGGGCTCTTGGCTGGAGGATTTTTCATATCTGGTGGAGACCTTTTGCAATTATAAAAAAGAGCTTGAATAACCCAAAAGTAATGTGGTTAAGAGTTTTGGACCATGATAAATTATGGAAATACTTACAGGCATCATCAGAAAGCCCTGCATGAACACACAACCAGAAAGTACCCCAACAAGAACTACTATAGGATTGAACTGTGACCACTATGGCAGGAACGCATGCTGCCCTCCACCTTTTTGACTGTCTTTGATTATTTGTCATTGTATTCCCTTTGTATTCATTTATTGTGTTTGTTTTTAATTGTGTCTAGTCAATTACTCATTTACCTTTTGTTAATTTACACCTGTTGTGTTTGACTGTCACATGCCATAAGCCCACCATCTTTCCAAAATCTGTGAAAGATCAGTCTGTATTATGTGTGGGGTTTTTTTTGGTTCTATTAGATAAAATACCCCTTAAAAGTACTCTTACCCACCCACTAACTTGATTTTACACCAGGGCTCTGCATGACACACTACGGTGACCAGTATAATCATGCCTGGTTCCTGTACCTAAGAAGGGACGACCAAGTAAACCCAATGACTTCAGGCTAATTGCACTAACATCCCATGTCATGAAGACAATGGAACGTCTGCTCCTACACCAGCTTAGGCCACAGGTGCAATGCTCAATGGGCCCACTGCAGTTCGCCTACAAGAAAAGGTTGGAGTGGAGGATGCTGTTCTGTACTTTCTCCATCGGATCCACTCACATCTGGATGGGGGTAGCAGCTCTGTGAGAGTCATGTTTTTTTATTTCTCCAGCACCTTTAACACCATTCAGCCCCTCCAATTGGAATACAAGCTGGCAGGGATGCAAGTGGATCCACACCTGGTCACCTGGATTACTGACTACCTCACTGGCAGACCTCAGTAAGTCAGGCTGAAGGATTGTTTTTCAGAGACTGTGGTCAGCCGCACAGGAGCACTGCAGGGGATTGTACTTTCCCCCTTCCTCTTTACACTCTACACCTCTGACTTCAGTTACAGCTCTGAATCGTGCCACATGCAGAAGTATTCGGATGACACTGCAATTGTGGCTTGTGTAAAGGGAGGGCAAGAGGAGGAGTATAGAAGCCTGGTGGAGGAATTTGTGACATGGTGCCGAAGGAACAGCCTACTACTGAACATTTCCAAGACCAAGGAGATGGTAGTGGACTTTTGTAGGGATAGGCCACTCACTCAGCCTGTGTCAATTGAGGGGGCTGAGGTGGAGATGGTTAAGACCTACAGGTACCTTGGTCTGCACCTGGATGAAAATTTGGACTGGTCAGCCAACACTGACATCCTCCACAAAAAAGGTCAGAGCTGGCTTTATGTCCTGTGGAGACTGGGGTCCTTCAACATCTGTAGGAAGCTCCTGCAGATGTTCTATCAGACTGTGGTGTCCAGCTCTCTCTTCTATGCTGTGGTGTGCTGAGGTGTGCTGGGTGCAGAACTGGACTCTGTAATTAAGGTGGCAGAGAGGAGGACACTGAGCAAACTACTCTCCATCATGGACGATGATGGTCACCCAATGCACACCATCATTATGGACCAAAGGAGCACGTTCAGTGGCAGGCTGTTGTCACTGAACTGCTCCACAGAAAGACTGAAGAGATCTTTTGTTCTGAGGCTTTTGTGCCATCAGGCTCTACAATACTAGTTTTGGGCCGGAAGAACAAATAAAACAACAGGACATTTAAAATAATGTATATTGTATTTTTGCACATGCTCACTTGATCTCCATCCATACTGGACACTTTATTTTCACTTTTAGTTTTGATACCACTACACACACTTGACACTATAATGGTAAATGGTAAATTGTAAATATATATATATATATATATATATATATATATATATATATATATATATATATATATATATATATATACATTTTTTTTATTATTGTACTGTTATTGCTACAGGCTGCTAAATTTCCTTCGGGATGAATAAAGTATTCTATCTATTCTACCCATCTATCTATCTATAAGATCTAATATATTAATGATTATAGGAACCAATAGGAACAATTTTAGACATGAACAGGAACAACTATATAATAGGTGAGTCACTTCAATGAATATATATAAAAAACCCTACAAAAAACTACCAGAAGCACTATAGGGACCAATAAAAACACCTTAGGAATAATGAAAAACAGATATAAATTCACAACAACAAATACTACAACAACCAAGATGAAGATAAATTCTACAGAAACTAAAATAAACCACAAAAAGAAAATTGGGTCCAATACTGAGACAAATAAATGTCAAAAAAATCTCATAAAATAAATATTAGGTCAGGTTTTTAATCCTGCTTTGAACAAAGCAGGTTGCTATTATAGTAATGTAGTTCACACTGAACTGTAGATCTTCGAGCTGTGGAGTTTTGTGGCACCAACCAGGTAAAACAAACCAGACATAGACTCCACTAGACCCTGGAATGTAAGCAGTTTTATATAGTACAAAAATGTTAGAAACAGAGCCATTAACACCAAGTTAGACAGTGCCTTGGTGGATCTGACATGTTGTTCCAAAGATATGTTAAAGAGGTTTGGTTGGGTGAGATCTGGGGAATTTGGAGGTGGAATCAAACGGTCTTAAACCTTGAATTATTTTAACATTATCCTGCTAAAACAGGCCACAGACATCCGGGATACTGTTTCCTTAAAAGAGTTAACATGGTCTATAACAATGCATTAGCAATGTACACATGGTACACAAAAGTTTCACATTGTGGCATGGACCTAACGGTTTTGTATGAATTCGGTACACTGGCGCGCCATTTTTTTTATTGTCTAGTAGTTTTATAAAATGCTTAAAACCAGGGTCCTTCCCTACAACATACTGTATGAAACACATCACGGATCACTAATCATGGTTTTACTGTATCACAGGTTTGTTTTTTTAATATATTCTGTTTTAAAGTTTTTGCTATATTGTGTAACGGTCAGTAAATTGAGTACTGTCTCTTCAAGACTCCTGTGAATAACGTTGTCATGCTCACCTACCTCGACCAAAACGGCTGCACAAAGGTAGCACAAAGCCGAAGCGCCCTAACGTGCTGAAGGGAGCCAGGCGCAACAGGTAGCAGAGAAACGGTAGATTTATTTGGGTGTGGGAACACCCAAAACACAAGAGTTACATAAACGGTGAGTAGACATCAAAACTAAATCAAATTCAGTCAAATCAGATGAACAACGTGCACGGAGGAAGGGGAAAACGGAAACTAAATACTCAAAACCACCGACCACGTGCACAAAATAAACCAATAAACAAATAGAGTTAATTAACTAAAACACGGAACACAAACACAAAGGCAAATTATAGGAACAGGTGCCCTAGGCACCTGTTACAGTACCCCCGCCACTACGGTCGCGGAACGGGGTGACGTGACCAAGTAAAAAAATTAAAAACAGACGGGGCCTTCCTCGGACGAATGTGATGAATGTCCTCTGGTCAAGGCGTCCACTGGCTGCGTGATGAGGCGGATTCCCTCTGCGGATGAGGCGTGGAGGATGCCCTCTGGCTGTGTGGTGAGGTGGACGGCCTTTGTGGACGAGGCGTGTCGGACACCCTCTGGCTGCGTGATGAGGCGGACGCCCTCTGGCGTCCCAAGGCGGACGGCATGTGTGGGTGAGGCGTGGCGGAGACGGGCTGGGTGACGTGAAGAGCATTCTCAGGCTGGGCGGCCGCGTCAGCACCTCCAGTATGCCGTTCCCTCGCCTCCACCTCCGCCTTGGAATCACCATCCTGCATACAATATGAGAACACACCAACCGCCAGACCCAAGGACAAAACCCCAAAGGAGTACGACATGGGGGAGACAGACTGGACAAGAGGGACAGAGAGATCAGGCACATTCACACTATAGACATTCTCACATAACCGTGGTAACTCTGGTAACGCCCCCTCGCAGCGCGACTCAGGCACGGCGCACTCCGGCTCAGCCGCAGCACGTTCCTCGTGTGCAGCGCGCATCACGTGCTCCGCACCCCCCACGGGCGTAGCACGAGCCTCCCGCCCCTTACGCACCTTGCCCCTGCGCTTGGGTCGGCTCCTGGGCTTGGATGACGTCATGGGATCGTGCTTGATCGCGCCCCTTGAGAAGTCCACCGGGCGCCTCTCCGAGGTGACGATCCGCGCCATGTGGCAAGATAGCTCTGGTCACAAGTCCGATGATCCGAGCAGGACGTGGGGTGGCAGGATGTGTGTTGAGAGAAATGAATCCCAGCATTCATCATCGGAGTCGTACACAAAATCAGCACACTCCTCAGACTCATAAGACTCGTTGCCCTGTCGACTCACCACCTCCACGTCCCACCACCACCGTCTGGCCTTGAACCACAAAGGAGAGCGGGGCTAGCGCCGAATATGCAGCTGCGGCAAGGAGGGCACCGCAAACCAACGCACTCGCGGACACACTGGAGAGCGCCGCAAGTAACGGGGTTTACGGCCTCCGCAAAGAAAATTTTCAAAATTCGCTTACCTGTGCCCTGGACTCCCCAAATTTGCCTGGCACGTTGTTTCTGTCACGCTCACCTACCTTGACCAAAACGGCTGCACAAAGGTAGCGCAAAGCCGAAGCGCCGTAACACGCTGAAGGAAGCCAGGCACAACAGGTAGCAGAGAAACGGTAGATTTATTTAAAGGTGTCGGAACACCCAAAACACAAGAGCTACATAAACAGTGAGTAGACATCAAAACTAAATCAAACTCAGTCAAATACCACTGGTAGTACGCAAAGTAGCCCAATGTGGTACTCCAGATAATGGTATGGATATACAATACATGATATTTCCTGATATATTTTAGAAACTGCGTTCTGTAATTTGGCCACTAGATGGCATTTGATTGTTAGAGAAACTGGAAACAAGATCAATGTTCACTTTAAAAAACAGACTAAATTACGTTATTATAGTGTTTGTAACCATTCGGGCGCTGGACAGGACGCAAATCTGTCGCTTGGCGCACACTACCCACACTCACACACACACAACACACACTGTGCTGTATTCAAGTCTGCCCACCGCTCCGGGCATGTGTGCTCACTTCACCAGTGTGTGTATATTTGTGTTTCACTGCACGGTTGGGTTAAATGTGGAGGACAAATTCCTCTGTGTGTACACAAAGTAAGCAAAATAAATCACTTTACACACACTATAAAGGGCAATTTAGAGCATTTAATTCATTTTGAATCCATGTTTTTTGACTGTGGGAGGAAACTGGAGAACCCAGAAGAATCCCACGCGGACACAGGGAGAATATGCAAACTTCACCCAGATCGGGATTCGCACCTGGATCCCCAGCATTGAGAGGCTCACATGCTAATCACAAAACCACCTTGTCACCAAGGTTATGTATTATTGTAAAAAAAATCTGTACTACGTGTCGCGTCCAGGAATACCTCATTTTTTTATGATTTAGTCACACTAATGCCACACCCTCTTGTACCTTAATGCTTTAATATACACTCACACATAATTTATGTTTGCCATATGTAATTACATGACAAAAACAGGTGGCATTTAAATGTTTTGGTTTGAAAGGTATAAGAACCCTTGCACTATGCGATTCATTAAATAAATCTCAAAACAGTTTTGGGAACCTCCACACCATGACTTCTCACAGACACCTCAACCCCACACATTATAAATCAAGTTATTTAAATGTTTAACATTACCATGACCAAGCTTGAAACAAACTGCCAAATATATTTTAAACCAGCATGGCACATGTTAATGTCCATTTCATCCCTGAATATATAAATTAAGATGTCATGTGTAGTACTGTGATGAATGTTGTACTGAGATCCAACAATACTACAGATACTGTAACACATGATTATCGTCTCACATGAATGTCCTCAAACAGGAACATGAATCATTTCCTAATGTATAAATAAATGTGTTTCAGTCTGTTTCAGGGAGAAATACCAGATTCATCTGAATCCAGCTCACTCTCCATTAAGAATGTCTGGTCCATGGACCCACCACCAAAACTCAGTAAAGAAGACAGTTTTCCAGACCAGAGGTGAAAGTGCTTAATATTTGTGGTGAAGATGATTATTTAAAGAGAGTGCCTATGATATTAAGGGAGGAGCTTAAGACAGCAGGGGATCATAGAGAATACAAAAGATGAAACAATATTAAGGCAGGTTTCTGCTTCTTAATCTCACTGAATTTTATGTATACCTTTGGAAGGGTGATTGTGGGAAGGCGTGGTTGTGTTTGAGTACTTATGGTTGTGTACAGTATATATGACCGTTACGCTTGTGATTCCTGGTAGTCACGAATCTTGGTACATGGGGGGTATGGCGGAGACAAGATACAGCAAGGCAAGGATAAAAGCAACCACTAGTCACTCAGCGGGCCTCGAACCGGTGAGGTGAGACGTTCTAACCACTGACACTACATGCCACGCCAGTCAGCAGTTGGAATATCAGTGTGCATACGTTTAAAAAAAAGTATTTAATCTAACTGTGACTATAGACATAATAAAACAACCTAAATACAAGGCAGCAAAAGGCTGCTCTTAGTGGCGAACCATCTAGGTGCTGCGATGCACTAAGGTGAGAATTCCTTAGAGCCCTCTATTAACGTCTACACTGGCAGCGCGGTTGAGCCTCGACAACCTAAAGACTCACCTGTGCCCTAAATATAAATATAATGCCGTCGAGTCGAGTCAGAGTCATGTATGACCCAGGAGTCGACTCTCGCATACAGCCACACACAACAAGGTAGAGAGAGAAGGAGTGAAGCAACGTTACTCGCTCCAGGGAGAGAAAGTAACCTTTCTGAAAGACTCGCACCAGGGAAGAAATTCTGTCCGTAAAAGAAAATTATTAACTTTGCGTTACATACCACAGACCTTTTACTAAAGGCCTGTGAACCTCTAGCCCCATTAAAAAATGTCAGATGGCTGCATGAATAGGGTTACGATATGACACGGATCACAGTAGAGTGTCGCTTTATATAGATGCTCTAGCACCTGATCCGAATTGCCCGTGATTGTGCAGCGTGGCCCATGGGGTTACAAATCTGTGTTACAAATCTAACGCTACAAATGTTCATCCTGTGTCTGTTAGCTTAAAAAAATTTCCACCTACGGAAGGTACGGAAACCGTCCTGATCTCATATTTCGCAATGTAGATGGACTTCCGCTTCATTCACTACTAGGGGGGTTCCCCATGCCCATCCTGGGGAGAATGTTTCGGGCACTGGGCAGATACACCCGAGGACAGGGCGCCAATCAATTGCTGGGCACACACTCCCTCACACAGATACACACACATACACACTCTATATGGGGCAATTTGGAGAATTCAATTGACCTTGATCCATATTTTTGGACTGTGGGAGGACACCGGAGAACCCGGAGGAAACCCACGCTGACATGGGGAGAACATGGAAACTCTACCCAGATTGGGAGTTGGGAGTAAGCCACAGTGCCGCCCTCTTAAACTAAATTGGTTGATATTTTTAAATTTAAAGATGCAGGTGATTTTTATCAAACTTAAATGAAAGATAGAGATCCTACATTTTACCAGCATGTTTTCTGCAATGTAAGAGGATGCAAAACTCAGGATCATGTCTACACCAATATTACCAAGCGCAATTATTTTAATGCATAAATAATCAATCTGGGTGTTTGAGACATCCATTTTCTAATGGATCATCATTTCTCTCACAGATTGGAACATTGTAATCTAACAGAACAAAGTTGTTCAGTTCTGTCCTCAGTTCTCAGTTTAAACTTCTCCAGGCTGATAGAACTGAACCTGAGTTACAATCATAAACTAGAGGATTCAGGATTGAAGCTTCTCTCTGCAGGACTGAAGAACCCACACTGTAAACTGAAGATACTGAGGTGAGATCACTCTTTCATCATTTTACACATTTTATTATAGATGTCAGTTTGAACAGTGGAGGAAATCTTTAACACTTTAACTTTATACATCTCAATTCCAAAGCAAACATTCACATAATCATACAACCATCCATCCATTATCTTCCACTTCCTTCTGTACTAGGGTAATGGGGGATTTCCCCATGCCCACGCAGGGCACAACACCTCGGGCGCTGGGCAGATACACCCTGGACAGGGCTCTAATTCATCGCTGAGCACACACACACAAACACACACACACTCTATATTGGGTAATTTGGAGAATTCACTTGAACTTGATCCATGTTTTTGAACTGTGGGAGGAAACCGGAGAACCCGGAAGGAAACCCACGTGCACATGAGGAGAACATGGAAACTCCACCCAGATTGGGATTCAAACTGGGAATTCCTAGTGCTGAGAGGCAACCACTAAGCCACTGTGTCACTCACCGTAGAAACAGATATTTTAAAAAAAAAGTGCAGAAATGTATTCATAAAGAAATCATAAGATTTCAAACTGTAAATAAATTCTTGTTTAATAAAGTGTAATATATACTTTTATCCTGCTGCTTGGTTTTTGTGTTGCTGGTCAGAACCTTAGTGAGTAGTTGTTGTGTGTAGCTGCTTGATGGTGTGACAAAAATTCCTTCATTAGTGGTTCTTACAGGAACTTTTAGAAGTTGTGAATTCCATCTGAAGCCTGTGCTGTTGTTCTGTAGCACAGTGCTGTTGTTCTGAAAGTTGTGGAAGCGTTCCTGGTACTAAATGAGGTGGAAAGTTTTTGTAGGCTCTAAAGCTGAACTGAAGCAGTTGACTGGGATTTACAGCTGAAGGTAGACTGCTTTAATAAAATGAGATGGTGCTTCAAGTCAGGGGTTCTCAACTGGTCCCAGCCCGAGAGCCACATGTTCATTAACTCACATGGTCATTAAGTTGTGAACCTCTAGAACACAAACCAAACAAATTTATTTTTGAATAATTTAAAACACACATACGAACACAACGTGAATTTAAGAGCAATTACTTTGCAAAAAAATAAATGCGAAAGTGAGAAACATCCTGATTGAACGAAAATCGACATTTAAACTCTCCAGGTTAGATTTCATTTAGGGAGTGGTGGAACAGTGGTTAGGGTGTTAGGCTATTAATCTGAATGTTGTGGGTTCAAATCCCAGATCTACTGAAGTTACCAATATGGGTCCTTGAGCAAAATCCTTATTGCTCCAGGAATGCTGTGGTCAACCCAGTGCTCACTTTGTGAGTCGCTTTGGATTAAAGTGTCTGCTAAATGACCAAATGTAACTTTAATATGAATGTAGTTTTGTGTTTCTCCATTTTGTCTCTGAACATCATCACAAACTTAAAGAGAAGGCTAACCAGTAAATGAATGGTGGTTACATAGCAACGAGAATGCTGCACCTTCTGACGCATACCTCTCTCTGTCTCTGTCTTTTTTTAAAGATAAAAGCCCAGTACAGATTTAGATAAGCATTATATTTCTTTTTTTTTTTTAATGTACAGTGTACAGTCACTAATCCGTCCAAAAACAATCGATGAAATCTGAAAACTGTGGTGCCTATTTCCATTCAAATCAATGTAAATCCAGCTAATTTGTTATAAAGACTCCAAAATACATAGAAATTTTATAGCGAATTAATGTTGTGTTTAATTCTAAAAAACAAAACAAATAAATTATATAAACAGTATTTTATTTTATTTCCAAATTTTGCACCCCCTGTAATTTATTTATAGATAATGTACAGTTTATTCTTTTGATTAGGAAACATTTAATAAAGTTAATTAAAAGTGTGTGAATGATTTATTTATATCTTCTACAGGTTGGACCGTTGTAATCTAAAAGATAAAGGTTGTTCAGTTCTGTCCTCAGTTCTCAGTTTAAACTCTTCCAGTCTGATAGAACTGAACCTGAGTAACAATAAACTACAGGATTCAGGAGTGAAGCTTCTCTCTGCTGGACTGAAGAATCCACACTGCAAACTAAAGATACTGAGGTAAGATCATCACTCTTCAATCATTACACATGCTTGTATTATAATCTTGATATATGCAGTTGTTAATTGGTGTAGAATATTATCATTGTCAAACATGCTCACCACAAAGAGTAGAATCTGCCTTACCAGCATATATGTTTGGATGAAGGCCCTTCATCTCAAATTAAATTTGGCAAAAACAAAGCTTCTCATAATCCCAGCTAAACTCTCTGTCCATCTGGACCTGACCTTCCAAATCGACAGCTCCACAATCTCTCCAACCGATTCCACAACCATCTTAAACTCGCTGATCATATCACCAAAACAGTCCATTACTGCAGGTTCTCTCTTTACAACATCAGGAAGATCAGATCTTTTTTGACTGAACATGTTACCCAAGTGAACTCATGTGATTCCACCTCCTCTCTCTCCATTGGCTCCATGTAGCTGCTGCATTCAGTACAAGACACTGACTCTGATCTATAGGACAATCTCTGGATCTGGCCCCTCTTACCTTCACTTTATATTTCCATAATACACTCTGACTCATTCACTTCGCTCTAGTGATGATTGTCGCCTGGTGGTTTCACCTCACCGTGGTGCTAATTCTCACTCCGTAGCGTTCACCACTGCAAAAAAGTCTGTCCATAAGGTAGAGTCACTTGGCATCTTTAAGAAACAACTGAAAACAAATGTCTTTCACAAACACCTGATATTAAAAAAGGGGGGTGATGATAAGGCAATAATCAGGTTTGATAATTCTATAGTGTAGCACACACAGGAGGCCAGGGGCAAACCTCCAACAATCCAACAGGAGGAGAAAACTGAGATGGTGGAAACGGTGGGACAATCATGATGTTTCATCTTTATTTATGTTACGGCCGAGTGGCCAATATGTAGTTGGATCCGCTACTCGGAGTGACCAGTCTGAAGCAGAGAATGAGATGCAAGAAACCAGGTTTTTATTGACAGTTTGTGTATCGGTGTTGAGATGCAGACGAGGTTTCGTGCAGCGCACAGTAGCGTCGCTGTGGCTGTGTGACATGGCGCACGTCCGGGTCCTGACGTCACACACGGGACGCGTCTCAATCCAAGCGCCCTCGTGGTAGGCGGCTTGATCGTGGCTGGAGCGCTGCACACAAAACACAAAACACAGGCGAGAGCGGGCACAAAACACACCAGGAGATCCAGAGACAGATGAGACAAGACGAGGCAAGGGCTGGGCAAGGCGAGGTGAGGCAAAGACGAGGCAAGGTGAGGTGAGGTGAGGTGAAGTGAGGCAAGGTGATCGAGGAGTGGGGACTAGAAGAGTCTAGGCTTAGGGATTCGTGGGCACAAGACTATCTGGTGTGGAATAACGGGAGTGAGGTGCTTATATAGGGCGTGGTGATAGGGAAACCAGGTGCGTGGAATTACGGGGGCGTGGAGACCAAACACAAACAACCACCACGTGACAACCCCAACAATTTACACTTGTAAACAGTCGACTCTACTCCTGATTCAGCACCAGTTGCATTATGGGATAGAACATTGTACCACAGACTCTTTAAAAGGCTCTAAGTTCATTCAATCAGCTGGAGAACTTTCACCTTCTTTATACCATAGAGCCTAAAATAATTAAATACAGAAAGACACAAATTTTATCAGACAACATTTGGTTTAAACCAAATGTGGGATGTGGGAGGAGCTTAACCTTTATTTTGTTATTAAATTTACAGGTTTGTACACCCCACCTTAATTATTAAGATCATGTGTTTAAGATTATAGTTAATGCTGCAGCATAATAAAGATTTTGAGATTAGTACATGTTCTGTTGCTCTAGTAACTGTTTAGGGAAGGTTCTTAGTTATTCTTAAAGATCTGGTTTAATCATGTTTCTTTAGATTTCACTTTAACAGAATCACGCTACACTTTTGGGATGAATTGGAATGTTGATTGTGAAGCAGAGTTTCTTATTCTAAAGCAGATGTGACCACATGAATGTTTGTTTAACTGAATTGACTCTAAATCCCAGAAATAATAAAGAAAAGGATGAAATTGTATGAAAATACTGGTGAAATTGTCTACCAATATCTATGTTTTTTAAAGCTGTTGAAACCTGTTTACACTCATCATGTTAATTTTTATGAATCAGCATAAAAGACTTCACAGAAATTATTCATTTATTAAACCCGCTCCAGCAAATATCACAGAGAGAATTTGGTTTTAGAACAGCCTTTGGCTCAAGGACATGACATGACATCCCCTAATTGGCAACCCCCCGCACACCCTAACCGATCAAACACACACAGCATACAACACAAACATACAACAATCCTTGCGACCCGCATCCCTCAAACAGAACATGAACATTAAGAAAAGCATCAAACATAGAACACATAGAACCTGCAAGGCATGCTGGGAAGTGGTAATAATAATAATAATGATAATTGATCGTAGTTATTGTAACAGTATGCCAGTCAATTCTATTGCCAACATTTATAGGAAGTTTGAATAGAACTTACATTTAAATGAGACGTGATTGAGGCACGGGGCATGGCCACGTACTGGTTTTGGGAATAGAAAGAGAGACGGGGAGAGCAGAGATCACTCACACGAGGATAAAGATCACAATTCAGAACGACTCACAGTGTTTGTGTGCGTGTATATAAGTGTGTGTGTATATAAGTGCTTCTGATACTGTGCTATAATAAAAGTACTAATAAGCAAAGATAACATCATCTTTTCTCAAACCTGGGGAGTAATCCATGGCAATAGACCAACAAGTTTAGTTCAAGGTTTTTTAAAATTTTTATTAAACGCTTTTTTAAAAAAAAGTATATTGTCACAAAGAGCTTTTCAGAATGAAAAGCCTTTTAAAACCCCCCCAAAAAGCAAGCCCAAGAAAAAGTGACGAGGGAAAAAAATCCCTTTTTGTTGTTTTTTCAAGGAAGGGAAAACCCTTTGGGGGAAAACCCAAAACTCAAAGGGGGACTCATCCTCCCTTTAAAGCCGGCAAAACAACAACCAAGTAGGAAGGGTATTAAGGTATTAAAACCCAAAAGGAAAAACCCAACAAATGGAAAAAATATATGCGAT
>JAFMOC010000762.1:107500-114304 GCA_019802505.1 Corydoras sp. C115 | reverse complement strand
TATTTATATTTTTATATATATATATATAATATATTTATTTTATATATAATAAATAATACACCACAATATACATACATATATGCAATTTTAATATGTTAATTTGAAATATATGTTAATTTGTGTTTTATATTTTATATTAATATTATATTTATAATATAAAAATTTTTTAAAAAACCAGTTTTTGGGGATTTTATAACCGCCGCCCCTTGCGTTCCCAGAGTGAATTAACCCCCTCAAAAACATTAAAAGAAAAAACAGCTTCAAAAAAAAAAAATGGGTTCCTCGGGCCGAAGGCCACGGTTGAAGCTCCCTCTTAAGCTGAATCCGATTCGTTTGGGAGACGTGGGGAAAGTTTTTTGATCGGGCTGGGGATTAAAATGTAAACCGAAAAGCCTGCATTTAAACGCAATACCCGCCGGGGAAAGCGGGTTTAAATTTAGACGGTTTTGGGTTTCAGATCTGGGTTCCACGCCGCCTCTATTTTTATTTTAAAAAGGCTTTAAAAGTTTTATCACGAACTCGAGCCTGGTGCTGCGCGACCAAAAAGGGGCAACTGCATTAGTATTAAATTTAGTAAAATATCTTGGGAAACTCGGGCGAATCCCGGTCGGGAATCGATCTGGGAAGGGGTTCCCCCCCTTTGGGAAACCCCAAGGGTCTAATAAGTTTTGGGTGTGAGCGCTTTGAGCCCCCCCCTCAAAACCCTTTGGCCCGAGACAAAAAAATTTCATTTAATTTATTCTTTTTCATTTTTTCTGGTTTTTTTACATAGTGCATTCCCGGGTTTCACTGGGGTTCTACACGCTGTATCATGGCACATACCATCTGGAGCAATAAGGATCAGGATGTTGTCTAAAGGGCTCACCTTGGCAACCGACTGGACCTTGGGGTCCTAACCGGGGAACCCCGAACCTTGGGATCTGATTGAGGCTAGTCATCCTCTGATCCTTCATCCGCGATCACATGACTGCAAGTCGTCCATGCTTTTAGCTGATTGGTCAGAGTCGATTCCAGGCGAGCTCGGCGACCGAAGATAGCGAACGGCCACGTGTTGGAGCCTATCCCTGCACTGCCGCACGGTTCTGTAATCTCGCATGAACATCGTCGTCGCCGCTCTCTCTCTCTCGAGCGGGAAGGCTGTTAATATGCAACGTGGCGTACGCGGCGGTTTCGGCCTCGATATGCCGCCATAATTGAATTATTTATCTGAGAAAACAGCCCGTGGTCGCAGAGCCGAATGAGTAAACGGACTCGGCTCGAGCGCACTGACCCGCGGTTGACAAATAAACGCGCAGATTTGGGCTCCTCTAACCTTTATCTGGCTATTTGCAGCTCTTTCATTCCAACGTGTTGATTTGGGATAATAAATCATTCAGCTCCGTTTGATAAGAGGCTCAAGTTTAATAATAAATGAACGGGTGAGGAAGAAACGACCCATTGTTCTCTCTCTCGTCTCCTTATTTCTCGCTGTTTTTTTTTTTTTTTTTTTTTCTTCGCTCTCATTTGTCTTCTCTCTCTCTCGCTCTCTCAGCTCGTTCTCATCCCGTTCTCCGGTGCGGTGTTGGTATCTCGCGGCAGCCGCTGTTCGTGGGGTTGACTCGCGTGGTGATTTGTGGCAGTCAGAAGGTCTGAAGCGGGTCATTCCTGAGCTCCTGTGGTTATAATGGCCGCGCTGCTCA
Organism: Corydoras sp. C115; assembly: GCA_019802505.1. Lineage (NCBI taxonomy): Eukaryota > Metazoa > Chordata > Actinopteri > Siluriformes > Callichthyidae > Corydoras > Corydoras sp. C115. The sequence continues at coordinate 112,625 of JAFMOC010000762.1, read as the reverse complement.
TAGCTGTGTACGTGGCGGTTGCACTGATGTAGGCGCGCCGGGTGTCGACGCCTCCACAGGCGAGCTTGATCCTATAAAACGAGGGCGCACACGAAATAAGCCTTCTGCTTGGTTTCCTCGACCTGCGATCCGTCACACCTTCTTCAGGATCACATGAAGACAGATTATAGGTCCTCATAAGCAGTTATGAGCATTTATAAAGTCCTAGACAAGGAAAGCATTCGTATTCGTATGCAAACAGTATGAAGCTTTATATCTCTACATTATTAGTGAATCATATATATATATATATATATATATATATATATATATATATAAATAAAAAAAAATTACATTTGGTCATTTATTGGACGCTTTTATCCAAAGCGACTTACAAGGTGAGCACAGGGTTCATCACAACATCCCTGGAGCAATGAGGGTTAAGGGTCTTGCTCAAGGAGCCACACTGGTAACTTCAGTGGACCTGGGATTTGAACCCCCAACCTTCAGATTGATAGCCCAACACCCTGACCACTGAGCTAACCCGCCCTATAAAATGTATATTATATATATATGAACATATATGAACATATATATTTAATAATGCATTATGTCACACTGTGTCCTATTCTTATAGTGCAGTGATTCTCAATTATTTTCTGTTAAGCCCCCCCCCCCCAGGAAGAAGAAAACACCCTCACCCCCTCACCCCCCCCCTCCCGCACATGACAAAATGGGATGGAAAAAGTATTTTTACACGCCCACTTTAGTATGATTTATAAATTTGTTACAAATACACCTCGTTTATAACAATGTCTCCTTATTAACAATAAAGAAAACAAAAAAAAAGAAAGACATATAGATCAACTTAGAACAAAGAATCATTTTATTAACTTTGTTTTTTTTACGTTTGTAACAGAAACGTTTGGAATCTTTATTTAAACTAGAAACGTTTTTGAACTGACTGGCGTTTGATACTGAAGAATTAAATTAAATAAAATCAATAAATAATAATAAATTCAAATTCATCAGCTGGCGGCATGGTGGCTTAGTGGTTTGGCACGTTTTCCTCTCAGCACTAGGGATTCCCGGTTTGAATCCCCATCTGGGTGGAGTTTCCATGTTCTCCCCGTGTCTGCGTGGGTTTCCTCCGGGTTCTCCGGTTTCCTCTCACAGTCCAAAAACATGGATCAAATCAATTGAATTCTCCAAATTGCCCCATATAGAGTGTGTCTGTGTGAGTGTGTGTGTGTGCCCAGCGATGGATTGGCGCCCTGTCCTGGGTGTATCTACCCAGCGCCCGAAACGTTCTCCCCTGGATGGGCATGGGGAACCCCACCGCGACCCTAATAGAGGATAAAGGAGCTCAATTCTGATAATTCAGGAGCTCAATTCATTAACACTTTAACCTACAAAACTAAAATGAAGTCAGAACTGATGTCTCCAACGCGCCCGTTTTGCCGCTTGCGCCTGGTGAGCGTTTCCTTGGAACCGGCTACGCGGAGAAAAATGCGTACGCCGGTCCGTCGGACAAAACACTCCCACGTATACAACCTGCGCGGGGATAGTGCGCAGCGTTGTACCGTGGTTGAGCGCGGAAGGAGAGTCCAGAGAACACCGGGTATAAAAAGAAAACGGATTTATTATTACAAATGGTTTAGGGACACAACAGAAAGGGGGGACAAAACAAACGGACTAACACAGAATCAGAATATCAGAATCAGAATATCTTTATTGTCATTATAGCAGGTATAACGAAATTAAGGTGCCATACTTTTCGGTGTCACATACATAAATTTAAACAGATAAAGATTTAAAAGAGTTTTAAAAGAGTACACTATAATTTACAATTTACAAAAAAAAAATTGAAAGAAAGAAAGAATCTTATTTACAATAGTGTATAAGAATGTATAATCTGAGTTTGAATTGTATTTATATATTGCACATTTTTTATTTCTTTATTTTTATTGCACGTTCAAAAATTGCACATTCAATAGTGAATTATGACTGTAAAAAAAAATGTACAATGCACCATTTAGTGTTCGTACAGCGGTTGGGTAAAAGCTATTTCTGAGCCGGTTTGTTTTTGTTTTTATTGCTCTGTAACGTCGACCTGATGGTAGCAGCACCTGGGTAATGCCACAAACAAAGACGTGCACCGGGAAAATGGAAGACAGAAACTAAATACAAAACATACCCAGTCACGTGCACAACCTAAACCAATCACCCAACGGAGACAACGAATACACAGATGAGGGACAGGTGTCCCAGGCACCTGTGGCAACGCGCCACGTTTTCGATAAAATAAAAACTCAAGCGGCTTATCGGCGTGATCGGGGTGTAATGTCTTTAAGTGACGTCTTCGTTTATTTGGCTTCACGCTGTCCGCTGCCAACATTTTAAGACGCAGAAGACGCCGGTCTTTCTTCGTCTCCCACCTTCAGTTACAGTGAAGCCAAGCGCTACGTACACTTTGTTATAGTTCCTCGTTTTTAGTTTTCGGTTGACTTTTGTTGCTCTCGTTATCTTCGTCTCTCTCCATCATCTCTGTTAAATATTTTTGAGGGTTTGTTCTGTACACTTAATATCACTTGCTCTGTGATATCTTGTTATGCGTCCCCCCCAGGCACCGCACTGTGCCCCAGAGGGGCACGCCCCACTATTTGAGAAGCACTGTTATAGTGCGTAATGAGTGTGCTTATAAACACATATGTACACTAACAGCAGTTTAAGACTGATGTTCTAAAACACTTTAAATACTTCATAAAGTTTCTAGGATCGTGTTTATAATGCATTATGAACACTGGATTCTTAAGTCCGTTTAATAGGTTCCTCTATCAGCGATCTCACAAATATGGCCCCCGGACGTCATAGTTAAGGTACATGTGTACATTACATTACATTTGGTCATTTATTGGACGCTTTTATCCAAAGCGACGTACAAGGTGAGCACAGGGTTCATCACAACATCCCTGGAGCAATGAGGGTTAAGGGTCTTGCTCAAGGAGCCACACTGGTAACTTCAGTGGAGCTGGGATTTGAACCCCAACCTTCAGATTGATAACCCAACACCCTGACCACTGAGCTACTGCGCCCCTGTGTACACAGGTAACATTCTTATGGATGGTGAGTTTAGTACGTCATGTCAACCTGAATCAATCATCTAACGGGAGAGGATTATGAGTTTTGCCAAAAACTAGAAGTTGGGTCCCATGAGGGTAATGAGCAGCTGTAATAAAGGCTCACAGTGCGATGATTCTGAGGCTTATTTTAGCTTAAAAAGGCTGAATAAGGAGGTAAGGGGCGACGGGAGACCTGGGCGTTTTACTGCCTGTTTGTTCTCCTCTGGATATAAAAAGCCCATCAGGGATTTGTGTAATGGACTCATCAAAAAAATGATACCACCGCCATGAAGTTTAATGTAGTGAGGATCCAGCCATTACACGGCTGGCCAAAAGAAAAAAAGAAGGTCACGGTGTGGACCACGGAGGGGAAAGATCTGGGTTTTGGTTCAGCCGCTTTATATGATGTCATCATGATGATTCATTCATTCATTCATTCATTCATTCATCATCTCCCGCTTTATCCTCTATTAGGGTCGCGTTGGGGTTCCCCATGCCCATCCAGGGGTGAACGTCTCGGGCGCTGGGCAGATAGACCCAGGACAGGGCTCCAATCCATCACTGGATGGACTCCACTCAATTGACTTGATCCATGTTTTTGGACTGTGGGAGGAAACCGGAGAACCCGGAGGAAACCCACGCAGACACGGGGAGAACATGGAAACTCCACCCAGATGGGGATTCGAACCGGGAATCCCTAGCGCTGAGAGGCGAACGTGCTGACCACTAAGCCACCGTGCCGCCCATCATGATGATATTAATAGTAATAATAATAATGATGATATTAACCATAGTGGCTTGGTGGTTGGCATGTTCTCCTCTCAGTGCTGAGGATTCCCGGTTCGAATCCCAATCTGGGTGGAGTTTCCATGTTCTCCCCGTCTCCCATGTGGGTTCCTGCCAAGTTCTCCGGTTTTCTCCCACAGTCCAAAAACATGGATCAAGCTCAAGTGAATGCTCCAAATTGCCCCATATAGAGTGTGTCTGTGTGTGAATGAGTGTGTGCCCAGTGATGGATTGGCGCCCTGTCCTGGGTGTATCTGCCCAGCGCCCGAAACGTTCTCCCCTGGAGGGGACCCTAGTAGAGGATAAAGTGGTAGATAATGGATGGATGGATGGATGGATGGATAATATTGGGTGACATGATGGATTGGTGGTTAGCATGTTCTCCTCACAGCGCTGGATCATTTGGTCCAGTTTTATTATTATGGGTTGGCAGTGTGGTGGTGCACGCTCACGTCTCACAGCGGGACGTCTGCATGTCCTCATGTTCATCTGATACCCGTGACGTGCTGATGGGTAGATCAGAGGTACTGAATAGGCCGAGCCGTTGGGGGTGTATGCATCAGTGCACTCTGAGTCCAGATACATGGGAGGGGTAGAGCGCTCGACGCCAAATCTGATTGGTGGCTCTGCTGACTATAGCGACCCGCGATGAGAAAAGAAAGATAAAAGAAGATAAAACGGAATAAGAACGTCTTCTCATCTTATCACGGTCTTTTCTTTGCCTAATCTTATACTAAGGAGGGGGGTCGCGGGGGTGGGGGGGAGGTTTCCCCCATGCCCATGCCCCATCCATGGAAGAATGTGCAGATACACCCAGGACAGGGCGCCAATCCATCACAATATATGGGGCAATTTAGCGCAGCCAATTCATTTGGAATCCGGACTGTGGGAGGAAACCGGAGAACCCAGAGGAAACCCACATGGACACGGGGAGAACATGGAAACTCCACCCAGATCGGCATTCGAACCTGGATCCCCGGCGCTGACCACAGTGTCGCCCCCCTACAGTCCCACCCCCTAAACATCTAGAACATGTTCTTGTCTATCGCCACAGAATCTTTTAAAGTACAATAACTGTAAGAATCTCGTCCTGCCGTCTCCTTAAAGACGTTTTCAGCCTCATCTCCCGGCGCACCGCCGCCGCATCACTTTTGCTCACATCTCTGTGATGATGCACAACAGGTGGTGTTTTTTTTTATACACACTCTGTTTTCCAGCCGGCCGCTGATAAAAGCGTA
>JAFMOC010000762.1:0-102500 GCA_019802505.1 Corydoras sp. C115 | reverse complement strand
AGTCTGTTCTTCTGCCTCACAACAAGAACTTTCTGGTTCCCCTCGTCCCGTCTGCGTGGAGGCTGCATGTCCTCCCCATACCCGCCTGCGTGCTCTCCAAAGAACTAACAAAGAACCATCCGCTTGCTCTGAATATGAGGTTCTAAAGGAGCCGGTTCTCCTTTTCCAAATGACTCCCTCCACTTTTTGTTCCGCGAGCGATCATTTATTTTACGTCTGTAACGTCAGGCTTAATGTTATGAATCTGCAGTTGGCTTCCCAATTCATCCACGAACACCCTAATTGGTCAGGGGTTCATATTACCGCAGAACGTTCCTCCAGGTTCTGTCAGAACGACTAGAGAAGACATAGTGGCCTTCATACCTTTTATAGTCTATTCGTCTGACATACAGCAAGAACCTTCTGGTTCCTCTCGTTCTGTCTGCATGGAGACTGCATGTCCTCCCCATACCCGCCTGCGTGCTCTCCAAAGAACTAACAAAGAACCATCCGCTTGCTCTGAAAATGATGCCCAGAGTAAGAGGTTCTAAAGGAGCCTAGAGAAGACTAGAGAAGACATAGTGGCCTTCATACCTTTTATAGTCTGTTCGCCCACCAAACAGAAAGAACCTTCTGGTTCCCCTCGTTCTGTCTGCGTGGAGACATGCATGTCCTCCCCATACAGGTCTGCGTTCAGTCCCGAGACTCCAGTTCCTCCCACGTTCCACAGACAAGCTCTAGACTCCCATCACATGTTATGGTTCCTGTCAGGAACTAACCGTCGATGCTGAACTCCCAAACCAAGAACCGTCTTCTCTGAACAGGATTCCTTCCAGAACGTTCCGGCGGAGCCGGTTCCCCTTTTCCGAACGGCTCCCTCCACTGCTGGTTCCGTATGTGATCCTTTGTTCAACGTCTGTGACATCGGGCTAAATAGAAGACATAATAGAACGACTAGAGAAGACATAGTGGCCTTCATACCTTCTATAGTCTGTTCGTCCACCATACAGCAAGAACCTTCTGGTTCTCCTCTCGTTCGTCTGCGTGGAGGCTGCATGTCCTCCCCATACCCACCTGCGTGCTCTCCAAAGAACTAACAAAGAACCATCCGCTTGCTCTGAAAATGATGCCCAGAGTAAGAGGTTCTAAAGGAGCCTAGAGAAGACATAGTGGCCTTCATACCTTTTATAGTCTGTTCGCCCACCAACGAAAGAACTTCCTTCCACCTCGTTTGTCTGCGTGGAGACATCATGTCCTTTACGGTCTGTTCGTTCCGAGGCTCCAGTTCCTCCCACGTTCCACAGACGAGCTCTAGACTCCCATCACATGTTGGCATCCTGTCAGGAACTCATCCGACGGATGCTGAACCCTGCTCTGAACAGGATGAACGTTCACGGAGGGTTCATTTTACCGCATGAACTTCCTCCACTCCTGTCACGTCTGTGACATCGGGCTAAGTAAACGACATAATAGAACGACTAGAGAAGACATAGTGGCCTTCATACCTTCTATTGTCTGTTCGCCCACCATACAGCAAGAACCTTCTGGTTCCTCTTGTTCTGTCTGTGTGGAGATTGCATGTCCTCCCCATACCTGCCTGCCTGCTCTCCAAAGAACTAACAAAGAACCATCCGCTTGCTCTGAATATGATGCCCAGAGTAAGAGGTTCTAAAGGAGCCGGTTCTCCTTTTCCAATCGTCTCTCTCCACTCTTTGTTCCGCGAGCGATCATTTATTTTACGTCTGTAACATCAGGCTTAATGTTCTGAATCTGTAGTTGGCATCCCAATTCATCCACGAACACCCTAATTGGTCAGGGGTTCATATTACCGCAGAACGTTCCTCCAGGTTCTGTCAGAACGACTAAAGAAGACATAGTGGCCTTCATACCTTCTATAGTCTCTTCGTTCGCCATACAGCAAGAACCTTCTGGTTCCTCTCGTTCCGTCTGCGTGGAGGCTGCATGTCCTCCCCATACCCGCCTGCGTGCTCTCCAAAGAACTAACAAAGAACCATCCGCTTGCTCTGAATATGATGCCCAGAGTAAGAGGTTCTAAAGGAGGCCTTCATACCTTTTATAGTCTGTTCGTCCGCCATACAGCAAGAACCTTCTGGTTCCTCTCGTTCTGTCTGCGTGGAGGCTGCATGTCCTTCCCATACCTGCCTGCGTGCTCTCCAAAGAACTAACAAAGAACCATCCGCTTGCTCTGAAAATGATGCCCTAAGAGGTTCTAAAGGAGCCTAGAGAAGACTGAGAAGACATAGTGGCCCAATTCATCCATAGTCTGTTTCGCCCACAAACCCTAATCTGGTCAGGGTTCATATTACCGCAGAACATTCCTCCAGGTTCTGTCAGAACGACTAAAGAAGACATAGTGGCCTTCAAACCTTCTATAGTCTCTTCGTCCGCCATAGAGCAAGAACCTTCTGGTTCCTCTTGTTCTGTCTGCGTGGAGTCTGCATGTCCTCCCCATACCCGCCTGCGTTCTCTCCAAAGAACTATCAAAGAACCATTCGCTTGCTCTGAATATGAGGCTCCAAAGGAGCCGGTTCTCCTTTTCCAATCGTCTCCCTCCAAACAAAGAACCATCCGCTTGCTCTGAATATGATGCCCAGAGTAAGTCTCCCAAACCAAGAACCGTCTGCTCTGAACAGGATTCCTTCCAGAACGTTCCGACGGAGCCGGTTCCCCTTTTCCCAACGGCTCCCTCCACTCCTGGTTCCGTATGCGATCCTTTGTTCAACGTCTGTGACATCGGGCTAAGTGTTGGACTGAGCCTGCAGTTGACATTCCAATTCGTCCAGTGGGTGTCAGCAGTGTCTGTGGTTCCGATGTGGTCCGCTCCTCTAATTAAAACGTCGGTTCCGCCGAAACAGGACGGTTCCTTCCTGCGTCGCCGGAAAATCGGCGCGCGAGTCATTATCCGCCACGTATTTGCATTCTGTCATTTTAAGCGTTATCATTGGCTGGAAATGAAAACGCGCTTCTGTGTATTTTTGGGTAATTGGTTAAAACCTCCGTCTTATTAAATACACCAATGACAATCCCGCCGCCGCCGCCGCCGCGCGCAGCATTAATAGCTTCCATGATATTTCTTGTCCAATTTCTCACGCAGACGTCCCCTCGGGTTCTCGCGCCGCTGCTTAACACCCCCCCCCAACCCCCACCCCACCAGAAACGCCTGAGAACCGCGCGTTCCTTCCTTCTGACGACAGACAGAAAGCCGCGAGTCCTGCAGGCGGCTCGCTTTAGACGACGGAGATGTTTGAATTTTAATAAAACATGGTTTTAATTATTAATGAGAGTAAATTCTACAAATTGAATTAATTGGTTGTGGGGCGGCACAGTGGCTTAGTGGTTTGGCACGTTCGCCTCTCGGCACTAGGGATTCCCGGTTCGAATCCCCATCTGGGTGGAGTTTCCATGTTCTCCCCGTGTCCGCGTGGGTTTCCTCCGGGTTCTCCGGCTTCCTCCCACAGTCCAAAAACATGGATCAAGTCAATTGAGTTCTCCAAATTGCCCCATATAGAGTGTGTATGTGTGAGTGAGTGTGTGCCCAGCGATAGATTGGCGTCTTGTCCTGGGTCTATCTGCCCAGCGCCCGAAACGTTCTCCCCTGGATGGGCATGGGGAACCCCCCCCCCTATGCGACACTAATATAGGATGAAGCGAAATATAATGAATGAATATGTGGCATGGTGGCTTAGTGGTTTAGCACGTTCACCTCTCAGCACTAGGGATTCCCGGTTTGAATCCCCATCTGGCTGGAGTTTCCATGTCCTCCCCGTGTCCGCGTGGGTTTCCTCCGGGTTCTCCGGCTTCCTCCCACAGTCCAAAAACATGGATCAAGTCAATTGAATTCTCCAAATTGCCCCATATAGAGTGTGTATGAGTGAGTGAGTGTGTGTCCAGCTATAGATTGGCATCCTGTCCTGGGTGTATCTGCCCAGCGCCCGAAACGTTCTCCCCTGGATGGGCATTTGGAACCCCCCCCCGTGTGACCCTAATAGAGGATAAAGCGGAAGATAATGGATGGATGGATGGTTGTAGGCTGTGGTAGCTCAGTGGTCAGGGCGATGGGGTATCAATCTGAAGGTTGGGGGTTCAAATCCCAGGTCCACTGAAGTTACCAGTGTGGGCCCTTGAGCGAGACCCTTAACCCTCATTGCTCCAGGGGTTCTGTGATGAACCCTGTGCTCACCTTGTAAGTCACTTTGGATAAAAGCGTCTGCTGAATGACAAATGTCCATGCAAATGTAAATGTTCTAGAGGAGTTTGCTCGGCGTTCTCACTGCGGGCTGCTGAGTAATCGGAACAGATCCGTACGTTCAGAGCTGCAGGATCTCGTCGGGATCATGCCGTGTGATGAAGTCCGAGGCAGTGCAGCTGTTTACGGGTCAGGGGGGTTCTTTAGAAGAGCGTTCCCTCTGAGCGCTTATGTGGGGAGGAGAACCAGACGCCTCTTGTCTACCATCAGAACAACAAGGGGGGTTAGAGAACCTGTAAGATCTGGGGTTTTAAAAGCCGGCAGAACCCAGCGAGCTCTCGATGAGTTGACTTAGGTTTAAATCTCAAAGGTTTCTGTTTTTTATCCCGGGAATTCTGCGAGGTTCCGATGGGATCCGAGAGTCGGGATGTCGGTACTTATCCTGGAGTTCAGTTTAAAAGGTTAGAAAGGACGCTGTGATTCGCACCTGCAGCCCTGCAGAGTCAAGTGCTTAGTGATTAGCATGTTCTCCTCGGTGCTGTAGATCCAAGTTCGAATCCCAATCTTCGAGTTCGAATCTGGGTGGGGTCGAAAGTTCGAATCTGGGTGGAGTTTGCATGTTCTCCCCATGTCCATGTGTTTTTCTTCCAGGCTCTTCGGTTTCCTCCTACAGTCCAAAAACATGGATCCAAGGTAAATTAAATGGTCTAAATTGCCCTATATTGAGTGTGTCTGTGTGAGTGAGTGTGTGCCCAGCATTCCATTGGCGCCCTGTCCTGGGTCTATCTGCCCAGCGGCCGAAATGTTCTCCCCTGGATTGACATGGGGAACCAACGACTCTAGTAGACGATGAAGCGAAATATAATGAATGAATATGCGGCACGGTGGCTTAGTGGTTTAGCACGTTCTCCTCTCAGCACTAGGGATTCCCGGTTCGAATCCCCATCTGGGTGGAGTTTCCATGTCCTCCCCGTGTCTGCGTGGGTTTCCTCCGGGTTCTCCGGTTTCCTCCCACAGTCCAAAAACATGGATCAAGTCAATTTAATGCTCAAAATTGCCCCATATAGAGTGTGTCTGTGTGAGTGAGTATGTGTCCAGCGATGGATTGGTGCCCTGTCCTGGGTCTATCTGCCCAGCGCCTGAAACGTTCTCCCCTGGATGGGCATGGGGAACCCCACCGCGACCCTAATATGGGATGAAGCGAAATATAATGAATGAATATGTGGCACGGTGGCTTAGTGGTTTAGCATGTTCTCCTCTCAGCACTAGGGATTCCCGGTTCGAATCCCCATCTGGGTGGAGTTTCCATGTTCTCCCCGTGTCAGCGTGGATTTCCTCCGGGTTCTCCGGCTTCCTCCCACAGTCCAAAAACATGGATCAAGTCAATTTAATGCTCAAAATTGCCCCATATAGAGTGTGTCTGTGTGAGTGAGTGTGTGCCCAGAGATAGATTGGCGCCCTGTCCTGGGTCTATCTTCCCAGCGCCCGAGACGTTCTCCCCTGGATGGGCATGGGGAACCCCACCGCGACCCTAATAGAGGATAAAGCGGGAGATAATGAATGAATGAAATAAACGATGGGAGGCACGCAGGTCGCCAGCGCTCTACATAAGATGAGGTTTATTATAAAAGTAAAACCTCGGGCCTCGCGCACTACGGTGGGGGCCATGTGCTCCTTAAACCAGAACCCTAGCTCAGGATGTTCCTCAGAGAGCTTCATTACAGAACCCGTGTGGCTGACGCTGATCATGCTGAGATGCTGGAGGGAACCTCGTCCTGCCTCCCCGCCCCGCCAGTGAGTGTCACCCCCGAGGGAAGAGCCTCGCCCAGCAGGGGGCCGGGAGCTGCGATCATTTCCTCCGCACTCATTTACAGTCTCTGTGTGTTATCGTTATTGTTATTGTGCACGAGGCATAAAGCAAATTCACTCTGCAACCGGCGCCTTTAATCTAATTAATTCTGATCGCATCCTGTGCTTTTCCATGGGAGGGCGCCAAAGAGCGGACGACCCGCATATGTGAGGCGGCGCAGATTTACCCTCCGTATGAGCCGGGTTTGGAACCAAGTGCACTAATCTCTTATCTCATCATTATTGGCTTACTAGGGACCAGCCAGGGGTGAAGGTCTAGGGCGCCCAGGGAAGGGCACCAATTCATCACTGGGCACATAAACACACTATATGGGGCAATTTAGATCAGCCGATTTACTTCGAATCCATGTTTTTGGTCTGTGGGAGGAAAGCGGAGAACCCGGTGGAAACCCACGCCGACACGGGGAGAGCGTGGGAACCTGGATCTCCAGCGTTGACAGGTGGAGGTGCACTCCCAATGGTTGGAGAGTTTAATATCCCCCGTTAGAATGTGCGAGGAACCCGGAGATCCTGCAGGGAAGCCACACGGGGAGGACATGCAGACTCCACACCAAGAACACCGGTGTTCACCCCACCGGGAATCGAAGCGGCAGCCACAGCGCCATCATGTGTTCACGACGTATAATCTAATAATCCAGAGCATGATGTCCTAGTTTTTTTTTATTGTTGTGCTGAGTTTAACCTGAGACGAAACGATCGATGGAAAGCGTCATTAATTAAACAATTTACGAACTTATCGGCCGGTTAATTGAACGGCGCGGCCTGTTCTCCGGCAGACGGTTCTGCGCGGTGCCTCTCGGCGCGGGGCGGGGCGAGGCATCGATGAGTCTGGTATTATGTCGCCCTTTTCAGTCCGACAACCTCAGCAAATGTCAATCTCCTCCAAATAGGATTTTGTTGAGCTCGTCTTAATGGTGCCCACTCCAGCACGGCAATCACGGCTAATGGATTTTCCCTCTCCGCGAGCGCCGAGCGCACCGGGGGGACTGCGAGCGAGCCTTTCGCGGGACTTGAGTTGACATCCGAGACATTTCGCGTCGCCTAATTCGCCGATAAGCCGCAGGAGCCTAAAAGGTAGGCATCATCAGGCTGCGGCGCCGACGATGCGCCGGCGTTCTGCGCCAACACCACCCCCCCCCTTTCAGGCGCAATGACAGTCACTTAAGTTTAAATAATCTGCTGATTGGCATCAGGGTTCTGCGAGCGCACGTCGCTACATTAAACCTCAGCAGAACCTATTTAGGAGTCCGCTGTGCAGACAGACGTGTGATGTCGGGTGACCGCCTGACCTCGGCTGTGGGTTCTGCCGCGTGCCGGATATGTTCTGTATTACATTCATCCATCCATCCATCCATTATCTTCCGCTTTATCCTATATTAGGGTCGTGGTGGGGTTCCCCATGTCCATCCAGGGGAGAACTTCTCGGGCGCTGGGCAGATACACCCAGGACAGGGCGCCAATCCATCGCTGGGCACACACTCACTCACACACACACACACACTCTATATGGGGCAATTTGGACAACTCAATTGACCTGATCCATGTTTTTGGACTGTGGGAGGAAACCGGAGAACCCGGAGGAAACCCACGCGGACACGGGGAGAACATGGAAACTCCACCCAGATGGGGATTCGAACCGGGAATCCCTAGCGCCGAGAGGAGAACGTGCCAACCACTAAGCCACCGTGCCACCCATTCAGGATTATGTCTTACACAAATAATTTGGCGAGGACGAGGACAGAACCACGGCGGAACCTTTTAGGATTCTCACAAACATTTCTCTTGAGCTCTTTGAGAGAGACCTTGTTCAACGGTCCGAATTCCGGTGATTTTTTTTTTGGTTTTGGTTTTAATTCGGCGGCGGGTTCGGCGCAGCAGAGTGAGGATGTCTGAGTGATGGAGGAGGAATGTTAGGTTCTATGTTCCGGTGGTGCTGTGAGGAAAACGATGCTTCCCCCCCCCTCCCTTCCCCCCCCAGAAATAATAAGTACAGATTTTTTTTAATGGTAAATCGTTGAGTCGCCGAGACGCCGAAACCTCCGTCTTGTCTGTGAGAGAGTTTGTATTCCAGCAGCCAGCATTAAAAGGTCAACACTCCGGTTCTAAAGCCTGGTGCTTCATGCTCCACCACCCACTCCAGCACTCCTGTAGCACTCCTGTCCCCTGCTTTGGAAAGGTTGCATTAAAAATCACTTTGTTCCATTAATCTAATTGCGTTTGTGTTTTGTTGTTTTTTTTTGTTTTTTTTTTTCCTGACATTTGCACCGTCTTGTTTTCCTTCCTCTCCAGGTTCCAGCCCTCGCTCCCTCCATGTGGCAGATTTAATAACAGGGTCAGTTCCTCATTAGCTCTGTGAACTTAATGACATGAAATAGTTTAATGGTCAGAGAGAGCGAGAGAGGGAGAGAGAGAGAGAGAGAGAGAGAGGTAGAGAGAGAGAGAGAGAGAAGACAGAGAGACAGAGAGAGAGAGAGAGAGAGAGAAAGAGAGAGTAAAGAGGTAAATGATGGAGGTTGTTGAATGCACTGATGGAGGTTTATGTTCAGAGACTCCGCTGCATTCAGTGTATGAGGATTCAGAGAGAAGAGAGAATCCGGTGTGTTTGTGAGCATGTGGTGTGTGTGTGTGTGAGTGTGTGTGTGTGAGTGTGTGTGTGTGTTTGGGTGTACGTGCGTGTATGTGTGTGCGTGCGTGTTTGGGCGTTGTGTGTGTATGTGTGTTTGGGCGTATCTGTGTGTGTGCGTGTGTTTGGGTGTGTTTGCATTTGTGCGTTTGTGTGTGTGCATTTTTGTGTTTGTTTGTGCATGTTTGTGTGTGTGTGCATGTGTGTGTTTGTGTGTGTGTGTGTGTGTGTGTGTGTGTGTGTGTGTGTGTGCATTTTTGTGTTTGTTTGTGCATGTTTTTGTGTGTGTGTGCATGCGTGCGTGTTGTGTGTGTGTGTGTGTGTGTGTGTGTGTGTGCATTTTTTGTGTTTGTGCATGTGTGTGTGTGTGTGTGTGTGTGTGTGTGTGTGTGTGCATTTTTTGTGTTTGTGTGTGCATGTGTGCGTTTGTGTGTGCATTTTTAAATGGTGTTAAATGTTAAAACTTAAAACATGATTTATAAAAAAATCAGCAACACAACACAATCAATAAAACATCAATCAAATAAAACATCAATCAATAAAACATCAATCAAATAAAACATCAATCAAATAAAACATCAATCAATAAAACATCAATCAAATAAAACATCAATTAATAAAACATCAATAAAACATCACTAAAACATCAATCAAACATCAATCAAATAAAACATCAATCAATAAAACACCAATCAAATAAAACATCAATCAATAAAACATCAATCAAACATCAATAAAACATCAATCAATAAAACATCAATCAATAAAACATCAATCAAACATCAATCAAATAAAACATCAATCAATAAAACATCAATAAAACATCAATCAATAAAACATCAATCAATAAAACATCAATCAAACATCAATCAAATAAAACATCAATCAATAAAACATCAATCAATGAAACATCAATAAAACATCAATCAATAAAACATCAATCAATAAAACAATGAAAACCAAATGTAATCCTGGTTTATTAAAAGCCAAAGAGTCAAAATGGTTTTTAAGACTAGATTTGAATGTGTGCAGTGAGGACGCCGGTCTAATAATTAATAATTAATAATTAATTTGGTCGTTCCAAAGCTCAGCAGCTGCGATGGTGAAGGTTCGGTTCTCTCTGAGCTGAAGCTTGGACGTTGGTTCCTCCAGGATTCACAAATAAAAGAAATAAAAGAATCATAAAACGAAGTAGGTGGCACGGTGGCTTAGTGGTTTAGCATGTTCTCCTCTCAGCACGAATCCCAATCTGGGTTCGAATCCCAATCTGGGTGGAGTTTCCATGTTCTCCCCGTGTCCGCGTGGGTTTCCTCCGGGTTCTCCGGTTTCCTCCCACAGTCCAAAAACATGGATCAAGTCAATTGAGTTCTCCAAATTGCCCCATATAGAGTGTGTCTGTGTGTGTGAATGTGTGTCCAGCGATGGATTGGCGCCCTGTCCTGGGTCTATCTGCCCAGCGCCCGAGACGTTCTCCCCTGGATGGGCATGGAGAACCTCCCCCCGCGACCCTAATAGAGGATAAAGCGGGAGATAATGAATGAATGATTAAAATGAAGTAAAATACACAGGCGGTCGGTGGAGGGGAGTCAGGATGGGAATGAAATCGCAGGATCTGAGGTTCACCGCACCGCACCGCCCGCCCGCCGCATGCAGGGGTACTGCTGCAACGCGGATCCGCGCGCCGGTGCCGCCGCCGCCGCCTCGCCGTGAGCCTACAGGAATATTTCATCTTTAGTGAAATGAGTGCAGTTTATTAGAGGAGAGAGTCCTTTCGGCTGCTTAATTCCAGTGACGGCTCGTTAGTTCCACTGAGCCCCGATGTTAATGCCACGGCATACGAAGCGCTAATGAAACACATAGATTAAAAGTTTGAATATTAAATGGAATAAAACTTGTTAAAGGAATTAGGGAAGAAAAACAAAGCTGGACTGGAACGGATGGTACGTCTCCGACCTAAAGCCGGGCTTCGTCTGCGGCTAATGAACAGCCATCCGTCAGAGAACACGGTTCCCGCCTTCAGACGCTGCGAACGTCACGTAGAACCCACTGCTCATTATTACAGCATGAACTAATCTCATCCCGACGCGTTCCACTTGATCCTCTGCCGGGTCGGGGTGGTGGTGGTGGTGGTTGTGTGGGTGTGGGGGGGGTTGTTCCCCGAGCCCATCCAGGAGTTCTTCCCCATGCCCATCCAGGGGTTCTTCCCCATGCCTATCCAGGGGTTCTTCCCCATGCCCATCCAGGGGTTCTTCCCCATGCCCATCCAAGGGTTCTTCCCCATGCCCATCCAGGGGTTCTTCCCCATGCCCATCCAGGGGTTCTTCCCCATGCCCATCCAGGGGTTCTTCCCCATGCCCATTCAGGGGTTCTTCCCCATGCCTATCCAGGGGTTCTTCCCCATGCCTATCCAGGGGTTCTTCCCCATGCCCATCCAGGGAAGAACGTTCATCCAAGGAAGAACACTCAGTTCAGGGCGCCAATCCATCGCAGGGCACACAGAGCCCCCAATTACATTACATTACATTTGGTCATTTATTGGACGCTTTTATCCAAAATGACTTACAAGGTGAGCACAGGGTTCCTCACAACATCCCTGGGACAATGAGGGTTAAGGGTTTTGCTCAAGAACCAACATTGGTAACTTCAGTGGACCTGGGATTCGAACCCCCAACCTTCAGATTGACAGCCCAACGCCCTGACCACTGAGATACCGCGCCCTGCGTCAATTTATCTTGAATCCATGTCTTTGGACTGTGGGAGGAAACCCATGTGGACACAGTGAGAACTAGGGGTGAGCTGCAATATTCGCTGATTCGACGATTCGATTCGGAGAACCGTAGTCGACTATGAACCTCATAGTCGAATGTACCATTTTGACCACATGGGGGCGCCCATGGCTGCTGCTAAGCATTAGTTTTAACATGAAATGTCTTTGTTTTCGTTATATATATATATAGCCTTTTATCAAATAAAATCATCCTAATTTCTAGAAAAAAAAAAGAAAAAAGAAAAACAACAAAAAAAGGTTTTCTTTTGTTAGAAAAACAAGTAAAATATATAAAAGAAAATCTTTTTTAAAAACTATGCTTATAGCGCCATCTTGTGGTGAAATTTTAACTGATTCGACTATCAGTCGACTATAGGGAAAATCTGACGAATCAGATTCGACTACGAAAATCTGTAGTTGAATACAGCCCTAGTGAGAACATGGAAACTCCATTGGAACCTGGAGTCGGAAGTGCTAGCCGCTGTTTTTATTTACTTTGTGGATTATGTTTATGTCCGAGCAATCCGATTGGCTCAGGTTTCAAAGGCCTGTGATTGGCAGGGCACATTGCCAATAGGAGAACCCTTCCAAACGTCTGACCAACGCACTTTAAACGGTAAAGCTCCAGCGACGTACACGTCCATCAGGATTGTTGGCTCCTCTTTGAGGTCAGAAGCAAAATAAACCTCGCGTTGACGTTCCGCGATCCTCGTTCTCCTCCAGACCTGACGTTCTAACGGTGGGAACAGGAGTCAGAAGGTTTACCAACGTCACTATAACGTACTAAGCAACATGAACGCTGTGACCTCATCGTTCAGCTCTGTGAATTAAGACCTTTATATTTTAATAACGACGGCGAAGCGAATGAGTTTCAGCGGCGCGAACGCGATACGGCGAAGCCGATCGAACGTTACAGGGAGACGGAACGAGGTGGGGGACGGTGGGGGACGGTGGGGGACGGAGGCAAATTAAAATCTGATTACCCTCCAAAAACCCCGGCTCTTTCTGGAAAGAGCTATTTACGGTGATTGAGTGCTTAGCCAAACTGCTTCCTGCTGAGATGCACGGCGCGTCTGAAAGCGTTCAGTCCAGCGGAACAATGGCGAGCGCACCGCCGCCTCCTTCATGATGACATCTCTGTTTGTTGCTCTGTGATTTGTCATTTTCCGCCACAATTTTCATGGTTTCTTAAAAATGTTTAAGAACATGTGGCTCACGTCATCACTCTCTCTCTCTCTCTCACACACACACACACAGAGGGTTGAGTTGCACTGGGTCTAATATATATATATATATATATATATATATATAAATGGGCGGCACGGTGGCTTAGTGGTTGGCATGTTCTCCTCTCAGAACTAGGGATCCCCCATTCGAATCCCCATCTGGGTGGAGTTTCCATGTTCTCCCCGTGTCCGCGTGGGTTTCCTCCGGGTTCTCCGGTTTCCTCCCACAGTCTAAAAACATGGATCAAGTCAATTGAATTCTCAAAATTGCCCCATATAGAGTGTCTCTGTGTGGGTGAGTGTGTGCCCAGCGATAGATTGGCTCCCTGTCCTGGGTGTATCAGCCCAGCGCCTGAAACGTTCTCCCCTGGATGGGCATGGGGAACCCCACCGCGACCCTAATAGAGGATAAAGCGGGAGATAATGAATGAATGAATGAATGTATATAAATGCTGTAGTGATACATTTTCCATCCATTCATTATCTTCCGCTTTATCCTCTATTAGGGTCGTGGTGGGGTTCCCCATGCCCAACCGGGGAGAACGTTTCGGGCGCTGGGCAGATACTCCCAGGACAGGGCGCCAATCTATCGCTGGGCACACACTCACTCACACAGACACACTCTATATGGGGCAATTTGGAGAACTCAATTGACTTGATCCATGTTTTTGGACTGTGGGAGGAAACCGGAGAACCCGGAGGAAACCCATGCGGACACGGGGAGAACATGGAAACTCCACCCAGATGGGGATTCGAACCTGGAATCCCTAGCGCTGATGCATTTCATTTTCTTTATTGTAATTGTGAAGCAGCATGGGGGCGCTGTGGTTCACCCTCTCGCCTGGAGCATCAAAATCCCGCTAACCACTAATCCACCGTGCCGCCTGGGGCAATTTAGAGCAGCCAATTTACCTTGGATCCATGTTTTTGGACCGTGGGAGGAAACCCACACGGTGAACCTGGGGGAAAGCAGCCAATTTACCTTGGATCCATGTTTTTGGACCGTGGGAGGAAACCGGTGAACCCGGGGGAAACCCGCACGGACACGGGGAGGACATGCAAACTCCACCCAGGTGGGGATTCGAACCTGGATCCCCAGCGCTGAGAGGTGGACGTGCTGACAGTTTATCAGTAACAAAACATGCCATGTGGTAAATTAGAGATGCTTAATTAACCACAAGTGTGTGTGTGTGTGTGTGTGTGTGTGTGTGTGTGTGTGTGTGTGTGTGAGACCTCTGGCCACAACCCCCATAACATTAACTGCACGTTGTACGCTCTAACAATACGTCCTCCTGATAGAGTCCTCTATTAATAAGTGCAGTACACAAAACGGTGTAATTTCTCCGAATACTTATTCCAACACGTATAGAATGCAGACATCCATATTGCACTTTTCCCTGCAGTCCATCTATTCGCCATTCACATCCATTTACCTCCGACGTAAACATCCCCAGGCGGAGGTGTTGTAGCTTATGGCCATGTGGAGTTATTGCATTGTTCTGAAAGATAAAACCTAACAGCCTGCAGGCTTAGCTCCTCTCTTTATAAACAACATTATTCAGATGACTTCAGGGTTGCTGCATGGAGCGAGATCCAGATGATGCCCTTGGAGGCCGTCGGCTCGAGATGGATATTACGGCACTAAGTTTTACTTTCACTGACTTCTTAGCCGCATAAGAAAGTCTTTGTGGCGGAGCGACGGAGCGAGGTTCATTCAGACAGACACCGAGAACGTGACTCATGGGTTCTCCGTACCGTTTGTGACGCGCTCGCCGCCGTGCTCGTCCTGAATCGAGGCGGAAAGTGGAAGGACCTTCTCGCGACTCCTCACGCAAATGTGAATTTGTCACGGCGGCGCGAGAACGTGTTCCGTTCGGCTCCGGGATGTGGTGATGCGATTCGGCAGTTATCCTGTCATCGGATCGAAATTGCTTTTGAAGTAGGTCCGATGTGGCGCCTCCAACGCTCGCCGTCCGTTTTATCAGCCGGACTGATCGAGTGTCAGGGGTTTTCACCGGGATTTAATCATTTAGACGATGCTTTTATCCAAAGAGAGGACAACACGAGTCAGTATGTCAAGGAGGAGCCAGCAGGACTGCAGGGTCATGGGGTTTGACCATCAGGTTTGATCATCAGGTCTGACCATCAGGTCTAATCATCAGGTCTGACCATCAGGTCTGATCATCAGGTCTGATCATCAGGTCTGACCATCAGGTCTGACCATCAGGTCTGATCATCAGGTCTGATCATCAGGTTTGATCATCAGGTTTGATCATCAGGTTTGATCATCAGGTCTGACCATCAGGTCATCAGGTCTGATCATCAGGTCTGATCATCAGGTCTGATCATCAGGTCTGATCATCAGGTCTGACCATCAGGTCTGATCATCAGGTTTGATCATCAGGTCTGACCATCAGGTCTGATCATCAGGTCTGATCATCAGGTCTGATCATCAGGTCTGACCATCTGGTCTGATCATCAGGTCTGACCATCAGGTCTGATCATCAGGTCTGATCATCAGATCTGACCGTCAGGTCTAATCATCAGGTCTGACCATCAGGTCTGACCATCAGGTCTGATCATCAGGTCTGATCATCAGGTCTGATCATCAGGTCTGACCATCAGGTGATCATCCATCAGGTCTAATCATCAGGTCTGAGGTCTAATCATCAGGTCTGACCATCTGGTCATCAGGTCTGACCATCAGGTCTGACCGTCAGGTCTGATCATCAGGTCTGACCATCAGGTCTGACCATCAGGTCTGATCATCAGGTCTGATCATCAGGTCTGATCATCAGGTCTGACCATCAGGTCATCAGGTCTGACCATCAGGTCTGATCATCAGGTCTGACCATCAGGTCTGATCATCAGGTCTGACCATCAGGTCTGATCATCAGGTCTGATCATCAGGTCTGACCATTAGGTCTGACCATCAGGTCTCTGATCATCAGGTCTGACCATTAGGTCTAATCATCAGGTCTGACCATCTGTTGTGGTCTGATTATAAAGCAGGTTCCTCTCAATGTTTCAGCACCATGGACAGCGCTGTGCATCTCATTCCACCATATAGTGCCGAGTTCCGTCTGAGAGCTTGTAGTGTGTGGTTTAGCACGTTCTCCTCTCAGCACTAGGGATTCCCGGTTCGAATCCCCATCTGGGTGGAGTTTCCATGTTCTCCCCGTGTCTGCGTGGGTTTCCTCCGGGTTTCCTCCCACAGTCCAAAAACATGGATCAAGTCAATTGAATTCTCAAAAATTGCCCCATATAGAGTGTGTGTGAGTGAGTGAGTGTGTGCCCAGCGATGGATTGGCGCCCTGTCCTGGGTCTATCTGCCCAGCGCCCGAGACGTTCTCCCCTGGATGGGCATGGGGAACCCCACCGCGACCCTAATAGAGGATAAAGCGTGAGATAATGAATAAATGAATGTTTATTTCCAACAAAACCAAGAAGTT
Organism: Corydoras sp. C115; assembly: GCA_019802505.1. NCBI lineage: Eukaryota > Metazoa > Chordata > Actinopteri > Siluriformes > Callichthyidae > Corydoras > Corydoras sp. C115. The sequence goes on along the minus strand of JAFMOC010000762.1, from coordinate 86,377 downwards.
GACACATTAAATGTAAATTACCGTTAACGTTTATGTAAATTAATGTTTGCAGGAATCTTCATCTCAAACCCGGTCCAGACCCAGAGTAAAATATATTTCCAGATGAAGACGTTTCTCGGATCTGAAGGCTGACTGAACATTATTCGGGTCGTTGTGATTTTCTGCGTCGTACTGAATCGACGTGGCGATCGGATTTGTTTAATGCGTCAAAAGTTAGTTGAAATGATTTTTCCGTCTAAAGAGCTCGCTGAACGAAATATAGAAGTGCGCGATGTGAACATTGACGTGTTTAATGTAGCGAGCCTCGAGCTGCGAATACGAAATTTTCAGATCATCTGTCTCCCTCTCTGCTCGAGCTCCACCTTAATACCCGGTTTGGGGGAGGGGGGGTAACCTGGGGGGTCCGTAACCTGGAGGGGGGCCGTCTGGGTGAGAACATTTCAGGCGCTGGGCAGATACACCCAGGACAGGTCGCCAAACCATCACTGGGCACACACTCACTCACACACAGACACATACAGTATATAGGGGCAATTTAGAGCAGCCAATTCAGAAGCCATGTTTTTGGACTGTGGGAGGAAAGCGGAGAATCCGAAGAAATCCTTCGTGGACACGAGGAGAACATGTAAAACTCCACCCAGATCGGGATTGGAACCTGATGTCGGAAGTGCTAACCACTGTTTTTATTTACTTTGTGGATTATGTTTATGTCCGAGCAATCTGATTGGATTTCAAAGGCCTGTGATTGGCAGGTCTCATTACCAATAGGAGAACTTAACCCCCTCCCTTCCAAACGTCTGACCATCGCACTTTAACCAACAAGCTCCGGGATACGAATCGCGATACGAAGCTTTTGTGAGCTGAAGGAATCAAAACCCTGTATTTTTATTTTAAAGCGAGTCCTGCCTGCTGATCTGAGAGCAGCCCGGCGACCCGGACTCCCTCTGACCCGTGTTCTGTTGGACGGAACGTGAGGACGAGGGCGAGTTTGGGATTTTGGTGCGGCGGGACGATGTGAGGCGCAAAAGGAAAGTGTTTCAATTCGATCAGCGCAATTAGCAAATGATTTGCGTGCAAAGCCTTTGGTGCGAAGTCCTGCAGCTCGGCGGCGGCGGCGGCGGCGCGGGATTCGTAACAGCTTTTAACCCCCACACCTCTCAGCGGCGACCCTCGAGCTCGGGCCAAGAATTCATTTACCAAACGAGAAAAAAAAAAAAATAAAGCCTTTATTCCGTGCCGGCACAGCGGCGTTCGTTTTAAGACCGTACTGCTTTCTATTGTTGCCGCTTTCGGCAGTCGGGTGCTAAACTGGGACTCTAATAGAATAGAGGACGGACGGACGGACGGACGGACTGACGGAGTGTGTATTGTGTAAGTTGAAATTGCTGAACCAGAGGACTGTGTGTGCACGTCAGCCTCGCATAAAGGTTCCTGCTTCAGATCGCAAGCGTCGTTCATGAGGAAGGGGTTGACGGGATAGTCCGCGGGCTCTGCTGCATGTTCCCGTCGTGCTTTGTGGGTTAAGTCGAGCGGAATGGCAGGACCCTGGGGTTTCGGGTCTAAGGACTCTGCCAAGCATTTGAACACGCCTGATTGTGTTTTCGGTGGCGGCGGCGGTGGCGTGCCAGGTGGGCTCAATCAGGCATGGGCAATGTGGGGAGACAGGGTGATGGACACGGCTTGCCTTCGGACAAAGAGACAGATGCTTTCAGAAGTTTTTAATGAAATCTATTCTTTGAAGTGAGCCAGGCCTTCGGCGGCCCTTCCACATGACGGTTCTCCCCGTTGGGCTCCGACTGACGGAGGAATGTTCTTTTCAGTGAGTTCTTCTCTCTGATGTGCCTCACACTGTAGTGTGACTGAGTCCACCAAAGTTGACAGCGTGGGCCCTTGAGCCGGGCCCTTATCTCTCAGAGCCGCAGGGGTGCTGTATCACCACCCCTGCGCTCTGACCCCGAACATCAAGTTGGGGTACGTGTGAGTCGTATTGGAAAAAAGAACTTGTTTGTACAAACGGGAACTCAGTAGTCACATTGGACTGTATACAGCCGACGTGGTGGAGCAGTGAGGAGCTTTTCGCCCGCTGTGCTTTGGTTCCCGGGTTTGGTTCTCAAGCTTGGTTTGGTTTCCAAGTTTGGTTTGGTTCCCAAGTTTGCTTCCTGGGCTTGGTTTGGTTCCCAGGTTTGATTCGGTTCCTAAGTTTGGTTTGGTTCCTGGGTTTGGTTTGGTTCCCAAGTTTGGTTCCTGGGCTTGGTTTGGATCCCAAGTTTGGTTTGATTCCTGATTTTGGTTCCCAGGCTTAGTTTGGTTTCCAAGTTTGGTTTGGTTCCCAAGTTTGGTTCCTGGGCTTGGTTTGGTTCCCAGGTTTAATTTGGTTCCTGGGTTTGGTTTGTTTCCCAAGTTTGGTTCCTGGGCTTGGTTTCGATCCCAAGTTTGGTTTGGTTCCTGATTTTGGTTCCCAGGCTTAGTTTGGTTTCCAAGTTTGGTTTGGTTCCCAAGTTTGGTTTCCAAGATTGGTTTGGTTCCCAAGTTTGGTTCCTGGGCTTGGTTTGGTTCCCAGGTTTGATTTGGTTCCTAAGTTTGGTTTGGTTCCTGGGTTTGGTTTGTTTCCCAAGTTTGGTTCCTGGGCTTGGTTTCGATCCCAAGTTTGGTTTTGTTCCTGGGTTTGGTTCCCAAGCTTGGTTTGGTTTCCAAGTTTGGTTTGGTTCCCAAGTTTGGTTCCTGGGCTTGGTTTGGTTTCCAGGTTTGATTCGGTTCCTAAGTTTGGTTTGATTCCTGGGTTTGGTTTGTTTCCCAAGTTTGGTTCCTGGGCTTGGTTTCGATCCCAAGTTTGGTTTGGTTCCTGATTTTGGCTCCCAGGTTTAGTTTGGTTTCCAAGTTTGGTTTGGTTCCCAAGTTTGGTTCCTGGGCTTGGTTTGGTTCCCAGGTATTGATTTGGTTTCTAAGTTTGGTTTGGTTCCTGGGTTTGGTTTGGTTCCCAAGTTTGCATCCTGTGCTTGTTTTGGATCCCAAGTCTGGTTTGGTTCCTGATTTTGGTTCCCAGGCTTAGGTTGGTTTCCAAGTTTGGTTTGGTTCCCAAGTTTGGTTTCCAAGTCTGGTTTGGTACCCAAGTTTGGTTCCTGGGCTTGGTTTGGTTCCCAGGTTTGATTTGGTTCCTAAGTTTGGTTTGGTTCCTGGGTTTGGTTTGGTTCCCAAGTTTGGTTCCTGGGCTTGGTTTCGATCCCAAGTTTGGTTTGGTTCCTGGGTTTGGTTCCCAAGCTTGGTTTGGTTTCCAAGTTTGGTTTGGTTCCCAAGTTTGGTTCCTGGGCTTGGTTTGGTTCCCAGGTTTGATTTGGTTCCTAAGTTTGGTTTGGTTCCTGGGTTTGGTTTGGTTCCCAAGTTTGGTTCCTGGGCTTGGTTTCGATCCCAAGTTTGGTTTGGTTCCTGATTTTGGTTCCCAGGCTTAGTTTGGTTTCCAAGTTTGGTTTGGTTCCCAAGTTTGGTTCCTGGGCTTGGTTTGGATCCCAAGTTTGGTTTGGTTCCTGGGCTTGGTTATGTTCCCGAGTTAGGTTCCCTGTCTCGGTTTGGTTCCCGGGTTTGGTTCACAGGTTTGTTTTGGCTCCTTATGGCGTCATCGCCTTTCTCGGTAAAATCTGCACGTCCTCCTGGGGGCATCGTTGTGTTTTTCAGGGTTCTGTAGTTCTACCTCACATGCTGATGGGTAAATCAGGCGGTGTAGTTCTCGTGCAGGGTTCCAGTTTCCAATTAACAGGAGGGTTGCGTCTGGGAGGGCGTCCTGTGCCGACCCCCCCCCCCCCCCCCCCCGTCAGACCCAAACCTGCAGAAGATGCAGACCTCAGGCAGGACGATCCGTCGCATCGCAGCAGATCGGCTTCGGCCGGTGCGGGTTCGGTCCGGGTGACTTAAATGAGAACCAATGAAGGTTCCATTACAAATCCAAATGGAACCATCAGACGCATTAGGACGGGAGCCGGCGTTTGTTATTACTTTATAAGCGCGTCGTGTCGGTCCGCTGTGCGCTTCGTGGCATTTGTCAGAATGAAGTCCGACAGCGTCTCATTGGTTCTGGTACGACGAGCACGGAGAACACGGATGAGGAAAATGCCTCGGAGAGTCGCCCTCTTAACCGCTCGCTCGCTGACCTTCGGCTCCCGCGGAGAAAGCAAATAGCTGGCAACCGCGGTCTGACTTAATTCATAGTGCAGGTGAGCGTGGCGGCGCAGCGGGACGGAACCGGACGGAGATACTGAGCGACGCACATCCAACAGAGTGAGAATGGAATCAGTACCAGTTGTTCTCGCACTCTCTCTCTCTCTCTCGCTCGCTCACTCTCTCGCACTGTTCCCCCAAAATGTGCACGACGATTCATCACACTTATTGTGTATGTTCTTCTCTCTTTGTCATTTTTCTTTGTCTCGCCGCATGACCATGAATCTTGGCGCTATTGCCACCCAAAGGAACATTTGTGCTGCCAGATATTGATGAAATGAGACCCGGGTCACCTTTGTCATTTCAATTTCGGCCAAATGTGTTAAGGAAGTCCGAGGCAGGGAGTCTGCGAACTTACATTTACATTACATTACATTTGGTCAGGCGGCACGGTGGCTTAGTGGTTTAGCATGTTCTCCTCTCAGCACTAGGGATTCCCGGTTCGAATCCCCATCTGGGTGGAGTTTCCATGTCCTCCCCGTGGGAGGAAACCGGAGAACCCGGAGGAAACCCATGCAGACACGGGGAGAACATGGAAACTCCACCCAGATGGGGATTCGAACCGGGAATCCCTAGTGCTGAGAGGAGAACATGCTAAACCACTAAGCCACCGTGCCGCCCACCAAATTATATTAACCAAATTATATTAACCGGGCGGCACGGTGGCTTAGTGGTCAGCATGTTCTCCTTTCAGCACTAGGGATTCCCGGTTCGAATCCCCATCTGGGTGGAGTTTCCATGTCCTCCCCGTGTCCGCGTGGGTTTCCTCCGGGTTCTCCGGTTTCCTCCCACAGTCCAAAAACATGGATCAAGTCAATTGAGTTCTCCAAATTGCCCCATATAGAGTGTGTATGTGTGAGTGAGTGTGTGCCCAGCGATGGATTGGCGCCCTGTCCTGGGTCTATCTGCCCAGCGCCCGAAACGTTCTCCCCTGGATGGGCATGGGGAACCCCACCGCGACCCTAATAGAGGATAAAGCGGAAGATAATGAATGAATACATTTGGTCATTTATTGGACGCTTTTATCCAAAGCGACTTACAAGGTGAGCACAGGGTTCATCACAGAACCCCTGGAGCAATGAGGGTTAAGGGTCTTGCTCAAGAACCCACATTGGTAACTTCAGTGGACCTGGGATTTGAACCCACAAACTTCAGATTGACAGCCCAACACCCTGACCACTGAGCTAACACGCCCTCAGAAAACTTCAGAAAACGCATGATGATTTGCATGTTTTATAGCGCGGTATTAGTTTCGTAGGGCAGCATGTTCTCCTCTCAGCACTAGGGATTCCCGGTTCGAATCCCCATCTGGGTGGAGTTTCCACGTTCTTCCTGTGTCCGCGTGGGTTTCCTCCAGGTTCTCCGGTTTCCTCCCACAGTCCAAAAACATGGATCAAGTCGATTGAGTTCTCCAAATTGCCCCATATAGAGTGTGTCTGTCTGAGTGAGTGAGTGTGTGCCCAGCGATGGATTGGCGCCTGTCCTGGGTCTATCTGCCCAGTGCCTGAAACGTTCTCCCCTGGATGGGCATGGGGAACCCCACCGTGACCCTAATAGATGATAAAGCGGAAGATAATGAATGAATGAATACATTTGGTCATTTATTGGACGCTTTTATCCAAAGCGACGTACAAGGTGAGCACAGGGTTCATCACAACATCCCTGGAGCAATGAGGGTTAAGGGTCTTGCTCAAGTACCCACAGTGGTAACTTCAGTGGACCTGGGATTTGAACCCACAACCTTCAGATTGATAGCCCAACACCCTGACCACTGAGCTACCGTGCCCTCAGGAAACTTCAGAAAACGCATGATGATTTGCATGTTTTATAACGTGGTATTAGTTTCGTAGGGCGGCATGTTCTCCTCTCAGCGCTTGGGATTCCCGGTTCGAATCCCCATCTGGGTGGAGTTTCCACGTTCTCCCCGTGTCCGCGTGGGTTTCCTCCGGGTTCTCCGGTTTCCTCCCACAGTCCAAAAACATGGATCAAGTCAATTGAATTCTCAAAAATTGCCCCATATAGAGTGTGTCTGTGTGAGTGAGTGTGTGTCCAGCGATGGATTGGCGCCCTGTCCTGGGTGTATCTGCCTAGCGCCCGAGACGTTCTTCCCTGGATGGGCATGGGGAACCCCCACCGCGACCCTAATAGAGGATAAAGTGGAAGATAATGGATGGATGGATAGTTTCGTTAAATTCGTGGCGAACACCCAGATCGGGATTCAAACCTGGATCCCCAGCGGCGGGCCACCGTGATAGGACTCTGGTGAGGGGGCAATTAGGAAGGGGGGGGTACAATTGTCTAGGAATACAATCAGGAGGTAAACCGAGCCTTTATGTTTTAATGGTCAGTACAAACAAACATCAAAGGTTCCGGAGCCAATCTTCTGGATTTTCTACGCTCGGCCTCGGAATGCGACAGTTCACGGTCAGAATGTCCATCGCCCCCCCCCCCCCCACTCCACCCCCCCCCCCCCCCCCTCCACTTGGCGTCAGGCGGATGGGCCTGCAATTTATTCCTTGCAGTCTGTGGCCGTTTTAAAAGAATGGAGACACGGTTCATGAAAGGCCAGAATATATTTTAACATAATAAACCGAACACTTTACGTTCCCATGCCAACATGCCTCGGTGGCGGCGCGGCGCACTCGCTCTGTCTGTTTTTTTCTTTTTTTGTTGTTTTTTTTTGTGTTGTTGTTTTTTTTTTTTTTTTTTCAAATGCAAATGCTTGCGCACATGCAGCCCGGCCCCGCCGGCGCCTCGCTCGGGAGAATGACGCGGCCTCGGCGGTGGCAGTAATTAGCCTTTTTTTTTTTTTTTTTTTTTTTTTTTTTTTAATTTTACATTAAAGCAAATTAGCCTCGTTTTCAACGGCGCCGATTGCAATCAGTCGTTTTGAGGCGAAGCTGCCTTTTTGTTTCTTAATCCCTTCAGCTCGGCAGCCGACGAACGGCTGCGCCCGTGTTTTGCGACGAGGCAGAAGATTTGCGCTGTTCACTGACAAAACAAGTCGTGTTTTATTTAATTAGAGGGTTTAAATATTTGCACAGCGGTATTATGGGATAGGCCCTATACGTAATCAGCTCTGAGAGACTGCGTCTGAACGTTCCCTCGGCGTTCCGCCGGGGTCATGTGGAGGTTCTGTATATGTTTTTATTTGCGGCTGCGATCATGCAGAATAGATCGCAGCGCGGTTATACAGTCATTTAGAGCCGCTGAGTGTCGAATGACTTAATATGCTGAGTTGACGGGTAATTACTTAACTCATCTGTGCTGCGTTACATCCCTCAGTGAACTCGCGGTGCCGTGCGAGGTGCCAGCTGCGACCTTATAAGGTGCTGTTTTCGTCTGGCTTTCGGAATCAGAAGCACTTCATGTATTTATATCCAACATATAAAGTCTGCAATGGGTTTTTATATACAGATAATTACAGCATGAAAGTTGGACAAGTATTCACATAAACACTGAGCTGCATGAAGAGGCGTTTCAACTTTAAATCATTTATTTATATACCGCTTTTTACCTAGGGCGGCACCTAGGGTCGAATCCCCATCTGGGTGGAGTTTCCATGTCCTCCCCGTGTCCGCGTGGGTTTCCTCCGGGTTCTCCGGTTTCCTCCCACAGTCCAAAAACATGGATCAAGTCAATTGAGTTCTCCAAATTGTCCCATATAGAGTGTGAGTGAGTGTGTGCCCAGCGATGGATTGGCGCCCTGTCCTGGGTGTATCTGCCCAGCGTCCGAAACGTTCTCCCCTGGATGGGCATGGGGAACCCCACCGCAACCCTAATAGAGGATAAAGCGGGAGATAATGAGTGAATGAATGAATATAGCGCTTTTTACAATTGTACATCGTCACAAAGCAGCAAGGTGCCAGTCTTTGGCTGGGCATCCACACTCACACAAACATACAACATATGGGGCAATTTAGAGCATTCAGTTTACCTTGAATCCGTGTGGCGCGGTAGCTTAGTGCCCAGCGCTGGGGAACCAGGTTCGAATCCTGATCCGGGTGGAGTTTCCATGTTCTCCCTGTGACCATGTGGGTTTCCGCCGGGTTCTCCGGTTTCCTCCCACAGTCCAAAAACATGGATCAAGTCAATTGAGTTCTCCAAATTGTCCCATATAGGGTGTGTCTGTGTGGGTGAGTGCGTGCCCAGCGATGGATTGGCGTCCTGTCCTGGGTGTATCTGCCCAGGGTCCGAAATGTTCTCCCCTGGATGGGCATGGGGAACCCCACCGCAACCCTAATAGAGGATAAAGCGGGAGATAATGAATGAATGAATGAATGAATGAATGAATATGGCGCTTTTTACAATTGTACATCGTCACAAAGCAGCAAGGTGCCAGTCTTTGGCTGGGCATCCACACTCACACAAACATACAACATATGGGGCAATTTAGAGCATTCAGTTTACCTTGAATCCGTGTGGCGCGGTAGCTTAGTGCCCAGCACTGGGGATCCAGGTTCGAATCCTGATCCGGGTGGAGTTTCCTTGTTCTCCCTGTGACCATGTGGGTTTCCGCCGGGTTCTCCGGTTTCCTCCCACAGTCCAAAAACATGGATCAAGTCAATTGAGTTCTCCAAATTGTCCCATATAGGGTGTGTCTGTGTGGGTGAGTGCGTGCCCAGCGATGGATTGGCGCCCTGTCCTGGGTGTATCTGCCCAGCGTCCGAAACGTTCTCCCCTGAATGGGCCCCGCGACCCTAATAGAGGATAAAGCGGGAGATAATGAGTGAATGAATGAATATAGCGCTTTTTACAATTGTACATCGTCACAAAGCAGCAAGGCGCCAGTCTTTGGCTGGGCACACACAATCACACAAACACACAACATATGGGGCAATTTAGAGCATTCAGTTTACCTTGAATCCATGTGGCGCGGTAGCTTAGTGCCCAGCGCTGGGGAACCAGGTTCGAATCCTAATCCGGGTGGAGTTTCCATGTTCTCCCTGTGACCATTTGGGTTTCCGCCGGGTTCTCCACTTTCCTCCCACAGTGCAACAACATGGATTAAGGGAAAATTGAATGCTCAAAAATGCCCCATATAGAGTATGAGTATTAAAGTAGAGTATGAGTATTAGAGTATTAAAGCGGAACATAATGAATGGATGAATGAATTTACATTGAATCCATTGAATCCATGTTTTTTGGACTGTGGGAGGAAGCCGGAGAACCTGGAGGAAACCCACACTGACACGGGGAGAACATGGAAACTCCACCCAGGTTCGAGCCTTGATTCCCAGCGCTTCGAGCCAGACGTTCTCTCCACTAAACCACCGTGCCGGCCTTTATTATTTCCCATCCATCCGTTATCTTCCGCTTTATTCTCTATTAGGGTCGCGGGGGGTGGGGTTCCCCATGCCCATCCAAGGGAGAACGTCTCGGGCGCTGGGCAGATACACCCAGGACAGGGCGCCAATCCATCGCTGGGCACACACTCACTCACACAGACACACTCTATATGGGGCAATTTGGAGAACTCAATTGACTTGATCCATGTTTTTTGGACTGTGGGAGGAAACCGGAGAACCCGGAGGAAACCCACGCGGACACGGGGAGGACATGGAAACTCCACCCAGATGGGGATTCGAACCGGGAATCCCCAGCACCTCGAGCCGGACGTTCTCTCCACTAAACCACCGTGCGGGCCGTTATTATTTATTACGTCTTATTATTTTTCATTGTTTACTTTCACTGTATTTTGATTGGCTGCTGCAAAACGCATCTTATCCTCGCGTCCTGAAGCCTACCGCGTATTCGGACACACTAGCCATTATCGCCGGCGGGTTCCTGCACTGAGCGCCGAAACCCCGACGTTTCACACATTGAGCGAATGACAGTAACAACCTGCTGTCTCCTCCATGAGCAATTTAAAATGACACATCCCCCATTCTTACTTCTCATTTCTTGTATGAATGCAGCTCACGTGGATCAGACATGTCCAGGGACGTGGGATTGGACCAGCAGTGTCGCGTCTCGGCCACTAGGGGCCATATATCCACATATCCCCGGGGTTGTTGTTAGGACCAACCTGTTGATGGACGACGGGAAGTTTATTGTAGTGGAAATGCATCACGTATTATATTTTATTCATCCATTTCAGTGTTAGACCTTGAGAGCGGGGTGAGGAAGGGTCCCCATCTGGGTGGAGTTTCCATGTTCTCCCCGTGTCTGCGTGGGTTTCCTCCGGGTTCTCCGGTTTCCTCCCACAGTCCAAAAACATGGATCAAGTCAATTGAATTCTCCATTTGCCCCATATAGAGTGTGTCTGTGTGAGTGAGTGTGTGCCCAGCGATGGATTGGCGCCCTGTCCTGGGTTTATCTACCAAGAGCCCGAGACGTTCTCCCCTGGATGGGCATGGGGAACCCCCCCCCCTGACCCTAGTAGAGGATAAAGCGGGAGATAATGAGTGAATGAATGAATGAATGAATAACATAATTTGGTGATATTGGTTAATTTGGTTAACATAATTTTGGTTAATATAATTTGGTTAATATAATTTGGTTAATATAATTTGGTGGGCGGCACGGTGGATTAGTGGTTTAGCATGTTCTCCTCTCAGCACTAGGGATTCCTGGTTCGAATCCCCATCTGGGTGGAGTTTCCATGTTCTCCCCGTGTTTGCGTGGGTTTCCTCCGGGTTCTCCAGTTTCCTCCCACCGTCCCAAAACATGGATCAAATCAATTGAATTCTCCAAATTGCCCCATATAGAGTGTGTCTGTGTGAGTGAGTGTGTGCCCAGCAATGGATTGGCGCCCTGTCCTGGGTCTATCTGCCCAGCGCCCGAGACGTTCTCCCCTGGATGGGCATGGGGAACCCCACCGCGACCCTAATAGAGGATGAAGCAGGAGATAATGAATGAATGAATAATATAATTTGGTGATATTGGTTAATTTGGTTAACATAATTTGAAATATTGAAATGCATCAATAATCACACATTTTAACCCATTGTGTTTGCTCTACCTGAAACGGGATTGGGTTACGGGTGGGATGGTGGCTCCTCCCCCTTCCCTCTCAGTTTTTACTAAGCAGACCTGTTGTTGTTAGGACCATCCTGGTGATGGACGACGGGATGTTTATTGTAGTGGAAATGCATCACGTATTATATTTTATTCATCCATTTCAGTGTTAGACCTTGAAGGAAATGAGAGAAGCGATATTATGGGATGGAATGTGTGGGGTGGATGTTATTTCACAAAGCAGGGGCATTGGGAGCGGGGTGAGGAAGGGTCAGGGTCGAAGCCTCAGACCTCCCCTGTCCAGATGCAAACAGGTTGTGAAGGGTTGGAACCCATAAATGGTATTGCTTCCTCTTTTCCAGTATCTGTTCTCACATTTTTATTGGACAGAAACTTTATTATCTATTTTTCTATTGGCTGTGTGTTTTCGTATGCATACTGCGGCTGCGCAGTCGTGAGCTCAGAAGCTTGCAGCCGCCTCCATTAGGTGGTTTGTCTGGTTTCTCCATTTGCAAATCTTATTAAATCATTTTTTACTTTAATGGTTCCTCTGTCGGTGGCTTAGTGGTTAGTACGTTCTCCTCTCAGCGCTAGGGATTCCCGGTTCGAATCCCCATCTGGGTGGAGTTTCCATGTTCTCCCCGTGTCTGCGTGGGTTTCCTCCGGGTTCTCCGGTTTCCTCCCACAGTCCAAAAACATGGATCAAGTCAATTGAGTTCTCCAAATTGCCCCATAGTGAGTGTGTCTGTGTGAGTGAGTGTGTGTCCAGCGATAGATTGGCGCCCTGTCCTGGGTGTATCTGCCCAGCGCCCGAAACGTTCTCCCCTGGATGGGCATGGGGAACCCCCCCCCCCCCCCCCGAGACCCTAAGATAAGATAAGATAATGGATGGATGTTCCTGTCATCTGATTATTTACCACCGCAGTTAGACCTTTATTTTGCCAAACAGTAGCTCTGTTAATATAATTTGGTTAATATAATTTTGGTTAATATAATTTGGTTAATATAATTGGTTAATTTGGTTAATATAATTTTGGTTAATATAATTGGTTAATTTGGTTAATATAATTTGGTTAATATAATTGGTTAATTTGGTTAATATAATTTGGTTAATATAACTTGGTTAATATAATTGGTTAATTTGGTTAATATAATTTGGTTAATATAATTTGGTGGGCGGCACGGTGGATTAGTGGTTTAGCATGTTCTCCTCTCAGCACTAGGGATTCCCGGTTCGAATCCCCATCTGGGTGGAGTTTCCATGTTCTCCCCGTGTTTGCGTGTGTTTCCTCCAGGTTCTCCGGTTTCCTCCCACAGTCCCAAAACATGGATCAAATCAATTGAGTTCTCAAAATTGCCCCATATAGAGTGTGTCTGTGTGAGTGAGTGTGTGCCCAGCGATGGATTGGCGCCCTGTCCTGGGTCTATCTGCCCAGCACCCGAGACGTTCTCCCCTGGATGGGCATGGGGAACCCCCCCCCGACCCTAATAGAGGATAAAGTGGAAGATAATGAATGAATGAATATATATAATTCGATGATATTGGTTAATTTGGTTAATATAATTTGAAATATTGAATCTCGCATTTTAACCCATTGTGTTTGCTGAACCTGAAACGGGATTGGGTTACGGGTGGGATGGTGGCTCCTCCCCCTTCCCTCTCAGTTTTTACTAAGTAGACCTGTTGTACTTCCCTCAGGTGTTTGTGGGAGAACCATCTGTTGTTGATAAAGAAGATAATCTCGGCAGAGCAGCGCCACACGGTGCAGTCGAACACACGCTGATTCATATTCATGTACAGACTGTTGGGTTCTGCATGACTTGAATGGCGCTTCATTAATGAGCCGTCCTACACTGATGTCCAGATGTACGGCCTACTGAAAAAAAAAAAAAAGAACATGTTCTCCACCACGTTAGCGGAACGTCTGCAGCCACCCACCTTACGGTCCATTATAGAAATGAGAACGGCATCCACACGTTCCCGCGTTTAAATACTCTCCAAACTGCTGATCAGGTGTTTCTCCTCCCCCGCAGTCATGTCCTCCCTGTGCCTGCATGTGTTTTTTAATACATTTCTAGACGTGCCAAATGGTCGCAACTCGCCGGACCCAAACCCGGATGAGTCGGAGGGTCGCACCAGTGTTACACTGTGTCTTGTGGATTTTTTTTCTTTTCTTGTTTTGTATGTGGCGCCCCCTCATGGTAATCGGGGAAGAAGATATAAAAACGTTGTGAAATGTAAAAACCCCTGAATGTTGTCTGCACTCATTAATCACCTGTTCCTCCTCTTCTGCAGTCCGGTTCCAGACCTGCCACCCGAACGAGAGGATCGTCTTCGAGAGCAGTGACCCCAAATTCGCCGTCCGACCGGACGGTGTGCTCTACGCCGAGCCCGGGGTTCTGAACATGTCCAAGCCCATTCAGTTCATGGTGACCGCGCGAAGGACCAACGAGGCACAGATCTGGGAGACGACCGTCAAACTGGCGCTCGCTGGACACCCACTCGCTCTCGCGCATGACCTGGTAATGCACTTTCACAGGTTTTTCTGACATCAGAAACACGTTGCCGGGCAACACGCCGTCAGTGGTCTGTCGGTCAAACTTAACACATCGTACATTCGTTCTTCATTCGTTGCCTTTTTAATGTTAAACTTCATCTCCATCCATCCATCCATTATCTTACGCTTTATCCTATATTAGGGTCGCGGTGGGGTTCCCCATGCCCATCCAGGGGAGAACGTCTCGGGCGCTGGGCAGATACACCCAGGACAGGGCGCCAATCCATCGCTGGGCACACACTCACTCACACAGACACACTCTATATGGGGCAATTTGGAGAACTTAATTGACTTGATCCTTGTTTTTGGACTGTGGGAGGAAACCGGAGAACCCGGAGGAAACCCATGCAGACACGGGGAGAACATGGAAACCCACCCAGATGGGTATTCGAACCGGGAATCCACAGTGCAGAGAGGAGAACATGCTAAACCACTAAGCCACTGTGCCGTCCTGTTAAACTTTATTGGTTGATTTATTTAATCCTTGTGTCCACATGGGTTCTCTCCAGGTTCTCTTGTTTCCTCCCACAGTCCAAAAACATGACTTCAAGGAAAATTGGCTGCTGTAAATTGCCCCTATATAGTGACTACACACACACTCTACATGGCGCTCCATTGATTGGTTCCATGTTTTTGGACTGTGGGAGGAAACCGGAGAACCCGGAGGAAACCCATGCAGACACGGGGAGAACATGGAAACTCCACCCAGATGGGGATTCGAACCGGGAATCCCCAGTGCAGAGAGGAGAACATGCTAAACCACTAAGCCACTGTGCCGTCCTGTTAAACTTTATTGGTTGATTTATTTATTTACATTAGGTTAGTTTGATGCAGTGGGCGGCACGGTGGCTTAGTGGTTTAGCACGTTCTCCTCTCAGCACTAGGGATTCCCGGTTCGAATCCCCATCTGGGTGGAGTTTCCATGTTCTCCCCGTGTCCGCGTGGGTTGCCTCCGGGTTCTCCGGTTTCCTCCCACAGTCCAAAAACATGGATCAAGTCAATTGAGTTCTCCAAATTGCCCCATATAGAGTGTGTCTGTGTGAGTGAGTGTGTGCCCAGCGATGGATTGGCGCCCTGTCCTTGGTGTATCTGCCCAGCGACGTTCTCCCCTGGATGGGCATGGGGAACCCCCCCGCGACCCTAATAGAGGATAAAGTGGAAGATGCAGAGGTTTAGTGTTTTAGTCTCATGGTTAGAAGGTCTCCACAGGTTCGATTCCCACAGAGTCTGTATGGCATCTGCATGTCCTCCCTGTGCCGGCATGTGTTTTTTAATACATTTATAGACATGCCGAATGGTCGTAACTCGCTGGACCCAAACCCGGATGAGTAGGAGGGACCCGGATGTCTTGTGGCTCTTTTCTTGATTTTTTATGTGGCGCCCCCTTATGGTAATCGGGAAGCAGCTATAAAAGCCTGAATGACGTCTGCACTCATTAATCCTTCTCTAAATAAGTTTGCACTCACATCCTCCACCTTTTCTCCATCACGCATCTTTTGCAGACTTCAAAAGGCCGTGTTCTAATTTCGGCGCCGCCGCGTGTAACTAGGGCAAAACACCAATTGGCCTCCTGTCATTTCGTTATGGAAATGTTCACGTTGGATTTTCTCACTCCGTCCAAGTTCGCCGGTGTTTATTTACAGCGCATATGCCGCTTGCTCGCTCGCCTACAAGCAGCACGTCGTCAGCCATCGCTGCTGTCTGACTCGTTAATACGAGGTTACGGTGTTTTTAGAAACGGCGAGGATTCACATAACGGATATATACATCAGAAACGAAATGACGGATGGAATAATCACGAATTAAAGCTCCTCACAGGAAAGAATTCGACGTGATCAGGAGAGCGGTGCAATCTGAAGACGCGATGAAGGATGCAGTGAGCAAAGACCTGGAGACGGGCCGAATTAAAACTCTATTTTTAATATCTTTATTAGTCGTTTCAAGCTTTGCTGATTTCTTGCAAACCGGTCACGTGCACCATGTGTGATTTTTCAGGTTTCATCGGATTTCTGCTCATTAAAGTAAAAAAAAAAGTCCGAAAAAATTCAGAAATTTAAAATCATGAAATTCATACATTTAACAGCCACAAATACGTTTAGCTGAAAACATCACCCCAGTAAAATAATACCACCCCAGGGACGGCACGGTGGCTCAGTGGTTTAAATCCCAATCTGGGTGGAGTTTCCATGTTCTCCTTGTGTCCACATGGGTTCTCTCAAGGTTCTCGGGTTTCCTCCCACAGTCCAAAAACATGACTTCAAGGAAAATTGGCTGCTGTAAATTGCCCCTATACAGTGTCTGTGTGTGAGTGTGTGTGTGCCCATTGATAGATTGGCGCCCTGTCCTGGGTATATCTGCCCATCACCCAAAACGATATCCCCTGGATGGGCATGGTAACAAATAACCCCCCCCCCCCCACACACCGACTCTAGTAGATGAATAAGTGGAAGATAATAAGATGCGATATTTAACCCTCATGTGTTTATTTATTTCACTCTTTTACTTTGAGGATTTAAAGTGTTTTACTTTATAAATAAATAATAAATATTCATTCATTCATTCATTTTCTTCCGCTTTATCCTCTATTATGGTTGCGGTGGGGTTCCCCATGCCCATCCAGGGGAGAACGTTTCGGGCGCTGGGTAGATAGACCCAGGACAGGGCGCCAATCCATCGCTGGGCACACACTCACTCACACAGACACACTCTATATGGGGCAATTTGGAGAACTCAATCGACTTGATCCATGTTTTGGGACTGTGGGAGGAAACCGGAGAACCCGGAGGAAACCCACGCAGACACGGGGAGAACATGGAAACTCCACCTAGATGGGGATTCGAACCGGGAATCCCTAGCGCTGAGAGGAGAACATGCTAAACCACGAAGCCACTGTGCCGCCCTAAATAATTCATTCATTCATTATCTTCCACTTTATCCTCTATTAGGGTCGCGGGGGGGGGGGGGGGGGCACTGGGCAGGGAACAGGGGGGCAATATATCACTCCCCACATGCCCATCCAGGGGAGAGACGTTTCGGGGGATTCGCTGGGCACTGAAAGGAGAACAGATAGACCCAGGGTCATGGGGGGGGGGGTTCGCCAATCTATCGCTGGGCACACCCAGGACTGGCACTCACACACTCACACACACACACTCTATATGGGGCAATTTGGAGAACTCAATTGACTTGTTCCATGTTTTTGGGACTGTGGGAGGAAACCGGAGGAAACCCGGAGGAAATATGGAAACCCACGCGAACCGAATCACGGGGGAGAAACATGGAAACTCCACCCAGATGGGGATTCGAACCGGGAATCCCCAGCGCTGAGAGGAGAACCGTGCCGCCTTAAATAATAAATATTTGAAATTGAAATAATAATATAATAAATGTTTTAAATATTAAAACGCTGAACGTCGTTTTCAGCTCCCCGTAAGTCGCAGTAAGTCTGCGTCGGTAAACCACGACGCCGGGCCCCGCGGCTCGTCCCTGGGGTCTGGACCGGAGCTTGTTTTTTAAACATCCGTCGGTTTAGTTGTCTGTAAGCGCCGAGCGCGAGCCTCATTATACGGCGCCGAGCTTCTGCACATGCTACGCTTTACATGTAAACATGCTCATTATAGCGGATGCTCTGACATTTACCTGTAATGAGTACCGTTATATCCGCAGACACGGACTGTCATGGCAACTCAAATCACATTAGAGGGCACAAGAACCAAACTACCGGCAACAGCTTCCCCCCCCCCCCCACCCCACCCCCGCGTGGAACCAGAACTCCGGAGAACCTGCGCTTTATGCAAACGTCCTTCCCATCGGCATAAGGGCCCCCGTTCTGGCATCCAAAGTGACCCAGAAATGACAAACGGCATGGCAGGACTAAAGGGTCTCCGGGGACCGGGATGTGCGCCCCTCTCGCCGTGTCCCTAACCCCTCACATGTCCCTACCTTCTGTGCAGCCATTTAGAGACGCAGAACCGAGCCAGGACGCCGAAGGACGTCCACCCACTGACGAGCACCAACCTAAACTCTGTACACACGGAGCAGCACGGCGGAGTGAAGAGGCGTTTAGCGCTCCATGACCTTGTTGCTAAATTAAGGAACTCTCAGGACTGTTCGTGTTCTCTGTGGATTGTTGTCCATCACGTCGCGTTGGTTTAATTGTTCGTCTCTTTTTTGAGATCACGAGCATTAACATGGAGTTCCGACGATAAAAGACTAGAGAAAAGAGGATGACGAGCTGTAGGTGATTGTCGGGACTCCTCCTCCACCTCCTCTCTTATTTTTTTTTTTCTAAATTTCTTTAATTTCTCTCTAATTTTCCCTTTTTTTTTTATAACTTTCCGTCTTTCATTTCGTCCCTCTTTCATGTTTTCGTTTCTTCCCGTACTCTCCACCCCCTTTTCAAGTCGATTCTTCCTTCCCTGCTTTCTTTTCTTTTTCTCTTTTCTTTCTTCCTTCATTATTTTCTCCACTCCCCTTTTTATTTCTGTCTCCATTTCTTTCCTCTTCTCTTAACTTATTTATTTCGTTCTCATTTTCTTCTTCCTTTCTGTGTTTCTTACTTTTTTTTGTTCAGTATTTTCTCTTAGTGGTGGCACGGTGGCTTAGTGGTTAGCAGGTTCTCCTCTCGCTGCTGGGGTTTCCCGGTTTGAATCCCCAACTGGGTGGAGTTTCCATGTTCTCTCCGTGTCTGCGTGGGTTTCCTCCGGGTTCTCCGGTTTCCTCCCACAGTCCAAAAACATGGGTCAAGTCAATTGAATTCTCAAAATTGCCCCATATAGAGTGTGTCTGTGTGAGTAAGTGTGTGCCCAGCGATAGATTGGTGCCATGTCCTGGGTCTATCTGCCCAGCACCCGAAACGTTCTCCCCTGGATGGGCATGGGGAACCCCACCACGACCCTAATAGAGGATAAAGCAGAAGATAATGAATGAATGAATTTTCTCTTAGTTCCTTTTATACTTTTATATTTGCGTTATTTTTTTTTTATTCTTCCTTCATTCTCATTCACTTCTCTTTCTATTTCTTGCTTTCTTTGATATTTTATATTTTATTCTATAAATTAGGAAACCGATGAACTCCCTATTGTAATTTTTATTCATCTCTTTCCATTTCGTTTCTTTTTCTGACATGTGATTTTAGATTTTTAAGTGTTTCTCGACTTCTCGGCTGATGTTGTTTCATGTTCCCCTCCATTCTCACGCGTTCTCTCAGACTATAAATGCCATGTTCTAATTTCAGCTCTCTCACCGTTAACTGGGGCGAAAACACCAACTGGCACCGGCTTCAGTTTTTGTTAAACAAACTTTCTTTCTGTAAAACAAGTTCAGTTCTGTTTCTGCTAAATAGGCTTCTAGTGCACCGTTCACTGATAACCCTCCCAACACTGAACACTTCACCGAGCCTCATCCGCAGCCCGTTATGAACAGACACGAGCTGACATCCTGCCCCCCCCCCGTCAGACACCGTAATGAAGCTGGTTATGATTCGTATGGAGCCATTAAACTGGATGATGTTGTTATTCACAGGACAGTCACGGCCCCCTTAAGACGACAATTACTGCGGAAAATTGAGCAAGATTAGAAAAGTACATATTAATTAGATAAAGGCTTTCGGGTGAGGGCTGCTGGGGAATTGCTTACACTATAAAACCGCTCGCACGCTGCAGCAGGGCTTCGTATGGGGAGGAAACAATACGTACTAATTACGGATGAGATTACTGATCATATCCACAATATTTATCATGAACTCTGAGGCCGATGTATCAAGTCAGCTGCTGGGTTGGCAGGTTGGGTTCTTGTTTTTAGTTCTAGTTAATAGAAATGTCTTTTGCTCATAAGGGCATCTGACACAGAGATTACTGATTCACAGGGTGCAGATACCGATAGAGGACGTTTCCTTAACAGTTGGTTCCTTAACAGTCAGTCTCAAAGCAGTCTGTTCATTAACAGTTGGTCCCTTAACATTCGGTTCCTTAACAGCCATTTCATTAATAGTGTGATCCTTAGCAGTCGGTTCCTTAAAAGTCAAGTCCTTAACAATTAGTTCCTTAATAGTGGGTTTCTTAGCAGTCAGTTCTTTAACAGTTGGTCCCTTAACATTCGGTTCCTTAACAGCCATTTCCTTAATAGTGCGTTCCTTAGCAGTCGGTTCCTTAAAAGTCAAGTCCTTAACAATTAGTTCCTTAATAGTGGGTTTCTTAGCACTCAGTTCTTTAACAGTTGGTCCCTTAACATTCGGTTCCTTAACAGCCATTTCATTAATAGTGGGTTCCTTAGCAGTCAGTCTTGTATCAGTCAGTTCATTAACAGTTGGTTCCTTAACAGCCATTTCCTTAATAGTGCGTTCCTTAGCAGTCGGTTCCTTAAAAGTCAAGTCCTTAATAATTAGTTCCTTAATAGTGGGTTTCTTAGCACTCAGTTCTTTAACAGTTGGTCCCTTAACATTCGGTTCCTTAACAGCCATTTCCTTAATAGTGCGTTCCTTAGCAGTCGGTTCCTTAAAAGTCAAGTCCTTAACAATTAGTTCCTTAATAGTGGGTTTCTTAAGTCAGTTCTTTAACAGTTGGTCCCTTAACATTCGGTTCCTTAACAGCCATTTCATTAATAGTGGGTTCCTTAGCAGTCAGTCTTGTATCAGTCAGTTCATTAACAGTTGGTTCCTTAACAGCCATTTCCTTAATAGTGCGTTCCTTAGCAGTCGGTTCCTTAAAAGTCAAGTCCTTAATAATTAGTTCCTTAATAGTGGGTTTCTTAGCACTCAGTTCTTTAACAGTTGGTCCCTTAACATTCGGTTCCTTAACAGCCATTTCCTTAATAGTGCGTTCCTTAGCAGTCGGTTCCTTAAAAGTCAAGTCCTTAACAATTAGTTCCTTAATAGTGGGTTTCTTAAGTCAGTTCTTTAACAGTTGGTCCCTTAACATTCGGTTCCTTAACAGCCATTTCATTAATAGTGGGTTCCTTAGCAGTCAGTCTTGTATCAGTCAGTTCATTAACAGTTGGTTCCTTAACAGCCATTTCCTTAATAGTGCGTTCCTTAGCAGTCGGTTCCTTAAAAGTCAAGTCATTAATAATTAGTTCCTTAATAGTGGGTTTCTTAGCACTCAGTTCTTTAACAGTTGGTCCCTTAACATTCGGTTCCTTAATAGCCATTTCATTAATAGTGCGTTCCTTAGCAGTCGGTTCCTTAAAAGTCAAGTCCTTAACAATTAGTTCCTTAATAATGAGTTCCTTAAGTCAGTTCTTTAACAGTTGGTCCCTTAACATTTGGTTCCTTAACAGCCATTTCATTAATAGTGGGTTCCTTAGCAGTCAGTCTTGTATCAGTCAGTTTATTAACAGTTGGTTCCTTAACAGCCATTTCCTTAATAGTGCGTTCCTTAGCAGTTGGTTCCATAAAAGTCAAGTCCTTAACAATTAGATCCTTAATAGTTGGTTTCTTAGCACTCAGTTCTTTAACAGTTGGTCCCTTAACATTCGGTTCCTTAATAGCCATTTCATTAATAGTGGGATCCTTAGCAGTCGGTTCCTTAAAAGTCAAGTCCTTAACAATTAGTTCCTTAATAGTGGGTTCCTTAACAGTCAGTTTTTTAACAGTTGGTTGCTTAACATTCGGTTCCTTAACAGCCATTTCATTAATAGTGGGATCCTTAGCAGTCAGTCTTGTATCAGTCAGTTCATTAACAGTTGGTTCCTTAACAGCCATTTCCTTAATAGTGCGTTCCTTAGCAGTCGGTTCCTTAAAAGTCAAGTCCTTAACAATTAGTTCCTTAATAGTGGGTTTCTTAGCACTCAGTTCTTTAACAGTTGGTCCCTTAACATTCGGTTCCTTAATAGCCATTTCATTAATAGTGGGATCCTTAGCAGTCGGTTCCTTAAAAGTCAATTCCTTAACAATTAGTTCCTTAATAGTGGGTTCCTTAGCCGTCAGTCTCGTAGCAGTCCTTCATTAACATTCAGTTCCTTAACAGCCATTTCATTAATAGTGGGATCCTTAGCAGTCGGTTCCTTAAAAGTCAAGTCCTTAAGAATTAGTTCCTTAATAGTGGGTTCCTTAGCAGTCAGTTCTTTAACAGTTGGTTGCTTAACATTTGGTTCCATAACAGCCATTTCCTTAATAGTGCGTTCCTTAGCAGTCGGTTCCTTAAAAGTCAGTCTCAAAGCAGTCAGTTCATTAACAGTCAGTTCCTTAACAGCCATTTGCTTAATATTGGATTTCTTAACAGTCAGTTCTTTAACATTTGGTTCCTTAAGAGCTATTTCCTTAAAAGTGCGTTCCTTAGCAGTCGGTTCCTTAAAAGTAATTTCCTTAACAGTTAGTTCCTTAATAGTGGGTTCCTTAACAGTCAGTCCTTTACCAGTTGGTGTCTTAACAGTTGGTTCCTTAACAGTCAGTCCTTTACCAGTTGGTGTTTTAACAGTCAGTTCCTTAACACCAAGGTGCTTGTATGATGCAGAACGTGATGTGAGGACCTCTGTAAATTCTCTCTGTGAGCAGACTTCAGGCTCCAAAACATAATAGTGTTGAAGAACTTTAGTGATGACTCTGATAAAAAAAAAGAGATAAATTGACATGAATTGGAACACCGATTGTAGGCTTTATTTCATTCAGGCTGCCAAGTAAAGCTGCCTAAGGTCCTGATAGATTACTGCCTCGTTTTTCACCAGCTATTAATATTTCCCTGTCTGAGCCGAACAGAATTGGGCATTCAAGCCCCAGGTTCCTAATAACGTTCTCTCATCCATCTTAAGTATATCCTGCCTTCAGTGTGATGGGATTTTCAGTCTGAGGCTAATGGGTAATTGGAGGGCAGGAGGGACTGGTTACCATGGAATCACTTGCGTGCTTATAATGGACTACTAGTTAAAACACATGATCTAGTCATTTATCATCTTTATTATTATTTAATTGTCTCTGGCAGCGTTGCAGCTCATCTCGGCGGTATAGAGTGGAATTCAGCTCATTAGATTTATTGACACGCGGCGACTGTGTGTTGAGGAACACACACCTGGCATTTGCTCAAGCGCTCGTTCACATTTGAGGCATGAAATGAACTCGCTCGAACATGGAACGAGTGGCGCTCGGAAATGGGAAACGCTCCCGCCGCCCCCGCCGCCGCCGCCGCCACCGCCGCATGTGGAATAATTCTGCCCGACGGAACAATAACCTCCAGATGTCTGCGGCATGGCTGCGGGCCGACGGATGCCCAGGCGAGCGGCTCCTCACCGGGCCGAGAAACAACGCCAGCTGGCTGGGTTGGTTCTTCTGGAGCTCAGGGCAATCCAAGAAGCGATTTCACACTCACTGACTCCCGAATTTGTATGTGTGTCCATGTGCCAGCTAGTTTGGAACCACCTCCCCACCCCCACACACACATACACACACCCGTTACCCCTCAGCTGTGGCAGACTCTGGGGCAGCGGGACTGTTCTGGTCCATTTTTCCCTTTCCCTTCTCTGAAGCAAGTGTTTGTTAACCGACCAGAGAAGAACCACAATGACAACCAAGCAGGACCGGGATAGGACCCGGTTTCAGGACCCGGTTAAGACCTCCAAACATCGCGAAATAATAATAACATTAATGATGATGAAGAAAAAGACGATGATGACGACAACAACAATAAACATGATGACAACAAAAATGACAACATTGAGGACAATAATAATAATAATAATAATAATAATAATAATAATAGTGGCGGCAAGATGGCTTAGTGGTTTAGCATGTTCTCCTCTCAGCGCTAAGGATTCCCAGTTCGAATCCCCATCTGAGTGGAGTTTCCATGTTCTCCCCGTGTCTGCGTGGGTTTCCTCCGGGTTCTCCGGTTTCCTCCCACAGTCCAAAAACATGGATCAAGTCAATTGAATTCTCAAAATTGCCCCATATAGAGTGTATGTCTGTGTGAGTGAGTGTGTGCCCAGCAATAGATTGGCGCCCTGTCCTGGGTGTATCTTCCCAGCGCCCGAGACGTTCTCCCCTGGATGGGCATGGGGAACCCCACCGCGACCCTAATAGAGGATAAAGCGGAGATAATAAATGAATGAATAATAATAATAGTAATGCCTGCAGGTAACCATGACGACCAAACCGATCCGATGAAGGCATCATGACTGTTTATTGCTCAGCACCACAACCTATTAGTGCTGATCCAGGTTCGAATCCCAATCTGGTTTAGTATCCACGTTCTCCTTGTGTCCACGCGGGTTCTCTCCAGGCTCTCCGCTTTCCTTCCACAGTCCAAAAACATGAATTAGGGTTCTCAAGGTGAATAGGCTGCTCTAAATTGCCACATATAGTGTGTGTGAGTGCCCAGTGATGGATTGGCGCCCTGTCCTGGATGTATCTGCCCAGCACCTTAAATGTTCTCTGGATGTGCATGCGGAACCCCCCCCGCCCCAGTGACCCCAGTAGAGGATTAAGCAGAAGATAATTGACGGATGGACAAACAGTCATGCCATGTTCCTTGCACCATCTTATATAGCTGCACAATGACCTTCAGCAGAACCTCCGGCAGGTTCGCCCCCGGGCCCCGTCGGTTCCGCTACACCGTTCCACGCTCATCTTCCTGATAATACTGAATAAAACGGGCTTTAAAAAGATTTAAAGTTAAACACGTCGCACTCTTGTTCTTATTATGAAACATGTGTGTCACGCAGTGAGCGAGTCTAGGACCTTGTTTCGGACATCATGCGGCGCTGCCGAGAGCCAGAGTGCTGATGGGATAAAATGGCCTTTTATTGCAGGTTCTCAGGTTTTTGGGCCGAGGCTGTTCTCCGCTGTGGGAAAGAATAAATGAAGTGGAAGAATGCGAGCGGCTGAGAATGACTCTGTGTTAATGAGCAGATCCGGCCGGACGGAGATAAGAGCTTTATCGGTGTTGGAACACATTGGGTTTTGGCTATGCAGGCGCACTAGCGCCGTCACATTTTTACACAGTGGAACTGCCCGCAGCTGCCCGAGGGTCACGCCGGTGAGGTGCCTCCGAGAACCCGGTATCTTCATAGAGGAACTTTCACATAAAGGTTACAATGGTTACAGAAAGGATGCATAGAACAGCATTTTATGTGCATCGGGGAGCGAGTTCGTTTTCCGCTCGTAACACAACTAATGGTCATGCAGGGCTCCGGACGGCTGACGCTCCCCGCGTCCTTCGTGGGTTAAAGACTTCATTCGCGTTCATCACGCCGAGTAACGGATGCCCCGCCGAGGCAGATGCTGCAGAGGCGGCGTGCGGAGTGGAAGGTGAAGGCGGGTTAAAGCCGTTCATCCTCACGCCGTCTCCTTTATGATGTTGAGCCGCGAGTAAATTCCCCCGCAAGGCCCAAACAAGGTTCCGTACTTAGACCCATTCCGGCTGCAAAAGCAGCTCTCGGTGGACGAGTCATTGTGGATCGCAGATGGCGTGAGCCGGTGTTGCATTGGAACTCCGGCGTGTTGAGGCTGAGAGGAAAATAAAAGCGTACGGGAGCTCGGGGGCCCCGGCGCTGCTCACTCTCATCATTAAAACCACGTTCTGAGCGTCTATGCCGCCGCCTGGTCGGAAGCAGGCTATGATCCATGAGGCCCTTCGGTTCTCCTCCTGCATAATTTTCCAATCTTTGAGGCCAAATGGGTGTTTTTTAAATCAACAAGGTTCTGATGATTAATGACAAACGATCTTTCTTTCGGCTGCGCCGGAACGTCATCGCTCTCCATCTCACCCTGTCCTGAGAAGATGTTCACAGAACCTCAATCTCGTCTCCCAAACGTTCTAGCTGTAACATCACGCCAATAAACTCCTCATCTCAACCACCTCCAGCTTCCTCTCCATCTCCATCCTCAATGTCCTCCAATTACCATACAGATGGACTTTGTAGTTTTATTATCCCAGACCCTGTTGGTTCTCTGTTCTCTATTGGGTATCATACAGGTATCATTTGGGTGGTGTATTGTTTATTGTCAGTTCTGCAGTGACACTGATGTGGTGAGGGGGTTTTTAGTGCAGCAGTGCTGCTGGACTTTCATTAAACACCCCAGTGACACTGCTGGGATAGGAAAAATGCACCCACCAAATACCCCCTGCTCTGTGGTGGTACTATTGGGGTTCTGACCATTAGAACAGAGTACACAGTATGTACTGTAGAACACAAACAGATGGTCTACCTTAACGGTGTGTCCCTCAAGTCTCTTAGCAGTCAGTTCTTTAACAGCCTTTTCCTTAATAGTGGGTTCCTTAGCTTTCAGTTTCTTAAAAGTCAATTCCTTAACAGTCGGTTCCTTAACAGACGGTCCCGTAGCAGTCGGTTCCTTAATAGTCGAGTCCATAACAGATAGTTCCTTACCAGTTAGTTCCTTAAAAGTCGGTTCTTTAACAGACGGTCCCGTAGCAGTCGGTTCCTTAATAGTCGAGTCCGTAACAGATAGTTCCTTACCAGTTAGTTCCTTAACAGTTGGTTCTTTAACAGACGGTCCCGTAGCAGTCGGTTCCTTAATAGTCGAGTCCGTAACAGATAGTTCCTTACCAGTTAGTTCCTTAACAGTTGGTTCTTTAACAGACGGTCCCGTAGCAGTCGGTTCCTTAATAGTCGAGTC
The DNA here is from genome assembly GCA_019802505.1 of Corydoras sp. C115. Classification (NCBI taxonomy): domain Eukaryota; kingdom Metazoa; phylum Chordata; class Actinopteri; order Siluriformes; family Callichthyidae; genus Corydoras; species Corydoras sp. C115. The sequence goes on along the minus strand of JAFMOC010000762.1, from coordinate 60,085 downwards.
CGTAACAGATAGTTCCTTACCAGTTAGTTCTTTAACAGACGGTCCCGTAGCAGTCGGTTCCTTAATAGTCGAGTCCGTAACAGATAGTTCCTTACCAGTTTATTCCTTAACAGTCGGTTCCTTAACAGATGCTCCCGTAGCAGTCGGTTCCTTAATAGTCGAGTCTGTAACAGATAGTTCCTTACCAGTTTGTTCCTTAACAGTCGGTTCCTTAACAGACGCTCCCGTAGCAGTCGGTTCCTTAATAGTCGAGTCTGTAACAGATAGTTCCTTACCAGTTAGTTCCTTAACAGTCGGTTCTTTAACAGACGGTCCTGTAGCAGTCTGTTCCTTAATAGTCGAGTCCGTAACAGATAGTTCCTTACCAGTTTGTTCCTTAACAGTCGGTTCCTTAACAGACGCTCCCGTAGCAGTCGGTTCCTTAATAGTCGAGTCCGTAACAGATAGTTCCTTACCAGTTATTTCCTTAACAGTCGGTTCTTTAACAGATGGTCCCGTAGCAGTCGGCTCCTTAATAGTCGAGTCCGTAACAGATAGTTCCTTACCAGTTAGTTCCTTAACAGTCGGTTCTTTAACAGACGGTCCCGTAGCAGTCGGTTCCTTAATAGTCGAGTCCGTAACAAATAGTTCCTTACCAGTTAGTTGCTTAACAGTCGGTTCCTTAACAGACGGTCCCGTAGCAGTCGGTTCCTTAATAGTCGAGTCCGTAACAGATAGTTCCTTACCAGTTAGTTCCTTAACAGTCGGTTCCTTAACAGACGGTCCCGTAGCAGTCGGTTCCTTAATAGTCGAGTCCGTAACAGATAGTTCCTTACCAGTTTGTTCCTTAACAGTCGGTTCTTTAACAGACGCTCCCGTAGCAGTCGGTTCCTTAATAGTCGAGTCTGTAACAGATAGTTCCTTAACAGTCGATCATTTGGGTGGTGGATTGTATATTGTCAGTTCTGCAGTGACACTATTGTGGTACTATTGGGGTTCTGACCATTAGAGAACATAGTACACTGTAGGTACTGCAGAACACGAACAGATGGACTACAGACTGTAATCGTAGAACTATAAAGTGGAACTGATGGATAAAAAATTCCGTTGTAAAGAAAATAAATGGCGCCGTGTTGTGGTTCCGGGTGGAGGCGTGTAAATCGCGGTTCCGTGGGGCGCGTGTTCTCGCGCTGGCCTTGGCCTTTGCGCCGATCACGGTTCCGTCGTCAGTGTTATTCTGTCACTTTTACTGAAATGGCCTTTGATCAGTGAGATTCAATCTGCACGCCGCCTCCCGCCGAGCCAAGCATTGTAACATGTGTCAGCGCTGAATTGCTCTGTCAGCGGCGCCGGCCGCTCGGCGCCGGGCCGTGATTCATCACGCTGATTGGACTTTTGAGTAAGGAGCCCACCGCCGGCTTTAGAACCCCCTCTCGGACCCAGGTGTTTGTGTTGGGTGGGCCGCGTCTTTTACCCTTGAGAGTGACCGAGTTCGCTAGAAATTATGGCTTGGCTCGGCGGGCCCTCACATCACTTTTGGCTTTCCATAAATTAAGCAGTGGACCGTGGTGGATGGCGCGGCGGGTGGGCGGTTCAGTGTGGGTTCTGTGTGTGCTGCCGCGTTCGAGTCAAGCCGTGAATCATGCGGTGAATCTATAATACAGTGAAGAAAAGAGTCAAGTGAAAATGACTCATGAGTCATCTTTTAATCTCAATAACTTCAGTTCCGTGTGTGAGGGTGTCCTGGGTGTATCTACCCCTGGATGGATGTCCACCCCCCACCCACCCCGGTCCACCCTTGTTGTAGCTTGCTGGGTCCAGGTTCCTCACGATTTAGGGGTGTATCCATGTCCTCCCCATGTCCGTGTGGATTTCCTCCGGGTTCTTTGGTTTCCTCCCACAGTATGAAAACATGGATTCAAGGGGAATTGGCTGTTGTAAATTGCCCTCATTTAAAACTGCCCTATTAGAGTGTTTGTGAGTGAGTTGAATCGGCGCCCTGTTCTTGGTGTACCTGCCCAGCGCCCAAAATGTTCCACACTGGATGGGCATGGGGAACCCCCCCTTCCCCCCCCTCCCCCCGGACCTTAGTATACGATTAAGTGGAAGCTAATGTTTATAAAAATAAGAAACTCAGGTTATGTTTAGAACTCTATGATGGCCTGATGCTTTTTAATGACGTTTTTAAATTTTTTTATTTGTTATTGCGCCTTCCACAGGCCGGCGATGAACCTGCGTTCCACCTGCGACCCCACCACACCCACCAGCCCAATCCCCGACTCATCACGTTCCCCCGCCGACATCACCGCGCCTCCTCCGCCAGCAGTCTGCGGCGGCAGAAGAGAGACTGGGTCATTCCTCCCATCAACGTCCCCGAAAACTCTCGCGGTCCCTTTCCGCAGATGCTCGTCAGGGTGAGTTCTGTGTCTCGCGTTCTCCTTTAACTCCCGTTGTACCCGTGTGCTCGGTTGCTGACCGGCCCCGTGACTGATGAGCTACAGCCTTTCCATCCGTGTGAGATGCTTTGCGTCAGAAAGGTGCCTCTCAAAGCAGCGGCCTCTGAGAGAATAAAGGACTCCTCCGTCAGTCGGTTCTCATTCCCCGAAACCCGAGCATCTGAGCAGTCGGCCCGGCCGTCCCTCATTCTTTGGAGGTAGCGGGAGGCTTGAAGGCAGACTGCATTATAACAACTGAACACCGCTGTCAGTCACGTTCTCCGAGTCTGGAATCCACAGGTTCCTCTGTAGCACACTGATATTCTCCATCAGTGAAAGCTTGACATGAAGGACTTGACAGAAGAGGCTCAATACATAACGCAGAGGGTCTCATCGATCTGTTGTTCACTCAAGGATTCATCTGGAGTCTCGGCCGAGTGAAAATGAGCGTGAGCGTGATGTCGGCGACCCCTGCATGTCACAGGATCGTGCATAATAAATAAAAACAAATACTTTACCTACACCCATTCTGCAGGTCGGCGTGGGTCGCGAATGGCCCCTGAGGTTTTAGTGAAATGGGGATGCATTTTAAATGGCTCCACGAATCCAGGGTTTGTTTACGTGAGGTATATTCATTGTGTTATTGTGACACGGATAAAGATCTGCTTCACACCGCTGTGATAACAAGGACCGCTGTTCAGGCTGCCGGCCAAAGAACGCTGGCAGAACCGTTAGATTCAGCAAATGAATTAAACAGCTTGTTTCAATATGCAAAGCTGCATCGCGAACATCCTCATACTGTACACGCCACACTGTGCACCCAACAGTGTCAAAAATACATCAGGTTCATTATACAATTAGCTCTGTCACCATCACCACTATCACCATCATCACTATAACCACCATCACCATCACTACCATTATCACTATCACCACTATCATCATTATAACCATCACTATCACCACCATCATCATTATAACCATCACTATCACCACCATCATCACTACAACCATCACTATCACCACCATCACTATCACCATCATCACTATAACCACCATCACTATCACTACCATCATCATTATAACCATCACTATCACCACTATCATCATTATAACCATCACTATCACCACCATCACCCCATCAATACCTTCATCACTATCACCACCATCATCATTATAACCATCACTATCACCACCATCATCACTACAACCATCACTATCACCACCATCACTATCACCATCATCACTATAACCACCATCACTATCACTACCATCATCATTATAACCATCACTATCACCACTATCATCATTATAACCATCACTATCACTACCATCATCATTATAACCATCACTATCACCACTATCATCATTATAACCATCACTATCACCACCATCACCCCATCAATACCTTCATCACAATCACCACTATCATCATTATAACCATCAGTATCACCACCATCACTATCACCACCATCATCACCATCATCACTACAACCATCACTACCACTACCATTACCACTATCACTGTCACCACTATCACCACCATCACTATCACTGTCACCACCATCACCACCATCACTATCACTGTCACCACCATCACCACCATCACTATCACCACCATCATCACTACAACCATCACTATCACTACCATCATCACTGTCACCACCATCATCACTATCACCTCCATCATCACTATCACCACCATCATCATTATCACCACTATCACCACCATCAGTATCACCACCATCAGTATCACCACCATCATCACTACAACCATCACTATCACTACCATCATCACTATCACCACTATCACCACTATCACCATCATCAGTATCACCAACATCATCACTACAACCATCACTATCACTACCATCACCACTATCACCACCATCAGTATCACCACCATCATCACTACAACCATCACCATCACTACCATCACCACTATCACCATCATCACCACCATCAGTATCACCACCATCATCACTACAACCATCACTATCACTGCCATCATCATTATAACCATCACTATCACCACCATCATCTCTATCACCCCATCATTATCACCACCATCACCATCACCACCATCATGACTATAACCATCACCATCACTACCATCACCCCATCAATACTTTCATCACTATCACCATCACCACTACTATCATCATTAACCTTTATCACTTTCAATTCCATCACCATTATTATTACCGCCACCATCACCATCTTCATTCACCTTTATCACCATCACTACACTCATTATCACCACCATCACTATCAGTACCATCACTATCATTGTTCACCTTCATCACTATCACCACCACCATTACCAGTCACCTTCATTATCACCATATGCATCATAATTAACATTACCATCATCACTATCACTACCACCACCATTCACCCTCATCATCACTATCACCACCATTCACCATCATCATCATCACTATCATCACTATCACCACCACCCCCTCAGTGCATTCATAACCACATCTCACATTTCTCCTGATAAGAACATCATGTTGGGGGAACTGGATGTGGATCAGGTTCGGTTCGGTTGTATTAGAAATGGGGGAGCGTGGTGGTGCAACAGTTAGCGCTTCATCTGACAGCTGGAGGCCCTGGGTTGGATTTCTAACCAGAGGTCCGTTCGGTGTGGAGTCTGCATGTTATCTCGTTGCCGACTTGGGTTTATTTAATGGATTTCACAAACATTCCAGCATGTACATTAAAAATACCAAAGTGTGCATCCTGGAGGGGAACTGAAATAGCCTCTGATGTTGTCCAGACGAGCAGACAATCTCCTGTGTTAGTTATGTAAAGTTTAAAGTTCTGCAAAGCTCGATTCATTTCCTGGAGCCGCTTGAAGCTTTTATAAATAATCCACGTATCACATCGCCACCGAGACCACAACGCAAAGAATAAAAATGAAGTCAGCATCGGCGTGTCTGCGCTGCGGCCCGGCTCGCGCTTATCTGAACCTCAGCCACTGCGGCGGGGCTGAGCTCCCAGAAGCCGCTCCTCAGCCGTACCTGCACCTGCCTGTCTGCACCTCCCAGATTACACCGGGGGATTACAGCAGCCGTGCACCTCACACGCAAACAACACGCCGAGAGAAAACCCACAAAGAGTCTACAGGAAGTCGAGTCGAGGGTGTATTATGGGTAAAAAAAATATCAGCTGAGAATATATATATATATATATATTTATAGAGTATTGATGATCATCAGAATATAAGATCAGAAAAATGTTCTTTACTTTAATCTGCAATCCTCTCAATTTATTATCTACAGATTAGTCCTCTATTAGTGTGTGTGTGTGTGTGGGGGCATTTCGGACACCCAGGACACTGTGCCACTCCCTCGCTGGCACACACACACTCACACAGACACACTATTTACTATTTACTGAACTCAACTCTGTCCATAAGGCAGAATCACTAAGCAGTTTTAAAAAACTACTAAAGACACATCTCATCAGGTTTGATGAATTTACAGTGTTGTTGGTTTTCTCCATAACTTCTGACCTGTGGTGTTCTCATTTGTAAGTCGCTTTGGATAAAAGCGTCTGCTGAATGACTAAATGTAAATGTAGGGGTGATTTAGATAGGGGCAAGTTAGAGCAGCCAATTTACCTTGAATCCATATTTTTGGACTGTGGGAGAAAACCCATGCCGAGAGAACACTGAAACTCCGCCTAACGCTCAGAGGCCTTGGGAATCGAACCCTTTACCGAGGTGCCGTGAGGTGACTGTGGTACCTGATACATTCATTCATTCATTATCTCCCGCTTTATCCTCTATTAGGGTCGCGGTGGGGTTCCTTATGCCCATCCAGGGGAGAACGCTTCGGGCACTGGGCATATAGACCCAGGACAGGGTGCCAATCCATCGCTGGGCACACACACACACACACACACACTCACTCTATATGGGGCAATTTTTTTGAGTATTCAATTGACTTTGAGCATTGCCAATCTATCACTGGACACCCTCATTCACAAAGACACACTCTATATGGGGCAATTTGGAGAACTCAATTGACTTGATCCATGTTTTTGGACTGTGGGAGGAAACCGGAGAACCCGGAGGAAACCCACACGGACACGGGGAGAACATGGAAACTCCACCCAGATGGGGATTCGAACCGGGAATCCCTAACGCTGAGAGGAGAACGTGCCAAACCACTAAGCCACCGTGCCGCCCGTACCTGATACGAAATTATTGAATAGCTCAAATGAAATCGTTTCAGTCAAGTGGATTCAATTGAGAGCAGAACATCGGACTGCAGAACCTTGAAACGCAGCGAACAGGGAGTGTTCACGCGTTCACGTCGCCATTTCAGTACAAATCAAACGTTCTGTCTGTGAAACGAAGAGTCAACCTGAAATTACGCGTCACGTTCTGCATTTCTCGTTCCGTTTTGCCTCAAGAATAGAGTCGTACCGCCGTCGTTACCCTGAAACAAAGACGTTTAGGTCGAGTTTGCGGCTCGTTCCGGACATCGGCGCCCGCCGCTTTACGTTTCTATTGTTTCTCTGGTGAAATTCTGATAGGATGCAGTCGACTGTTTGCCAATTAAGCAATTGCCCACTGTAGAATAATTAGTTTAATTTCTCTGCACGGCGAAGCACGGTGCTCGCGGTGGGAGGCGCGGTGCACTCTCGTCTTTCTAATCGGATCGAGAGGGAGGATGGAGAAAAAAAAAAAAAAAAAAAAAAAAAAAAAAAAAAGGCAGGATTCTGTCGACTAATCTAATAAACAGCGTGATGTGCATTTATCATTGTTTGCACTTTGTTTATCTCCAATTACCTCCAAATAGGAATTTAAATAAAGGCTCATCCAGTGAACACACACACACACACACACACACACAAACACAAATACACACACACAAACACAAATACACACACAAACACAAACACACACACACACACACACGAGCGCACACTCCTCCTGAAATGAAAACACAGAATTCATAATAGTCAATTTGCGACCCGTCTCTCTTCCCTGCATCACCCCACTACCCCCCCCACCCATCCCACCCCCACCCCCCCTGCCCCCCACCCCCACCCCGCGTACAGTACATTAACTCAGTGACGAGTCAGAGCGCACAGTGTGCTGAGCCCAAATCAGACGGCCTTTCACTCGGATGATGAATACGGGGGGCGAACGGGGGAGAGAGAGAGAGAGAGAGAGAGAGAGAGAGAGAGAGAGAGAGAGAGAGACAGGCCCGATGGGGAGGGACGAGGTGGAGACGTGAGGGAGAAGGCTCGGCTGGATGTAAACCTGCTGTAGTTACTCAGCACCTCCGCCCATCACTGTCTGCCGCCCGCGTTCTATACGAATCAGAGCGAGAACGGAGGGGAACCGCATGCAGAACCATCTGTATCTGTGACCTATAAATAGTGCTTTCATAAGCAATGAGGTCAAAACTCTCCGTTCTGACAAAAACGGAGTCTGAGTTCTGCAGAGTGAGTTCTGTGGGGGTGCTGTTGGGGTCCTGACCATTAGAACCGAATAAAGGGACGTACAGAGCAGTCATTTGGGTGGAGGTTAACTGAACGCTCTGCGGTGACATTGCCGTGCGTGCTATTTGGTGCAGGGGCCACACGTCCTGCTATGTTTCTAGAGCACTGTGATTTCATAGCACATGATCAACCCCCCCCCCCCCCCCCCCCCCGTGTTCTGCCATGTTAATAGAGAACAGAGAACCAACAGGAGAAAAAAACAACTACAGAAAACAGATGGACTACAGTCTGTAATCATAAAACTACAAAGTCCATGCGTCAGAAAATAAACAATGGACCAAGAAGGGGGCGTGTCCTAACTGGTCGAATGGTGAAGTGTGTGTGTGTGTGTGTGTGTGTGTGTGTGTGTGTGTGTGTGTGTGTGTGTGTGTGTGTGTGTGTGTGTTCAGATTGCACAGAGGAAGGAATGAGAAGGAACTGAAATTGGGAGCAGAAGAGAAAAAAAAAGAGAACATACTTAGAAAATAAAAATGGGCAAGCGGGTGACATTCAAGGTGAATTAGCTGCTCTAAATTGCCCTCATATAGTGAGTGTGTGCGTGAGTGTGTGCCCAGCGATATACGTGTTCCGTGTCATACAGCAGGGTTTATTTAATTATGTTTTAACATAATTAAATGCAGAGCAGGCAGAAGTCTCCGGGGCAGACGTTCTGATATCCACCCCGCGGGTGATGGAGCCTCGGCGGTTGCCGTGTTCTCGCGCGTGAGCCTCCGGTTTAATTACGGCGATGTGCGGCAGGGGTCCGAAAGTTCATCACGCGAACGATGCCTATACTTCTTTGCATTCGTTTTATCGGCTGCTGAACTGGAATGTAGTTGCCTCATTGTTCTGCGGGTAGTGTGTGTGTGTGTGTGTGTGTGTGTGTGTGTGTGTGGGTAGAACATGTTCTGTAGGCTCTGGGTCTAATGAGGATGCTCGGCTAAATGTGGCTTGCAGGAGGGAAAAAAAAAATAAATAGAAAAGTTTGCCGCTGACCTTCGTGAAAGTTTGGTGTGAGTGTTGAGTTTAGTGTGCGCTGATGAAACGGAGGACCGTGTGTGTAATTAACGGGAGCTCGGCGTTACGGCCGGCGGACAGAAAACAAGATTTAACCTTCATCTGTTCGGGAGAACCGTGTTCTCTGGATGTTGAGACGTCTGATTGAAAGCATGTAATTAATAGTTGAAATATGGTTCCTCTTCAGCCGCTCTCGAAAGTAAGAGCACACGTGGCTTACGGCTGCACACCACCTCCAGGTTTGGCGGGCAGCATGTGTGACATCACAGTGTGTGACATCACAGTGTGTGACATCACAGTGGGTGACATCACAGCGCTCCAGAAACAGAACAGGAGGTGAACCAAATAGCATCTGTAATAGCAACCACGACCCAAATTACTACAGTACATACTGTGTACTCTGTTCTCAAAGGGTCAGAACCCAAATGGTACCACCCCAGATGAAACTCCAGCACAGGGAACACAGAGCAGACCACGGGAACGCACCTCAAGCCGGCTTTAGACGGAGATTTGGGCGGGTTTATGGGATCGCGATGTGACGTCCCGTACAAGACGACGTGTGTGAGATCCACACGGAAATTTCCATGACCATAAAGATCCGCAGGGAACAAAGAACGCGATCTGTCAGAACCGAAGAGACAAACGTGACGTAAACACTCCGGTCCCTGGAGCACGGGTTCGAGTCGTCCTCGATCGGCTGGCCGTGATTGGTGGAGCGGTCCGTCTCGCTCCTCGGCTGCGGAATGAAACCCCTTTATTTGCTGGATTGTGTTTCGCACCAGCGGCGAATTAAAGTCGTTTTAATTGTCTGGATGAAGCGCTTTTAATTCTGTAAACTACACAATATTCATCAGCCGACGCCCGCTTTTAATTGCGCGTCTGAAACTGTAATTGGCTTTTTAATTTGCTTCTTAACTTCGATTAACATGAAGTCGTTTTTTTTTTTTTTTTTTATTTCTCGCACTTTAATGTTGCTCTTTACCTGCGACACCCAACGTGAGAGCTGATTGGCTGCGGTAACCTGAGTGTAGATCAGTCTGTCATCACATAGTTTAGACACACTTCTATTTCCCCGCGCATGGGGGCAATTGGAGCATGGGGGGAGGGGGGGGGCAACACCGCAGGGGAACTGATACATACAGCTTTGATGGCTTTGACAGTCACACGTCTCCATGCCAACTGCTCATCAGCACGTTTTAATTTTCAGGAGGGAAACACAGACACAGACACAGGGAGGACATGCTCAGAAATCAAACCCGGGACCCACTAACCACTGCGCCACCTATATGCCATTCATACAACTACATATACACATGGGATCAAACCCAATAACCTTCTGCTGTGAGATGGAAGGCCTTCTTAGCACCCACCCTCCCCAACACCCTCTCTACCGCCCCCGCCTCTCACATGCCCTCCCTTAACACCCGCCCTCCCACACTCGCAAACTCCTGCCCTTCCTAACTCCCAAACATCGGCCCCCTCACCCTTCCTAACCCCCAACCCAACCTCTCCCTAATACTTGCCCTTCTTAACACCCACCCTCCCGCTTACCCTAATACTTGTCCTTCTTAACACCCACCCTCCCGCCCTCTCTAATACCCACCCTCCTGACCTCCCTCAACACCCAAACAACACCTGCCCTACTGCCTTCTCCACCCGCCCTCCATAACAATGGCCCTTCGAACCTCCCTAACACCCTCATACCCCTTTATTCCACCCGTGCTAACGCCTCCCACCCTCCCTACCATATGCCCCACACCGAAACCTACAGCTCGCCGCACCCCTAAAGCAGAAACTGCTTAATAATAATTAAGAAATCTCATTTCATTTCATTTCATTGTTTGATTTCTATGACGACATTCCCACAGTATGAAGAGTCTCTCACTTTGTGAAAGGCATTTGATTTAAAACAATTTACAGACCAGCGTTTGATTCGTCAGCAGGACTCTGAACTGGGATAGGCCTCTGAGCCTCCCTGAGGAGAGGATGAGCCCGAGATGTAACCTCGATTCCGACCATTGTTCATTTCCATTTGTATTTATTTCATTAATAGCGTTTTCTTTTCGAAACAACAAATAAGCGTCGACTCGGCAGATAAGCGGCTTTTTAATTATAGTGTTATCGGGAGTCGGCGGCGCTGAGCCAGCGGATCCCGTGAAAGGTTTATTATCATGTGAGTATGAAATATTAAATCCCGCAAATTTAAATTGGTACATCATTTAATTGTAGATACGGAATAAAACAGAAATAAGATTTATTAACGTAATCACACTTCAGGCTGATAAACGGGGATTGATGTCCGGGACCTTCAGCCTGCGAGGTGAGAGCGACGACGCCGCCGCCACCACCGCCGCCGCGGAGCCCGAATAACAATCACGTTATCGTGATTAAGATCAGTGAGGTGACACCCCCCCCCCCACCTCCACCACCTCCCCCCCCCCCCCACCACCTCCCTGTTCTCTAATGGTAAGAACCCCAATAGCACCACCACAGAGGTGTTTAAATGAAACTGCTGCACTAAAACCCCCCTCACCACATCAGTGTCACTGCAGAACCGACAATAAACAATCCACCACCCAAATGTCCGACTGTTAGGGAACCGACTGCTATGAGACCAACTGTTAAGGGATGGACAGTTATGGTAGACCATCTGTTTGTGTTCTACAGTTCATACTGTGTACTCTGTTCTAATGCTCAGAACCCCAATAGTACCACCACAGAGCAGGGGTTATTGGGTGGGTGCATTATTCCTATCCCAGCAGTGTCTCTGAGGTGGAGAAATGAAACTCCAGCAGCACTGCTGCACTAGAACCCTCTCACTGCACCAGGGTCACTGCAGAACTTACAGTAAATAATCCACCACCCAAATGACCGACTGTTAGGGAACCGACTGTTAAGGGACCAAGTATTAAGGGATGGACTGTTATGGTAGACCATCTGTTTGTGTTCTACAATACATAATGTGTTCTCTAATGGTAAGAACCCCAATAGCACCACCACAGAGGTGTTTAAATGAAACTGCTGCACTAAAACCCCCCTCACCACATCAGTGTCACTGCAGAACCGACAATAAACAATCCACCACCCAAATGTCCGACTGTTAGGGAACCGACTGCTATGAGACCAACTGTTAAGGGACGGTCTGTTAAGGTACACCATCTGTTTGTGTTCTACAGTACATACTGTGTATCCTCTATGGGTTAGAACCCCAATAGTACCACCACAGAGCAGGGGTTATTGGGTGGGTGCATTAGTCCTATCCCAGCAGTGTCACTGAGGTGGAGAAATGAGACTCCAGCAGCACTGCTGCACTAGAACCCCCTCACTGCACCAGGGTCACTGCAGAACCGACAATAAACAATCCACCACCCAAATGTCCGACTGTTAGGGAACCGACTGTTAAGGTACGGTCTGTTAAGGGATGGACTGTTATGGTAGACCATCTGTTTGTGTTCTACAATACATACTGTGTTCTCTAATGGTAAGAACCCCAATAGCACCACCACAGAGGTGTTTAAATGAAACTGCTGCACTAAAACCCCCCTCACCACATCAGTGTCACTGCAGAACCGACAATAAACAATCCACCACCCAAATGTCCGACTGTTAGAGAACCGACTGCTATGAGACCAACTGTTAAGGGACGGTCTGTTAAGGTACACCATCTGTTTGTGTTCTACAGTTCATACTGTGTACTCTGTTCTAATGGTCAGAACCCCAATAGTACCACCACCACAGAGCAGGGGTTATTGGGTGGGTGCATTAGTCCTATCCCAGCAGTGTGACTGAGATGGAGAAATGAAACTCCAGCAGCACTGCTGCACTAGAACCTCCTCACTGCACCAGGGTCCCTGCAGAACTTACAGTAAATAATCCACCACCCAAATGACCGACTGTTAGGGAACCGACTGTTAAGGGACCAAGTATTAAGGGATGGACTGTTATGGTAGACCATCTGTTTGTGTTCTACAATGCATACTGTGTTCTCTAATGGTAAGAACCCCAATAGCACCACCACAGAGGTGTTTAAATGAAACTGCTGCACTAAAACCCCCCTCACCACATCAGTGTCACTGCAGAACCGACAATAAACAATCCACCACCCAAATGTTCGACTGTTAGGGAACCGACTGCTATGAGACCAACTGTTAAGGGACGGTCTGTTAAGGTACACCATCTGTTTGTGTTCTACAGTTCATACTGTGTTCTCTGTTCTAATGGTCAGAACCCCAATAGCACCACCACAGAGCAGGGGTTATTGGGTGGGTGCATTAGTCCTATCCCAGCAGTGTGACTGAGGTGGAGAAATGAAACTCCAGCAGCACTGCTGCACTAAAACCCCCCTCACTGCACCAGGGTCACTGCAGAACCGACAATAAACAATCCACCACCCAAATGTCCAACTGTTAGGGAACCGACTGTTAAGGTACGGTCTGTTAAGGGATGGACTGTTATGGTAGACCATCTGTTTGTGTTCTACAATACATAATGTGTTCTCTAATGGTGTTTAAATGAAACTGCTGCACTAAAACCCCCCTCACCACATCAGTGTCACTGCAGAACCGACAATAAACAATCCACCACCCAAATGTCCGACTGTTAGGGAACCGACTGCTATGAGACCAACTGTTAAGGGACGGTCTGTTAAGGTAGACCATCTGTTTGTGTTCTACAGTTCATACTGTGTACTCTGTTCTAATGGACAGAACCCCAATAGTACCACCACAGAGCAGGGGTTATTGGGTGGGTGCATTAGTCCTATCCCAGCAGTGTGACTGAGGTGGAGAAATGAAGCTACAGCAGCACTGCTGCACTAAAACCCCCCTCACTGCACCAGGGTCACTGCAGAACTGACAATAAACAATCCACCACCCAAATGACCGACTGTTAAGGAACTATCTGTTATGGACTCGACTATTAAGGAACCAATTGCTATGGGACCGTCTGTTAAGGAACCAACTGTTAAAGAACCGACTGCTATGAGACCAACTGTTAAGAGACGGACTGTTGAGGGACGCACTGTTAAGTTAGTCCATCTGTTTGTGTTCTACAGTTCATACTGTATACTCTGTTCTAATGGTCAGAACCCCAATAGTACCACCACAGAGCAGGGGTTATTGGGTGGGTGCATTAGTCCTATCCCAGCAGTGTCACTGAGGTGGAGAAATGAAACTGCTGCACTAAAACCCCCCTCATCAGTGTCACTGCAGAACTGACAAAACACAATCCACCACCCAAATGATACCTGTTCTGTGATGCTGCTGACCAACAGAGAACCAACAGGGGACTAACAACAACAAAGAACACAGATGGACTACAGAATGGAATCGTAAAACTACAAAGTCCATCTGTATGGTAAGTGGAGGTCATAGAGTACGGAGCAGGAAGGGGGCGTGTCCTAACGTTAGTCTCTAATTCGGGTGGTGAAGGTGTCTCCTCCGGCAGACGGAATGCTTCAGCCTCGTTATACTTTGAGCTCGTTGCCGGTGATTGTCGGCCTCGGAAGACTCCTTCCTGCTTTGATGCTGATTTACGGGATAGGCCCCGCCGACCTCAGCACCCTCTGTTACTGCACATTAAAGCTCGTGATGCTCGGCGGAATATATTAAACCTCCATTTTAATATCCCGCGCTTGAGGATAACTTCACCTGACGGACGTTAAGCGCTCTTTAGTTTTTTACAGTTCTCGCTCGGATTTACAGTCGGCGCAAAGATCCTTGAATTAATTCGACTTTTATCTTTTTTTTTTTTTTTTTTTAAAATGCCATTTATTTTCGCAGAGCGCAGACGGAACTCTACACCGGGCGGCCCTCGCGCTGAATCTCCGAACGCACAGATTAATTACTTATTTAAATGGATTTTTAAGCTCTGTTTGCTTGTCAGCGCATATTTCCGTGCAGAAACTCATATATATGTAAAGCATCCTGTTTTTGCCGATCGGCCTTTCGCGGCGACGCGAGCAGAGTGGAGGTACGAAACTCGGACGAGGTCGTATATTTACGCCGCTGTGATTCGGTGACTCTGTGCGTCGAGATCTTCAGAGTGCAGCTTCTGCTCGTTGGCATCAAAGAACCGGAAAAAAAAAAAAAAAAAAAATGGTCCCCTGTTAAGATCTGAGCTCCGAATACCAATGCGAGCTCCTGCTTTTGAGTTCTCTGTAAATCTGTACGGTCGCAGCCTCAATATCTCGTCTTTTTTCGTGCGAGACGGTCCCTCTCTCTCTTTGATCTTTGGTCCGTTTGGGTCAGAACCACAGAATCAGGACTCAGACATTCACCGCAGGGAAACAAGTCGCTTGTAATGGTTTTACGTTGCTGTCTAAATGCGGCGCCTCTGCTGTGAGTGCACAGTGGACTCAAATTGAACTGGGGTCATTAATCTGGACGCAGGACCCCAGCCACACGGGGCAGGACAGGATTATTGGGCCCTCGGCGGGTCGCCGAGCCACGCTCGGATAAAAAGAGATGGATCGGGTTTGAATTCTGACGCCGGCGCCGCCGAATCGCCGCCCCGTGCGCCGTCTGCATTCAGATTATAATGAAGGCACGCGCCGGCCACCGATCCAAACGAGACGGAGAACGCGGGGAACGGACGGACCTCGGCGAGGGAAGTGGAAAATCCATATTTCATAGTTCTGCCGCTTCATTTCCCGTTCAGACTGAGATCCATAATGGAGCAGCGAGAGAGAGAGAGTGTGTGTGTGTGTGTGTGTGTGTGTGTGTGTGTGTGTGTGTGTGAGAGAGCGGCTCGGTCACATGTAGTCGGTGGAACGGGGGAATCGGTACTCGTGTTACACTCTCGTCCCTGAGCCGTATTGAACCCGAGGCGCTCGCTCGTCGTGATGCCGGGGTTTCAGCGTTGAGGTTCCTGTGATGGGTCAGCGGTGGAACCTTCTCTGTAGAACTCACACCAAAGACCGATGACCAACGCAGCTCTGTACGTTGATTGGCGTCTGACACATCAGATGCTTTATTATGATCCCACCGTAATGGATAAGGTCACAACACTGGGTCAGTCATAATGCACCCTGCCCCCCCCCCCCGAGCAGTGTTAGTATGTTAGTATGTTCTCCTTGTCAGGAGTTTTAAATGACTTGCACATAATAAGAGTCCCAAAATGGCCGAAAGTTTGTATTCAAACAAAGGCCTTCATTGGGGCTTGACGCCATTGGGATGTTGGGTGGGGCACGCTAGATTTGAACCAAAATACCGGTCTTGGATTGGCTGATTTGAAACTAGGGCGGTAGTTTGTGATTGGCTTAGGCAGTTAGGGGCGGGAACTAGAATTAACGGAAATATACACAGGTAAGTACTGCGGGGGCGCTCTCTCTCACTCAGACCCGGAGGCGTTCACAGCAAATCTGAGTGGAGTTTCCACGTTCTCCCCGTGTCCATGTGGGATTCCTTCAACAATGTTGTGACCTCATCCATCCCAATGTAATGGATGAGGTCACAACACTGGGTCAGTCATAATGCACCCTGCCCCCCCCCCACCGAGCAGTTGTGGTGTTGTGGTTGGTATGTTCTCCTTGTCAGGAGTTTTAAATTACTTGCACATAATAAGAGTCCCAAAATGGCCGAAAGTTTGTATTCAAACAAAGGCCTTCATTGGGGCTTGACGCCATTGGGATGTTGGGTGGGGCACGCTAGATTTGAACCAAAATACTGGTCTTGGATTGGCTGATTTGAAACTAGGGCAGTAGTTTGTGATTGGCTTAGGCAGTTAGGGGCAGGAACTAGACTTAACGGATATATACACAGGTAAGTACTGCGGGGGCGCTCTCTCTCACTCAAACCCGGAGGTGTTCACAGCAAATCTGAGTGGAGTTCCCACGTTCTCCCCGTGTCCATGTGGGATTCTTTCAACAATGTTGTGACCTCATCCATCCCAATGTAATGGATGAGGTCACAACATTGGGTCAGTCATAATGCCCCCCCCCCCCCCCACTGTGAAACCCACCGAGCAGTTGTGATGTTGTGGTTAGTATGTTCTCCTTGTCAGGAATTTGAAATTACTTGCACATAATAAGAGTCCCAAAATGGCCGAAAGTTTGTATTCAAACAAAGGACTTCACTGGGGCTTGCCGCCATTGGGAAGTGGGGTGGGGCACGCTATTTGAACCAAAATACCGGTCTTGGATTGGCTGATTTGAAACTAGGGCGGTAGTTTGTGATTGGCTTAGGCAGTTAGGGGTGGGAACTAGACTTAACGGATATATACACAGGTAAGTACTGCGGGGCGCTCTCTCTCACTCAGACCCGGAGGCGTTCACAGCACCTGAACGCTGAGGGAGGCGGAGCCGCTGGCCAGCGTGAGTTACTGACGGTGTTCATGAAGTTTTCTTTGTTCTCAATAAATGAGTTGAGACGACCATTTTGCATCGGCTCGTTCCTTCTGCCTTTTCAAAAATCAAAAGATCCAACATCCTCTTAGATCCAGGTGGGAATCCCAATCTGAGTGGAGTTTCCATGTGGGATTCCTTCAGGTTCTCCGGTTTTCTCCCACAGTCTTAAAACTATGTCAATGTGAATTAGCTGCCCCTTTAAAATGCCCCTATATAGAGTGTATGTGTGTTTGCCCAGTGACAGATGGATGTCCTGTCCTGGGTGCCCAGCACCTGAAACGTTCTTCCCTAAAGTCATAACGTGATCTATTGTACCTGCTGTACTCAAACACAGAGGAGTGTGTCCTCCACATTTAACCCACCCATCCAACACACACACTGGTGAAGTGAACACACTTGCCCGGAGTGGTGGGCAGCCCTGTACACGGCGTCCAGGGAGCAATTAGGGTTAGGTGCCCTCCCAAGGGCACTTCAGTCGTAGGACTTGGTGGAATCGGAAATCGAACCGTCGGACCCACAGGTCGCACGGCTGGTTCATTAACCACAAGCCTATGACGGGCCCAAATGGACATGGAGAACCCCCACCCTCACCCCCCACCCCGTGACCCTAGTAGACCATTAAGATGAGAACTCTCAGCCTATCCCATCAGAACGTCAGCGTGAACATTCTTCGCTTTTCTTCCGTCCTTTGAGGTTTGCCGGACTCTTTTATTTCAGATGCATCTTCTTTGCAGTTCATTTGCCGGCGTTTGCTTCACCGTCCGGCCTTTTGTCTTGACCTCGGGCTGTTTGTGCTTCAGAAGAAAAATCCATATCTTCTGGTCAGGCGTAACCCTGTGAACCTCTGGTGCTTATGGGAAGCCTTGCTTGACTTGTTGTTTTATTTTGCTGGCTGCAACCTCGACTGCCCACGGATTCCTGACATCCAGTCCCCAAGGAGTATCCAGCTGCACGTGCCGTCCCGACTTCCGCCGACCAAACGACACCAAGCTGGCACCTTCTACTTTGGCATGGCTGCTGGCGCCTTGTACGTTCTCCTCCCACCGGACAGTGCTTCGAAGCCGTCCAGAGACACAATGAGAATCAGGATTCGTCAGCGTTGCGTTTATTTTTACGATTGATTCTACGCCACGGTGGCTTAGTGGTCAGCATGTTCTCCTCTCAGCACTAGGGGTTCGAATCCCAATCTGGGTGGAGTTTCCATGTTCTCCCCGTGTCCGCATAGGTTTCCTCCGGGTTCTCCGGTTTCCTCCCACAGTCCAAAAACATGGATCAAGTCAATTGAGTTCTTCAAATTGCCCCATGTAGAGTGTGTGTGTGAGTGAGTGTGTGTCCAGCGATGGATTGGTGTCCTGTCCTGGGTGTATCTGCCCAGCGCCCGAGACGTTCTCCCCTGGATGGGCATGGGGAACCCCCCCCCCCCCCCGGCCCTAATATAGGATAAAGCAGGAGATAATGAATGAATGAATTCTACGCCACACTCTACGCCCCGCCTCAAATACCTGCACGCAGAACATCAGCAGAACCTCCTGCAGGTGTGTTAATTACCTTTTCATTGTCCTCAGTCTGTTTACACACAATTAAAGGACGTTAGCTCTACAGACTGAAGAAGTTGTTCACTATTAAAGCTCCTTTATTGAAGGTCTCACTCGTGAGCCGTATGTAAGCCCTGTTCTGCGTACGTTCCCAAAAGATCTAAAGAAAACACTTATGATTTCCTCCAAAAACGTGCTGGCAGGTTCTCCGGGAGAGAGCTGGGCTCTCTGACGGATATGCTTATGTCTTTAATTATTAATTCCCTCATTATCGTCTCTCCATATCATTCTAAATAAGCGAAGCGTTCAAGGACAGTGTTATTTATCACGGAACCCTCGTCTCCGTCTGGCTTTAAGCTCAATTCTAATTTCACTGAGTATCTAGGACACTCAAATATCAATACTGTCAACCTCTGAGAAGAAAAACCGAGGCAGCGCCGCGGTGCCGGTGGACGAGGCATTTTCCCTCCGAGTTAACGTTAAAGTCACATGGGTTCTAATCTGCCGGTTGGGACGGGGGTCGCGGCGGCGCAGATCAGAGATGCCGCGGATGTCGGAGGCACCACATACGACGGACCGCAGATTGAAATGTCAGATCACATGTGTGTTTCACTGATCGGGTGGTCATGTCCAGTTAAATACATAGATTCAAACCCGGTTCTACTGTGTGTGTGTGTGTGTGTGTGTGTGTGTGTGTGTGTGTGTGTGTGTGTGTGTGTGTGAGTGAGTGAGTGTGCGTACGTACATATATGGATGTATGTGTGTATCTTCATATGTACGTGTGTATGTATATATGTCCGTGTTTGTTTGTGAGTATTTGTGTATGTATGTATGTACTATATATATATATATACTGTATATCCATCCATCCATTATCTCCCGCTTTATCCTCTATTAGGGTCGCGGGGGGGGGGGGGGGGTCCCCATGCCCATGCCCATGCCCATGCCCATGCCCATGCCCATCCAGGGGAGAACGTTTCGGGCGCTGGGCAGATACACCCAGGACAGGACGCCAATCTATCACTGGGCACACACTCACTCACACACACACACTATATATGGGGCAATTTGGAGAACTCGATTGACTTGATCCATGTTTTTGGACTGTGGGAGGAAACCGGAGAACCCGGAGGAAACCCACGCGGACACGGGGAGAACATGGAAACTCCACCCAGATGGGGATTCGAACTGGGAATCCCTAGTGCTGAGAGGCGAACATGATAAACCACTAAGTCATCGTGCTACCCTGTGTATAATATATACACTCACCGGCCACTTTATTAGGTACACCATTCTAGTAACGGGTTGGACCCCCTTTTGCCTTCCGAACTGCCTCAATTCTTCGTGGCATAGATTCAACAAGGTGCTGGAAGCATTTCTCAGAGAGTTTGGTCCATATTGACATGATGGCATCACACAGTTGCCGCAGATTTGTCGGCTGCGCATCCATGATGCGAATCTCCCGTTCCATCACATCCCAAAGATGCTCTATTGGATTGAGATCTGGTGACTGTGGAGGCCATTTGAGTTCAGTGAACTCATTTTCATGTTCAAGAAACCAGTCTGAGATGATTCCAGCTTTATGACATGGCGCATTATCCTGCTGAAAGTAGCCATCAGATGTTGGGTACATTGTGGTCATAAAGGGATGGACATGGTCAGCAACAATACTTAGGTAGACTGTGGCGTTGCAACGATGCTCAATTGGTACCAAGGGGCCCAAAGAGTGCCAAGAAAATATTCCCCACACCATGACACCACCACCACCAGCCTGAACCGTTGATACAAGGCAGGATGGATCCATGCTTTCATGTTGTTGACGCCAAATTCTGACCCTACCATCCGAATGTCGCAGCAGAAATCGAGACTCATCGGACCAGGCAACGTGTTTCCAACGATCTTCTACTGTCCAATTTCGATGAGCTTGTGCAAATTGTATATATATATATATAGGTGTGTGTATGTCAGTGTTAGTTTTTGGGTGTATATGTATGTATGTATATGTGTATATATATACTGTATGTATATATATATATATATATATATATATATATATATATATATATATATATATATATATATATATATATATATATACACATATACATACAGTATATATATGGGTGTGTGTGTGTGTATGTCAGTGTTTGTGTGTGTGTGTTTATATGTGTGTGTGTGTATTTACAGTCCCTTGCACTCGGTTTGTATGTTCAGCCAATCTCCACTGTTCCACACCCCCGACACAATATCTGGATCTTTGGAGAACCTGATTAAACAGAATCGGAGGATTGTGTAGATTGAGTTCTCACGTTTCTCACACGCGTTCTAATGAGGATCAGGTGTTCTCCGGCTTCGGTGGAGCAGTTAACACCTGCATCCTCAGAGCTGACAGCCTCAGAGTGCAGGACACGACACCCGACGTCCAAACCAGCGTTCCGATGATTTCGGTGTTGCGTTAGAAATGCGGTCGACTCGCCGTGCGCTCTGCAGCGTTCTCGCAGCGGCACACGCTCACCATCACACAGCGAAACGGCGCCGGCTCGGGTTCCGGGACCACGTTTCAGGCTTCACCGAGGACTTTGCATCATACCGTCGAAGCAGCAGAGGGTTAAAGAGTGTCGCTCCGGGGCCCGTCAGGGCCAAGTTGGCAGAACTGGGGTTGGACGCGTTAGTCCTCTCGTTTGTATTCGAGAACCTTAACCACGAAGACACCACGATTAAATGTCAGTTCATTCATTCATTACTTATCTTCCGCTTTATCCTCTATTAGGGTCGTGGTGGGGTTCCCCATGCCCATCCAGGGGAGAACGTTTCGGGCGCTGGGCAGAAACACCCAGGACAGGGCGCCAATCCATCGCTGGGCACACACTCACTCACACACACACTCTATATGGGGCAATTTGGAGAATTCAATTGACTTGATCCATGTTTTTGGACTGTGGGAGGAAACCGGAGAACCCGTATATATATATATATATATATAACGGCACGGTGGCTTAGTGGTTTGGCACGTTCGCCTCTCAGCGCTAGGGATTCCCGGTTCGAATCCCCATCTGGGTGGAGTTTCCATGTTCTCCCCGTGTCTGCGTGGGTTTCCTCCGGGTTCTCCGGTTTACTCCCACAGTCCAAAAACATGGATCAAGTCAATTGAATTCTCAGAATTTGCCCCATATAGAGTGTGTCTGTGTGAGTGAGTTAGTTTATCTGCCCAGCGCCCGAGATGTTCTCCCCTGGATGGGCATGGGGAACCCCACCGCGACCCTAATAGAGGAGAAAAACGGGAGATATATATATATATATATACATATATATGTATATGTGAATACTGGATGGAACCAGACAAGGCGGTCTTGCAGGACGCCCCCTAATGGACTCACATATAGTTTTTCCATTAGTTAAATATCTGGACATGGCTGTCCTACGTTGTTGTCGCTGCCCGGCCGCTCAAGGAGGATGAGTCCCCCCACTGAGTCTTGGTCCTCCCAAGGTTTCTTCCTTAAATAACAACATAACAGGGAGTTTTTTCTTGCCACTGTCGCTTCGGCGTGCTCTTTGGGGAGAACAAAGATAATGTTTTGATTTATTTAATTCATTAAAGTGTAATCAGCCAGCTTTAATATGAATTACCCTCCCAGATGGCCTGTGGGCAGATTTATTATTATTATTGTGTTTTTATTATTTTTTTGCGGGGGGGGGGGGGGGGGGGGGGGGGGTATTGAATGCACCAGAGACGGCGAGTTCATCCTTTCGCTTTTATCTGTGGATATTTTGGTGCTCAAGGTTGTGAGGACGTTGAATTCCGGCTCTGAAACCGTCACTTTGATTATCACTCATCTTCACGCCGGTCTGCGCCTTCAAACGCAGACCCTGCCTGGTCACCGTCTCCGTTAATGAGAACGTTTGGTTTCGGGTTCTGTTGGTTATTCCTTAAAAACAAGGTCAGCTCGGCGGAACCTCCCACGAAAGATGTTTTAACGGAACAGCGCTGATCTGTTCACAAACAACGTGTTCTCCGGCTTCTCTGGAGAAACCAGAGAAGCCGGAGAACACTTGTTTGTGAACAGATCAGGATGGATTTGAGGTAAATTAGCTGCTCTAAATTGCCCTTATGTAGTACATGGGTGAAGGGGGTACGGTGGCTTAGTGGTTTAGCACGTTCTCCTCTCAGCGCTAGGGATTCCCGGTTCGAATCCCCATCTGGGTGGAGTTTCCATGTTCTCCCCGTGTCCGCGTGGGTTTCCTCCGGGTTCTCCGGTTTCCTCCCACGGTCCAAAAACATGGATCAAGTCAATTGAGTTCTCCAAATTGCCCCATATAGAGTGTGTCTGTGTGAGTGAGTGTGTGCCCAGCGATAGATTGGCGCCCTGTCCTGGGTGTATCTGCCCAGCGCCCGAAACTTTCTCCCCTGGATGGGCATGGGGAACCCCCCCCCGACTCTAATATAGGATAAAACGGAAGATAATGAATGAATGAATGAGTACGTGAGTGGGGTGGTACATTGGCTTAGTGGTTGGCATGTTCTCCTCTCAGTTGCGAATCCCGAACTGGGTGCAGCTTCCATGTCCTCCCCGTGTCCACGTGGGTTTTCTCCAGGTTCTCCGGTTTCCACCTTCAGACCAAAAACATGGATTCAAGGTGAATAAGCTGCTCTAAGTAAAGTGTGTGTGTGTCAGTGAGTGAGTGTATCCTGGGTCCTGGGTGTATCTGCACAGCCCCCAAAACTTTCTTCCCCGCGACCCTAGAACTGCGCTGGTCCTCAGTGGGGGTCCTGAGAACACTGTCCAGAGGAATGGTTCTCATTTACAACTACAAAGTCCATCTAATGAGTGTTGAGAGGGCGTGGCTAATCTATTTCTGTTAATTATCTGATGTCTCAGTAGCATCGGTGCTTATTTATACCCGGAGCTCAGAAACTCCCGAAGTCACCCTCTTTAAAAGCCCGTATGCGGCGCTATTTCTGGAGCGTGGACGTGTGCTGCGGCGTATCAGTTAATTTCTACAGCAGAGTAAGTGCACATTAGATGTAATCACTCACGGTGACCCGCTCTGACCTTCACTTTAAGAGCCAGTCTTGCTTCTCCGAGTAATGTGGAGAACAGTTTAAATACCGCCGGAGAAGGTCATGTGTAGGCGTGTGACGTCTCTGTAAAATTAAGAACACAGTATCGCCAGCAAACAGCAGAATGGTTTATGCAAAAGCCCCGTTTTCAGCTCGACAGGCAGCGTAATTTCATTTTCACGCATGATTTCCGGACTCGTAACCCACAAAGTTTGCAAAGCATGGAGGGAAATGAGTTAGTTGAAGTGTGCACTTTATTTCCCTGCGACTGTAGCTGCGTCCGCGACGTTCGCGTTCGCCTCCTTCAGACCTTAAATCCCCTCCAATTTCTCATATCTGTTAAAGCGAAGGAGTGCCGGAAATATTACAACCTGCAAACGAAGCGCCACCACAAAGTGTGAAAGGCGTGACGTTAGACACGCCCCCCGATGGCAGGTCTGTAGAATAGTGAGCGATAAGGCAGCTTTATGTTTTATTTTTGGATGCATTTCCATCACATGGGCTCAGCATCGCGTCACGACGTCATAATGATGTGTTTTAAGTGAAACTTGTGATTTATAATCCACTAAAGGATGATTCATTCATTCATTATCTCCCGCTTTATCCTCTATTAGGGTCACGGTGGGGTTCCCCATGCCCATCCAGGGGAGAACATCTCAGGCGCTGGGCAGATACGACCCAGGACAGGGCGCCAATCCATCGCTGGATACACTCACTCACTCACACAGACACACTCTATATGGGGCAATTTTGAGAATTCAATTGACTTGATCCATGTTTTTGGACTGTGGGAGGAAACCGGAGAACCCGGAGAAAACCCACGCGGACAAGGGGAGAACATGGAAACTCCACCCAGATGGGGATTCGAACCGGGAATCCCTAGCGCTGAGAGGAGAACGTGCTAACCACTAAGCCACCGTGCCGCCTAAAGGATGATATTTATTTAAATATGTCACTAATGCGGCACAGAGGCGTAACGGTCAGCACATCTGCCTCTCGGCGCTGGAGAACCAGGTTCGAATCCCAATCTGGATGGTTTGCATGTTCTCCCTGTTTCCATGTGGGTTTCCTCCGGGATCTCTGGTTTCCTCCCACAGTCCAAAAACATTGATTCAAGGTTGCCCCATGTCAATCGCCCCTATATAGTGTGTTTATGTGGTGATTGGCACCCTTGTCCCAGCGCCCAAAACGTTCCCCTCTAGATTAAGCATGGCGAGCCCGCCCCCCCCCCCCTCCCGAATGCACCCTCCACCTCCACCATGTGAGGCTCAGTGTCAGCGCAGTGCTGAGAACCTTCCACGCGTTGGTCCGGGTCCCTCATCGCACATCTGCGCTCTCGTAACGAGTTAATTTTGTAAAGGTTGTTCATTATGGCCGCCGATTAAAGCAGTGCTGACGGGTTCTAAAGCGTCGTCCCGGATGAGACCGTGCTGTAAAAACCTGTCTGTTCTTTCCTCTGCAGATCCGTTCGGATCAGGATAAAGAGATTGAGATCCGGTACAGCATAACCGGCGCCGGCGCAGATCAGCCGCCCAGCGACGTCTACATCATCGACCCCATTAGTGGCAAAATGTCCGTCACCAAACCTCTGGACCGAGAAGATCGCGCCTCCTACCACGTACGTTCCAAAACATGAGGCTCAGCGGGTTTCTAACTCTATTTTGTGTTTTATATATATATATATATTTATTTATTCATTCATTCATTCCGCTTTATCCTCTATTAGGGTCGCGGTGGGGTTCCCCATGCCCATACAGGGGAGAACGTTTCAGGCGCTGGGCAGATAGACCCAGGACAGGGCGCCAATCTATCACTGGGCACACACTCACTCACACAGACACACTCTATATGGAGCAATTTGGAGAACTCAGTTGACCTTGATCCATGTTTTTGGACTGTGTGAGGAAACCGGAGAACCCGGAGGAAACCCATGCGGACACGTGAGAACATGGAAACTCCACCCAGATGGGGATTCGAACCGGGAATCCGGTGTGTGTGTGTGTGTTATATATAATGCTTCATACAGAGGTGGCACGTTGGCTTAGTGGTTGGCATGTTCTCCTCTCAGCACTAGGGATTCCCGGTTCGAATCCCAATCTGGGTGGAGTTTCCATGTTCTCCCCGTGTCCGCGTGGGTTTCCTCCGGGTTCTCCGGTTTCCTCCTACAGTCCAAAAACAAGTCAATTGAGTTCTGCCCCATATAGAGTGTGTGTGTGTGAGTGAGTGTGTGCCCAGCGATAGATTGGCGTCCTGTCCTGGGTCTATCTGCCCAGCGCCCGAAACGTTCTCCCCTGGATGGGCATGGGGAACCCCCCCGCGACCCTAATAGAGGATAAAGCGGGAGATAATGGCTGGATGGATGGATGGGCTTCATACAGAACCCCCGCCACTGAGGCTGAACGAAGCTTTAGAACATTAGTGTTTAAACACACACCCTTAACGGATCGTCTCCAACGTTCCGTGCACACATGCGGTGTGTGATGTAATGGCGGTAGTTACTTTAATGCGGTTCGGTTCGGAGTGCAGATGAGAGTGCGGTGCGAGAGTGTGAGGGTGATTACTGCTGCTGATTCGTCAGAGGTAACGAGTGTTCTTGTCAGTCTGTTCCGCCTCGACGGCGGATACAGATAACACGGCGACCCTGGGCCTCCACACGTCCCTGCCCACCCACACCGGCACGTGCGGCCTGAACGGCAGCCCTCCGTCACCTCCACTCATCAAGTGTTCAAGTTCAAGTGTTCAAGTTTATTTTATTTGTCACTCCACAATATAAAGCACAGTGCAATATATGTGGAACGAGACAGCGCTCCCCAGGAACAAGGCGCATAACAGTCATAACAAGACTGGAGAACCTGAATGGAACTTTAACATTGACATTAAAGTGGAACCGAATCAAAGAGAAGGGATGAGAACCGTCACGTGATCGATGCTGTAGTTTCATCTGGTATCTGTGGTTACAGTCTCTCAGGGTGAAGGTGGGAGTGTGAGTGTGTGCACATGTATAATGAGCTGTGTGTGTGTGTGTGTGTTGTGTGTGTGTGTGTGTGTGTGTGTGTGTGTGTGTGTGTGTGTGTGCAAGACAGAGATAGAGGAAAGGTTTTGCCTCAGCCCAGATTGCTAATTTGTTCTGGCCCATGTCCATTCTTTTCATCTGGCCCACTCTTCCCCCGGTTCCAAGATACGGTCCACACGCTCACCTGTAGGCAGCGCTGGCGAGTCACCACCGGATGGGGGACCGTATTAGGACACGTGGGCCATTTAGATCCCTCACCCTGTTTGCTTGTCTGTGTCCTATCCCTGCTGCTCCAGAACTGCAGCTCGACCCACGTGAACCCACAAGTCACTCCACTACTCGTCTCACTCTACTGGCTTCCAGTAGCTGCCTGTGTTCCATACAAGAACCGGACCCTGATCCACAGGAGAACCTTTGGTCAGGAGAACCATCTTCCAGAGATGCCCCCCCCCCCCCCCTTCGGATCATGGTGATGATCACCGGAGTGCTTCAGCCTCAGCGCGGTTGCAAGGTTGCACCCATTGAAGTGGTACCAAATCTACTGATTGTTCTGAAGTCAGTGGAGAACCAGGACGGATGCTGTAGAGGGAACCCAGAGAACACCCACAGCCGTAGGAAGCACCTGTGATCCACCGCCTAAAGAATAACGAGTTAAAGAAGAAAATGCAGCGTGAGTTTAATATTCTGACGGAACGTAGAGGCGAAGAGAACGCGGTGTGAAGGTGGAGTCGGTTTTGGAGAGATAAACCCGGAGCCGGTTCCTCAGCACCGTGCCTGTTCTTATCTGCGCTGCTCGTGTTTTCTTTTCTCTCGGTTCTCTTCTGCTCGGAACGCGGGTTTAAAATAGCTGCTCGGCCGATAGCTGACGTCAGAGATGTTCTTTATCATAACGTCTGAAGAAAAGCCCACTGTTCTCTGTTTTCCTCTTTTATTATTATTCTTTATTGCCGGCGTGTCGCCTTCCACAGGACGAGAACTTTACAGGCTGCTAGAACCTGATCCAAGTGGCCTGTGTGATCGGGTGGACAGTGTCTGATCTGAGGACAGTTAAAGTCCAAAGTCCCCACAGTACTCACACCCCACAGTACTCACACCCCACAGTACACACACACTACAGTACTCACACCCCACAGTACACACACACTACAGTACTCACACCCCACAGTACTCACACCCCACAGTACTCACACCCCACAGTACACACCCCACAGTACACACACCCCACAGTACACACACCCCACAGTACTCACACCCCACAGTACACACACCCTACAGTACTCACACCCTACAGTACACACACCCCACAGTACTCACACCCCACAGTACACACACCCTACAGCACTCACACACTACAGTAATAAAACCCTGCAGTACTCACACCCTACAGTACTCACACCCCACAGTACACACACCCCACAGTACACACACCCCACAGTACTCACACACTACAGTACTCACACACTACAGTACTCACACCCCACAGTACTCACACCCCGCAGTACTCACACCCCACAGTACACACACCCTACAGTACACACCAACAGTACACACACCCCACAGTACTCACACACTACAGTACTCACACCCCACAGTACTCACACACCACAGTACACACACTCTACAGTACACACACCTTACAGTACACACCAACAGTACACACACCCTACAGTACTCACACCCCACAGTACTCACACCCCACTGTACACATACCCTACAGTACACACACCCACAGTACACACACACTACAGTACTCACACCCCACAGCACTCACACACTACAGTACTTACACCCCACAGTACACACACCCACAGTACACACACACACTACAGTACACACACCCCACAGTATACACACACTACAGCACTCACACCCCACAGTACTCACACACTACAGTACACACACACACTACAGTACACACACCCCACAGTACACACACCCTACAGTACACACACCCCACAGTACACACACCCCACAGTACACACACTCTACAGTACACACACCTTACAGTACACACCAACAGTACACACACCCTACAGTACACACCCCACAGTACACACACACTACAGTACTCACACCCCACAGTACACACACCCTAGAGTACTCACACCCCGCAGTACTCACACCCCATAGTACACACACCCTACAGTACTCACACACTACAGTACTCACACCCTACAGTACACACACCCTACAGTACACACACCCTACAGTACTCACACACTACAGTACTCACACCCCACAGTACACACACCCTACAGTACTCACACACTACAGTACACACACCCTACAGTACACACACCCTACAGTACTCACACACTACAGTACTCACACCCTACAGTACTCACACCCTACAGTACACTCACCCTACAGTACACACACCACAGTACACACACCCTACAGTACACACACCCCACAGTACTCACACACTACAGTACTCACACCCCACAGTACTCACACCCCACAGTACTCACACCCCACAGTACTCACACCCCACAGTACTCACACACTACAGTACTCACACCCCGCAGTACACACACCCCACAGTACTCACACCCTACAGTACTCACATCCCACAGTACTCACACACCCTACAGTACTCACACCCTACAGTACTCACACCCCACAGTACTCACACCCTACAGTACTCACACCCTACAGTACACACACCCTACAGTACACACACACTACAGTACTCACACACTACAGTACTCACACCCTACAGTACACTCACCCTACAGTACACACACCACAGTACACACACCCTACAGTACACACACCCCACAGTACTCACACACTACAGTACTCACACCCCACAGTACTCACACCCCACAGTACTCACACCCCACAGTACTCACACCCCACAGTACTCACACACTACAGTACTCATACCCCACAGTACTCACACCCATCCGGTGTAAAACTGTTCCAAATCCAGTATGTGGATATTTCCACTGTGGGGACTTCTACCAGAAAGAGCCAGAAGCAGGAGATTCATGAGGACCGACAGCGTCCCTCGCGCTTTATTTCCTTCTCTAACGCTGAGTTGGCGCCTGCTGTCCTGCTTGAGACGCCAGCCGAACGTCAGCGTGTGGTGGTTAGCAATCCAAAGGGCCGTTATTCGGGCGGTCCCGGTGCCCAGCTGACAGATTGGTGCAAAAGTGGTGTATACTATAATTCTGTGTGTGTGTGGGGGGGGGGTGCTTTAATCCCATTTCCCTTCTTGTTCCTTCTTCCTCTTTCCTTCTCAGGCGCTCGTACATTTTGCCCGACATGCTGTTGTTTGTGAAGCAGAAGTCTGTCGAACTGAGAGGCGCTTTCGCGTCTTTAACCAAAACAGCGCCGTGTGAAATGAAAAGGCCTGAGCGTGAACCTCATTCCTCTCCCTGTCCCCCAGAGCCAAACACATTAAGCACGGAGAGTGTTCACTAATAGAAATAGGCTGCTGTACAAAAACATTACACGTGCAGTCAGGGTGGGAGTGGGGGGGGGGGGCTGGGCTGGTGGTGGGGGGGTATAATACCTGCAGTGCTTTTAATACCACAAGCATTCGGTTCTGTTTAACTACAGCTTACGGAACTCTGTTTTTCGGCACCAGATTGCTTCGAGTTCAGCGTGAAACCAGATTTTAAAGCCGACTGAGGTTAATTAGCACAGAAATCACAGAAATTCACGTTTAAAGACATTTTTGTTCCAATTAAATTCCTTCCAGCCGAATCAGGATTAAATAAATTAAATAAAATACTGTTTATACACAGACACGGGCAGAGAACGTCTGGATGGCTCACTGCTTCAGATGAAATCAGGTTCACCTGACTGTCTGTCTGTCTGACTGTCTGTCTGACTGTCTGTCTGTCTGTCTGTCTGTTAAAATGGAGCCATGTGTTTTAAAGGTTAATTTGAGAAACACGGTTCCACTAATTTACAGGTTCTTCAAAGTGACATGTAAATATAAAGATGTGCTGGTGTGTGTGTGTGTGTGTGTGTGTGTGTGTGTGTGTGTGTGTGTCAGGTATATATATCATTGTGGTAACCAAAACCTGCTTACACAGTAACACTGTAGGGACCTCAGGTTGGTCATCACTAAATAATAACATATATTGTATAGTTAGGGTAATGTTGGGGTAATGTTAGGTTAGTGCTGGTGAAATTTTAGGGTAATGTTGGGGTAATGTTGAGGTAATGTTGAGGTAATGTTAGGGTTGTGTTTGGGTAATGGTGAAGTAATGTTGGGGTACTTTTGAGGTAGTGTTAGATAAATGTTGGGGTAATGTTAAAGTAGGGTAATGTTGAGGTAATGTTGGTGTAATGTTAGGTTAGTGCTGGTGAAATGTTAGGGTAATGTTGGGGAAATGTTGAGGTAATGTTAGGGTAGTGTTTGGGTAATATTGAAGTAATGTTGGGGTACTTTTGAGGTAGTGTTAGATAAATGTTGGGGTAATGTTGAAGTAGGGTAATGTTGAGGTAATGTTGGTGTAATATTAGGTTAGTGCTGATGAAATGTTAGGGTAATGTTGGGGAAATGTTGAGGTAATGTTAGGGTAGTGTTTGGGTAATATTGAAATAATGTTGGGGTACTTTTGGGGTAGTGTTAGATGAATGTTGGGGTAATGTTGAAGTAGGGTAATGTTGAGGTAATGTTGGTGTAATGTTGGGTTAGTGCTGGTGAAATGTTAGGATAATGTTGAGGTAATGTTAGGGTAGTGTTTGGGTAATGTTGGGGTACTTTTGTGGTAGTGTTAGATAAATGTTGGGATAATGTTGAGGTAATGTTAGGGTAGTGTTTGGGTAATGTTGGAGTACTTTTGAGGTAGTTTATAAATGTTGGGGTTATGTTGAAGTAGGGTAATGTTGAGGTAATGTTGGTGTAATGTTAGGTTAGTGCTGGTGAAATGTTAGGATAATGTTGAGGTAATGTTAGGGTAGTGTTTGGGTATTGTTGGGGTACTTTTGAGGTAGTGTTAGATAAATGTTGGGATAATGTTGAGGTAATGTTAGGGTAGTGTTTGGGTAATGTTGGAGTACTTTTGAGGTAGTTTATAAATGTTGGGGTTATGTTGAAGTAGGGTAATGTTGAGGTAATGTTGGTGTAATGTTAGGTTAGTGCTGGTGAAATGTTGGGATAATGCTGAGGTAATGTTAGGGTAGTGTTTGGGTATTGTTGGGGTACTTTTGAGGTAGTGTTAGATAAATGTTGGGGTAGTGTTGAGGTCATTTCAAGGTAATGTTACATAGATACTGAGGTAATGCTGAGGTAGTGTTGGTGTGATGTTGGGGTCATTTTCTTTATGATTAAGTCTGTGGGAAATGCATTTTAGAACCTTGTTTTTTTTTCCGTTCTCTTCCAGCTGAGAGCTCATGCCGTGGACGTGAACGGAAACCAAATGGAGCCACCGATTGATCTGTACATTTACGTGATTGATATGAATGACAACCGACCAGAGTTTCAAAACCAGGTCTACAATGGATCCGTTCCTGAGGGCTCCAAACCAGGTATGACGCCATGGATACGACGATGATGGTGTTGGTGATGATGATGATGAAGAAACAGTAGCTCAGTGGTCAGGGTGGTTTGCTATCAATCTGAATGTTATGGGTTTAAATCTCAGCGTTTGCAGAATGACCTGATGATGATGATTGTTGTATTTGTGTGCTAACATAAAATCCTTAAATTTTAAATAAAAGCAGGTAGAGTGTTAGAAACTATTACCAGATGGAAGGATGAACCAAACCTCGGTGACAGTGATGCGCACGGTGGGATGAGGTTTGATTTTACAAGCTAAGGAATTTGGATTTGGATCGAATCGCGCCGAGAACTGAACTCCACACGAGTCCATAAACTTTAAAAGGTTGATAAATGGAGAGAAATGGAAAAGTGCTTTTGTTCCATTTTTCTTTGTTCTCCGTGGTTTATGAGTCTCATATCTGGAACCGACGCTGCACATTGCCACCTGTCAGCCCTCTGCTGTATGATCTGAGTGGAGTGCAGCTTTGCTTTTCTTTCATTCTCTCCTCGCTGCTTTTCCTCTTCGCCGTTCCGTCCCCACCGCTGCGTATTGTGAATTCACAGTAGAGTGGCTGTCAGAGCCGAGCCGCCGCGTGTTCGCCCGTTGTACGCTCGCACCAAACATTGTGTTGGGTCACGCTTCAGAGACGAAGCTCTATCAAGGAGCCCACTTTTCCATTTCTTTTTGTTTTGTATGTTTCTTGCTTTGAGGAGGGGGAAAAAAAAAATAAGGAACTCTACACAAGGGTCCAAAAAAATGGCAGTAAGACTCTCCTCAGAAGATCCTGACCCTCTGCTGCTAATTAGCCCTGAACAGCAGATGCACTGCTGCTTATCTTACTGCTCTGCCAGTCCTCGGTTGCTGGCGCTCTAATCAACCACCAAACAAAAAATTTTTCTTTCCCGGTTGGCAGGTAGAGTCTGGAAACGGCCAATGTTCTGATTTCATCTAATCATGCGGCTTCTGTTCACTCGGCTGACAGCTCCGTTGAAAGGCTGCTATTAGTTGTCAAGGCCTTGGAAATATTATCAAACCCCAAATGACTATCAAACAAAAAATTTGGCATATGCTTCGAGCAACTCTTATCGCTCGCCAGGCGTGTATTTAAAACCATCGCTTCGATCCATCATTATGAAGTGAAAGCAGGTGACGTCTTTCCTTGGGTTTCTTCGTCTAAGCGTTGCTTGTGGACAGGCCTCAGGACCTCGCAGCACCGCACCGGTCCTCATTCGAAAGCACGTGGACAGGCCTCAGGACCTCGCCGCACCGCAAAAAAAATTCAACTGTAAACTTAAAAGCAGGGCAATTAAATACGAGCGGTGAACGGGTGGCCGAGACAGGACGCAGGCTTTGAGCCTAAACCATAATGCTACCACCACCATGTTTCATGAAGCAACATAGATTTCATAGCTTTAATATAATGGATTATTTGTACCTCTAGAGGGGCAGATTGGGACTTGTATGGGGCTGTATGGGCTCAAAAAACCATAATAGTGGTGGCTAAACGTGGGTGGGTAAAAAAAAGTCATGCTCCATGCACCCCCGCACACAGAGCCGCTAAATGTCAGGTGCAGTGCGACCAATTAAATTATTCAGTCGCACTTGACAGATTTTGATCGTATGGTCGCGCTCCGGAACTTTGAGCGTTGCAGAGTGGTTTCATTATTTATTTATTTCAAGTCGCTGCTCTTTGAACCTCGTACCCCTCGTGGTGGGGGTGGCGTCACTTGGCGGCGCTGTGCCACAACGCACGTGTTTGGATCTTTTGATTTTGAAAAAGGCAGAAAGAACGAGCCTATGCAAAAATGGTCGCCTCAACTCATTTATCACGGAAAACTTCATGGACACCGTCGGTAACTCACGCTGGCCAGCGGGTCTGCCATCCTCAGCGTTCCGATGCTGTCTGCCTCCGGGTCTGAGTGAAAGTGCGCCTCCCTTGTGTTTACCTGGGTATATATCCGTTACGTCTAGTTCCCGCCCCTTGACTGCTTAAGCCAATCACAAATTACCGCCCTAGGTTTTAAATCAGCCAATCCCAGCCCAGTATTTTCCTAGTGGTGGGAAACTCAGAAGTCCTTTGTCTTTCGGCCATATTAAGACTCTCATTATGTATAAGAAATTTAAAATTTCTGACAATTCCCCCCTATGGGAGCACCTACATGCTCCCATAAATAAATTTTTAATTAAAAATTCTACGGCCATAAATTTGAAGCCAACCTTTACACCTTACCATTTCTAAAAATTTGCATGTTATCACAACTCAATTAACCCAAATCTAAATGCAACTAATTCCAATACGACTTTTAAAAGTTCACATAACTGAATGCTGAGGAGGCAGAGCGCTAATTAAACTACCCCCCTCTAACTAAAACCCCTCTTGATGGTGCCCAACATATTACATGGCCATATAGGCTGAAAACACAATTCTAAAAACAAACATCTATCAATTATACTAATAGAGACCGCGCCGAACGAGACAGCCTCCGTCCCTACACTCACAAACCCAAAATAACACCCCCCCCTTGCACCACTGTTGCAGAAACTTTAATACCACCCCCCTTGCAACACTGTTACAGAAACTTTCCCAGAAGATTCTTCAAGGTTCTGTTTTCCTGGTCAGTATCTGCTTTAATCTTTTAGTTCTGTAGTCCCAGCATTCCCTCGTCGGTTCTTGAAGTTCCTTCTATCAGTTCCTTTTATCGTTGTCGTCCTCCTGTTGTCGGGATAGGACGGGATAGGACGCGGGCTTGAACAAGCAGTTGGGTAGCATGTTCAGTCAAGAAGGGTCTGATCTTCCTGATGTATTAGGCAGCTGGTAAGGATTAGGGCCTCTCCCGGTGTATGAGCACGTTTGATGTAGCATTGAACCGAATCGGTGGATGCTCTGTGTGTCACCTGAGGTACAGTCTGAGTTGTAGGGGTCATGTGCTGGTATGTTTCAAGGTTGTAATTTCAACATTTGTAGAAAATATGAGGTCATGACACCAGAGTGGGAAGTTGTAAACAGATTTCAGGCGGTAACAGAGAGGCGAGAGGCAGTTTTAAGGAGTTGCATCAGTATTTCTGTGTTTAAAAATATAAAAAAAAAACATGTCACTAATATTCATTCATTCATTATCTCCCGCTTTATCCTCTACTAGGGTCGCGGTGGGGTTCCCCATGCCCATCCAGGGGAGAACGTCTTGGGCGCCGGGCAGATAGACCCAGGACAGGGCGCCAATCTATCGCTGGGCACACACTCACTCACACACACACTCTATATGGGACAATTTTTTGAGAATTCAATTGACTTGATCCATGTTTTTGGACTGTGGGAGGAAACCGGAGAAGCCGGAGGAAACCCACGCCGACACGGGGAGAACATGGAAACTCCACCCAGATGGGGATTCGAACCGGGAATCCCTAGAGCTGAAAGGTGAACGTGCTAACCACTAAGCAACTAATATTATCTTGCTATTATTAACCACCTCTGATTTGTTATACTCTGTGATTGCCAGTCGGCTCGGCCGACACAATCTGTAAAATGACCCTCGAACCAGGGATCCTCTTGTGCCTTGTCGGAGGTAAAATGTCAGGCTGGAGAACATGAGCGCGCAGTCGCCCTTCTAATTCGTCCCGTGGTGAGTGGAGGGGCAAAGTTTGTAAACAGCGTGAGTGGGGATTTAATCACTGGAATTTCCCGGAGCTGGTCGAGTTGCAGACTTCACCGGGGCTCTTACCCCGGCTCTCTGCTGAAGAGAAAAACGAAGGATGAAGATGAATGAGGGCGAGAGAGAGAGAGAGAGAGAGAGAGAGAGAGAGAGAGAGAGAGAGAGAGAGAGAGAGAGAGAGAGAGAGAGAGAGAGAGAGAGAGAGAGAGAGGGCGAGAGAGAGAGAGAGGGCGAGAGAGAGAGAGAGAGAGAGAGAGAGAGAGAGAGAGGGCGAGACGCAAAAATGTTTAAATTGGCTTAATGGACGTGGCACAAGGCTTGGCCCCAGGGCTTTTTAGCAGGAGAGGCCATTTTGCCTCATTATGGTCCTCAAAGGAACCCTGTTGATGCGGAAACCCACTCTGAAAGATTTGCAGGCTCAGAGGCTCCGTTCTCCGCACTGCAGACACAGTAGCTAACTGTAAGAAATGGCCTAAGTACTTTTGACTCCCATCAAATCGAGGCACTCGAGAACCCTGAAGGTTATACTTTAGCCCAAAATGATGTCTACGGCAGAAATGAGGTCTCTGCATAAGGACCCTCATGTTCTGTTTACCGGGGGAGGCGGATGATTACGGTGGAACACGTCAAAGGAACGGACGTGGACGTGTTTGGACTCAGCCGTGTCGTCGGCCCGTTTGTTGCGTGTGATTCACCTGGTCACGTGTGTTTTTTTAAAGCGCGTCGCCGTTCGGAGTTCTGACGCGGTTCTGACGCGGTTCTGATGCAGTTCTGACGCAGTTCTGACGCAGTTCTGATGCGGTTCTGACGCGGTTCTGATGCAGTTCTGATGCAGTTCTGACGCGGTTCTGATGCAGTTCTAATGCAGTTCTGACTCGGTTCTGATGCAGTTCTGACGCAGTTCTGACGCGGTTCTGACGAGGTTCCGACGCAGTTCTGACGCGGTTCTGATGCAGTTCTGACGAGGTTCTGACGCGGTTCTGACGCGGTTCTGATGCAGTTCTGACGCGGTTCTGACGCGGTTCTGACGCAGTTCTGACGCGGTTCTGACGCGGTTCTGATGCAGTTCTGACGCGGTTCTGACGCGGTTCTGACACAGTTCTGACGCAGTTCTGACGCGGTTCTGACGCAGTTCTGATGCAGTTCTGACGCAGTTCTGACGCAGTTCGGGCTCGCCTGTGATGTCATCGTATGCCGACCTTCCACTTCATCGGGGCTTAGAACCCTGAGCTCACGGATACGAACACCTCCGATGTTCAGGACGATTTAACGCCCACGATATGTGGAAGTGGGCGGCATGGTGGAGTAGTGGTTGGCATGTTCTCCTCTCAGCGCTGGGGATCCAGGTTCGAATCCCGTTCTGAGTGGAGTTTGCACGTTCTCCCCGTGTCCACGTGGGTTTACTTCGGGCTCTCCGGTTTCCTTCCTCAGTTTAACCCCCCCCCCCCCACACACATCCCTAGTAGAGGATTAAGCAGAAGATAATTAATTCATAAATTAATAAATAAATAATTAAATATGTGGAAAAGGGCGGCACAGTGGTGTAGTGGTTAGCATGTTCTCCACACAGTGCTGAGGATCCAGGTTTGAACCCCCTATCTGGGCAGAGTTTGCATGTTCTCCCCATGTCTGTGTGGGTTTACTTTGGGTTCTCCGGTTTCCTCCCACAGTTAAAAAAACATAAACTCAAGGTGAATGGGATTCTCTAAATGTGTGTGTGTGTGTGTGTGTGTGTGTGTGTGTGTGTGTGTGCCCGGTGATGGATTGGCACCCTGTCCTGGCAGCATCTGCTCAGCGCGTTTAGCACGTTCTCCTCTCAGCGCTAGGGATTCCTGGTTCGAATCGAATCCCCATCTGGGTGGAGTTTCCATGTTCTCCCCGTGTCCGCGTGGGTTTCCTCCGGGTTCTCCGGTTTCCTCCCACAGTCCAAAAACATGGATCAAGTCAATTGAATTCTCCAAATTGCCCCATATAGAGTGTGTATGTGTGAGTGAGTGTGTGCCCAGCGATGTGCGCCCGGAACGTTCTCCCCTGGATGGGCATGGGGAACCCCACCGCGAACCTAATAGAGGATAAAGTGGGAGATAATGAATGAATGAATGAATGAAACTGGAGACATTGGAGAAAACCCATAGTGGCGCACAGGGAGAACATGCAAACTGCACACAGACAGCACCTTAAGGGTTAAACCTGTAAGACAGAAAGGCTTTGCGTTGCCCCACCTCGCGTCGCAGTCGTGATGGATTTGAATGACGTGTTTGTATTTATTTTGACGTTCACATAAACTTCATAAGAACCTTATCCAACATGAAGTTGTGTTTGCGTCAGGCGTCTCTCAGATCTGAAGGTCTGCAGCACGAGCCGAATCTCACTCGCTCAGCTTTAGCTCAGGGTTATTAAGGAAAATCAGGCCTGACAAACTCTAATTGCCCCAGCAGGTGTTAAAACGGCGCGAGCATGGTGATTAAGATGCCGGCTAATTGATTCAGCGTTAACTTAATCAGAGTTTCTATGTGTTCTCATAACAGGGATGTGTTCTGCGCTGGAACATATTTGCTTAGCGCCACATGCTTCCCACGCCGAGAGACTGACTGAGGTTATGAGGAGTTAACGAAAATCCAGACTCAACTTATAATCAGAGAACACTCATTAAAAAAAAAACTCTGATTTTTACTTTTTGTTCCACTTATTATCCATGTTCTCAGTTCCACGTTCCGCAGAGATCTGGACTGAGGTGTTTAAATGAAACTCCAGCAGCGCTGCTGCTCTAAAACCCCCCCCTCACTGCATCAGTGTCACTGCAGACCTGATAATAAACAATCCACCACCCAAATGATACCTGTTCTGTGATGATGCTGACCAACAGAGAACAGAGAACCAACAGGGGACGAACAACAACAAAGAACACAGATGGACTACAGCAGGGCCGTTTTTAGGCTTTTGAAACATCCGGGGCTTTAACCCAGATCGCTTATTCCTCTTTAAAAATTGCCCTTTAATGAGTGTATTTATTCATTTTTCAAACTGCTGTTACATTCGTTTTGGTTGTTATTAGTTACGATGTGTTGGCGATGTCGTTCTTCCCCGGAAGAGGGCGGCTTCGCGGGAATTTGGGCGTACGTCACTCGCGCCTAGTGAGCGCTCCGGTCCACGGAGTGAAACGCTCCCACGAACACGACCTGCGTGGAGAGAGTCCAGGAAAAACACCGGGATAAAAGCCAAAATGGAATTTATTAAAACTGGTGACGGAACACCAACAAAAAGGGGGAACAAACGAACAAAGTAACATAGGGCATAATAACCACAAAACAAAGACGTGCGCCGACTTGAAGGAAAACGGAAACTAAATAATAAACCAACTAATCAGGGGCACAAAACAAACCAATCACCCAGCTAAGACAATTAAGGACACAAACGAGGGACACGTTGGATAAAATTAAATTACATATGAAAAATGTCTGTCAGCAGTGGAGAGGACATTCATTCATTCATTCATTATCTCCCGCTTTTTCCTTAATCAGGGTCGCGGGGGGTTCCCCATGCCCATCCAGGGGAGAACATCTCGGGCGCTGGGCAGATACACCCAGGACAGGACGACAATCCATCGCTGGGCACACACTCACTCACACAGACACACTCTATATGGGGCAATTTGGAGAACTCAATTGACTTGATCCATGTTTTTGGACTGTGGGAGGAAACCGGAGAACCCGGAGGAAACCCACGCGGACACGGGGAGAACATGGAAACTCCACCCAGATGGGGATTCGAACTGGGAATCCCTAGCGCTGAGATGAGAACATGCTAAACCACGAAGCCACCGTGCCGCCAAAAGAGTCTTTTTTTTTTTCCACTTAAATAACATTATTTAACCTTTCCAATAGGCGGCACGGTGGCTTAGTGGTTTAGCATGTTCTCCTCTCAGCACTAGGGATTCCCGGTTCGAATCCCCATCTGGGTGGAGTTTCCATGTTCTCCCCGTGTCCGCGTGGGTTTCCTCCGGGTTCTCCGGTTTCCTCCCACAGTCCAAAAACATGGATCAAGTCAATTGAGTTCTCCAAATTGCCCCATATAGAGTGTGTGTGTGTGTGTGTGTGAGTGTGTGCCCAGCGATAGATTGGCGCCCTGTCCTGGGTGTATCTGCCCAGCGCCCGAAACGTTCTCCCCTGGATGGGCATGGGGAACCCCACCGCGACCCTAATAGAGGATAAAGCGGAAGATAATGGATGAATGAATGAATGAACCTTTCCAATAATTAATCAGGTGATTTGGCATGTTCTCCGCTTCCGATGAGTATATTTATCAGCAGGATGTTTTTTTCTTTAACACCTACATACGGCCCGCTGTCTGCTCAGCTTCCTGACGGAGCTTCGTCACGGCGACCCGAGGTTTAGAGAAGCGACGGGAGAATCTGCCGAGCGTCGCGGTTACCGAATGACATTAATGAACGGCGACAGAGCGACATTTCACCCGCGTCTGGGGGGGGGGGGGGAGGAGGCGAGGTGCGCGCCGAGGTTTTACCTGCGCGCGGCGGCCGTAATTGCCCGCCCACGTGTGCGATGGCGGGTGATGAGCTCGTTGGAATCGATGATGGCGTTGTAGGGAGTAAAGGGCGTGCAGTCCTCTGCCCACGTGCGCAAATTAAGTCAGGTTTAAACAAGTTTGTTTACGGTGAGGAGGAAGCGGTAGCGAGTGCCGCTTCATTAAGCCCGGTTAATGGGACGGGGGAATGTCGGGGACGCGCGCCTTTAATTCTGAATGGGTTCCGAACGGTGACGCTTGAAGCCATTCGTATGTTTAATGTTTTTTAGGAGGCTGTGTGATCGGGCAGCTGTGCGATGACATGACACCCTACATTTCCTTTCATCAGGTCGTTTAGCAGATGCTCTCATTACAACGTGACTTACAAGTACCCCAACACGATGGTTTGGGTTCTGAATAGAGGGTCAGCCGTACAGGATACAGCACCCCTCCTCCCTCCCTCTGGAGCAATGAGGGTTGGGTACCGCGCACAAGGAGCCACATTCGTAAAATTTAAACCCACAACCTTCAGATTGATAACCCAACACTCCAACCACTGAGCTACCACCCCCTCGAAGAAGGGGCTTATTATAGAGAAAAATTATTCATTCATTCATTCATTATCTTCCGCTTTATCCTCTAT
Source organism: Corydoras sp. C115 (assembly GCA_019802505.1). Classification (NCBI taxonomy): domain Eukaryota; kingdom Metazoa; phylum Chordata; class Actinopteri; order Siluriformes; family Callichthyidae; genus Corydoras; species Corydoras sp. C115. The sequence goes on along the minus strand of JAFMOC010000762.1, from coordinate 18,883 downwards.
TAGGGTCGCAGTGGGGTTCCCCATGCCCATCCAGGAGAGAACATCTCGGGCGCTGGGCAGATACACCCAGGACTGGGCGCCAATCTATCGCTGGGCACACACTCACTCACACAGACACACTCTATATGGGCCAATTTGGAGAACTCAATTGACTTGATCCATGTTTTTGGACTGTGGGAGGAAACCGGAGAACCCGGAGGAAACCCACGCAGACACGGGGAGGACATGGAAACTCCACCCAGATGGGGATTCGAACCGGGAATCCCTAGTGCTGAGAGGAGAACGTGCTAACCACTAAGCCCCCGTGCCGCCTTCATTCATTATCTTCTGCTTTATTCTCTATTAGGGTCGTGGTGGGGTTCCTCATGCCCATCCAAGGGAGAACGTTTCGGGCGCTGGGCAGATACACCCAGGACAGGGCGCCAATCCATCGCTGGGCACACACTCACTCACATAAACACACTCTATATGGGGCAATTTGGAGAACTCAATTGACTTGATCCATGTTTTTGGACTGTGGGAGGAAACCGGAGAACCCGGAGGAAACCCACGCGGACACGGGGAGGACATGGAAACTCCACCCAGATGGGGATTCGAACCGGGAATCCCTAGTGCTGAGAGGAGAACGTGCTAAACCACTAAGCCCCTGTGCCGCCTTCATTCATTATCTTCTGCTTTATCCTCTATTAGGGTCGCGGTGGGGTTCCCCATGCCCATCCAGGGGAGAACGTTTCGGGCGCTGGGCAGATAGACCCAGGACTGGGCGCCAATCTATCGCTGGGCACACTCTCTCACACTCACTCTATATGGGGCAATTTGGTGAACTCAATTGACTTGATCCATGTTTTTGGACTGTGGGAGGAAACCGGAGAACCCGGAGGAAACCCACGCGGACACGGGGAGAACATGGAAACTCCACCTAGGTGGGAGATGGGGATTCGAACCGGGAATCCCTAGAGCTGAGAGGCGAACTTGCCAAACCACTAAGCCCCCGTGCCGCCTTCATTCATTATCTCCCGCTTTATCCTCTATTAGGGTCGCGGTGGGGTTCCCCATGCCCATCCAAGGGAGAACGTTTCGGGCGCTGGGCAGATACACCCAGGACAGGGCGCCAATCCATCGCTGGGCACACACTCACTCACATAAACACACTCTATATGGGGCAATTTGGAGAACTCAATTGACTTGATCCATGTTTTTGGACTGTGGGAGGAAACCGGAGAACCCGGAGGAAACCCACGTGGACACGGGGAGAACATGAAAACTCCACCCAGATGGGGATTCGAACCGGGAATCCCTAGCGCTGAGAGGAGAACGTGCTAAACCACTAAGCCACCGTGCCGCCTGAGAAAAATGATATATAATTATATTACAGAGATAAATTATTTATAATTATAGAGAAAAAGTCTTTGTTGTTGTTATTACCTCATGCCACTTTTGTAGAATGATTACAGGTGACTTAATGGAGAACGGAGTCACAGCATCCCTGCAGCATTAAGGGTTCCGCAGCTTGCTCGTGGGGGCACATTGGCGTGTTCAGGGTGGAATTTGTGCCCGACAGTCCAACACGGCCCCCAACCACTGAGCTGCCACGCCCTAAAAGAAGGGACTTTAATAGAGACACTTTACAAACTGGTAGAACCAGGATTAGAATGATTTTTTAAACTTGAGAGCATGTTCTCCTCTCAGTGCTAGGGATTCCCAGTTCGAATCCCAATCTGAGTGGAGTTTCCATGTTCTCCCCGGGTTCTCTGGTTTCCTCCCACAGTCCAAAAACATGGATCAAGGTCAATTGAATTCTCCAAATTGCCCCATATAGTGTGTGTGTCTGTGTGAGTGAGTGTGTACCCAGCAATAGATTGGCGTCCTGTGCTGGGTGTATCTGCCCAGCGCCCGAAACGTTCTCCCCTGGATGGGCATGGGGAACCCCCACCCCCCATGACCCTAGTAGAGGATAAAGCAGAAGATAAAGGCTGGATGGAAGTCTTTGTTGTCTTTTTTTGGAATGACTTGCAGATGATGTAATGGAGAACAGATTCCGTAATGACACAGCATTAAAGGTTAATCGCTTTGCTCGTGGGTGCACATTGCCCTGTTCTGGGTGGACCCCTCAACCCCTGAGCTTCCACACCACTGGACTCACACTTGGTTTGAATCCCCACCTGAACCGAAATGTTGTAATTACGCTGAAGTCACTGCGAGCCCCTCAGTTAAGCCCTCGGTTCCTTCTGAATCTTTACTTTCACACGTTCTCCGCAGGCATGTCGGTGATGACTGTGACGGCGTTTGATGCGGATGACGGCACCATGCCCAACGGCCTGGTACACTACAGGATCCTAAACCAGAGTCCTCACATCCCAATCCCTAACATGTTTACCATCAACGGGGCCACGGGCGACATCAGCACCATCGCAGCGGGACTCGACAGAGAGGTCGGTCCACACACACACACACACACACACACACACACACACACACACACACACACACACACACACAGTCAGACTTATCTATAGTAGGAGCTTCTCAGCGCTGTCCATGGTGCTGAAGCATTAGCATCTCATTCAGAGGAACCTGCTTTTATAACCAAACCAGATCAGATGATCAGACCTGAAGATCAGACACGATGACACTGCAGTTCTGCCGGTTCCTCAGGACGTGTCTTAATCATTTCATGTCCTGGATGATTACATTATAAATCAATTCTGCTTTTCTTGGCATCATGGGCGACGTGGTAACTACAGATTCGGCTCATGAGTGGTTCTGTTTACGTCTTTATTAGGTTCTAAATGCACTTATTAAGTGCAGAACATGATGGAACACAGCGGGAACAGAAAGAGAAATGTCAAAACAAAAAGTCCAGAGCAGAGAAGAGTCTTACTCGGAGTTCTTATTCCTAACAACAATGTCATTTAAGTGAATGCACCGACGTTAGGTTTAAAAAAAAAAAAAAGAATTTAATTCCGTAATTCTTTGTTCGTCTGTTAATCTGAACGGTGGACTCCTTTAGTCAGAACACTGACTTCAGCATTAATGTTTAAAATACACTCACGAGCACAAAAGCAGTCAAAGTCAATGAATAATTCATTTACCAGAAAGAATAATCAACTTAAAGACCCTTAAATGAAACGCATGAATAATGCGGCGAGATGAATCACGAATGTAACACGTAAGAGGCGAACTGCGTTTGCGGTGAATCCATCTGAGTGAGTGGACGAGCAAAAGAGACAAATTAGGAAAAATGGTCGAGATTCAAGTTGGAATTAACCCTGAAAAAAGTCAGCGTGCACGGAGTGTAGAGCGGACGAAGCCAGCGCCGCAGAACCGGCTCCCCGCCAGCGTGTGGCGAGGGCATCGTGCAGAACGTGTTAGCATGTCGTTGGGGCTGTGACTTGGCCGCCGCAGCTCTCGCGTGCGGGGGGGGGGTTTGGCCCTCGGCCACTCCCCCTGTGTGTCGGCGTTGGCTCTGAAGCGAGGGAGGCTCCGGCCGGCCCCTCGGTCCGGCGGCGGAGGCTTCGGTTCTCCATGAAGCTATTCATCTCAGAGCAGCTTAACAGAGCTCTAAACCTGAACCGCCAAAGAGCGTGCCAAAGAAACAGTGGCAAGGAGAAATATAACCATAAATACAGATTCATACCACGGGCAGCAGGGGGCGTCATGGTTAAAAAAAAGTGAGCGTGCACGGAGTGTAAAGCGGACGAACCCAGCGCCGCAGAACCGGCTCCCCGCCAGCGTGTGGCGAGGGCATCGTGCAGAACGTGTTAGCATGTCGCTGGGGCTGTGATTTGGCCGCCGCAGCTCTCGCGTGCGGGGGGGGAAGGGGGTTTGGCCCTCGGCCACTCCCCCTGTCTGTCAGCGTTGGCTCTGAAGCGAGGGAGGCCCCGGCCGGCCCCTCGGTCCGGCGGCGGAGGCTTCGGTTCTCCGTGAAGCTTTTCATCTCAGAGCAGCTTTACAGAGCTCTAAACCTGAACCGCCAAAGAGCAAGCCGAAGAAACAGTGGCAAGGAGAAATATAACCATAAATACAGACTCATACCACGGGCAGCAGGGGGCGTCATGGTTAAAAAAAAGTGAGCGTGCACGGAGTGTAGAGCGGACGAACCCAGCGCCGCAGTACCGGCTCCCCGCCAGCGTGTGGCGAGGCCATCGTGCAGAACGTGTTAGCATGTCGCTGGGGCTGTGATTTGGCCGCCGCAGCTCTCGCGTGCGGGGGGGGAAGGGGGTTTGGCCCTCGGCCACTCCCCCTGTCTGTCGGCGTTGGCTCTGAAGCGAGGGAGGCTCCGGCCGGCCCCTCGGTCCGGCGGCGGAGGCTTCGGTTCTCCTTGAAACTATTCATCTCAGAACGGCGTTCGGTTAAAAGGGTAACAGACAGAAGCGGGACCTGGCGGGGTGCGCGTGCCGTGAGTGGATTTGGGAGAGAGGCGCCAAGCGAAACGGATGAGAGAAATAAATGGAGCCGACGGACGAATCAAACGAACGATTCTTCATCCGCAGAGTCGCTTGACTTTGAAGATCGTCCTGAGATCCAAAGCCTTTACCGTCCTTAATGATGGAACTTTGTCTCTGAGCTTCAACTAAAGAGTGTTGGGGGGAGGGGTGGAGGTTACGGGGGTGGGGGGGTCAAGTTAAGTCTAATTAAGTCTAATTAAGTCCAAATTAAGTCTAAAGTCTAATGTCAAGTTTAGGGGTGTCTTCAACTAAGGATTTTCGTAGTCGAATCTAATTTGTCAGATTTTCCCTATAGTCGACTGATAGTCGAATCAGTTAAAATCTCACCACAAGATGGCGCTATAAGCGTGGTTTAAAAAAAAAATTTTTTTTCTTTATATTTTACTTGTTTTTCTAGAGCACCGTAAATGGGATCCCTGTTCTGGACTTTTTTACATTTCAAAGGAAAAACCTAAAACACTCAGATCAAGGCTATATATATATAACGAAAACAAAGACATTCATGTAAAAACTAATGCTTAGCAGCAGCCATGGGCGCCCCCATGTGGTCAAAATGGTACATTCGACTATGAGGTTCATAGTCGACTACGGTTCTCCGAATCGAATCGTCGAATCAGCGAATATTGCAGCTCACCCCTAGACAAGTTCAAGTTGATTTATTTAAACTGTAGAGCCTCAGAGCAGCTGTACAGAGCTCTAAACCTGAACCGCCAAAGAGCGAGCCGAAGCGACAGTGGCAAGGAGAAATATAACCATAAATACAGACTCATACCCGGGCAGCAGGGGGCATGGTTAGCACATCCACCTCTCTGCGCTGGGAATCCAGGTTCGAATCCCGATCTGGGTGATGTTAACATGTTCTCCTCCACCCCCGGTGTCCATCCAGGGGAGAACGTTTCGGGCGCTGGGCAGATACACCCAGGACAGGACGCCTGTCTATCGCTGGTTCACACACTCACTCACACACACACACTCTATGGGGCAATTTGGAGAACTCAATTAACTTGATCCATGTTTTTGGACTGTGGGAGGAAACCGGAGAACCCGGAGGAAACCCACGCGGACACGGGGAGAACATGGAAACTCCACCCAGATGGGGATTCGAACCGGGAATCCCTAGTGCTGAGATGCGAACATGCCAAACCACTAAGCCACCGTGCCGCCCTTAGAGTAGCCAATATACCTTAAATCCATGTTTTTGGAGGAAACTGAGGAACCCCACATGGACACCTACTCTAAGGGCGGCACGGTGGCTTAGTGGTTGGCACGTTCTCCTCTCAGCGCTAGGGATTCCTGGTTCGAATCCCCATCTGGGTGGAGTTTCCGTGTTCTCCCCGTGTCGGCGTGGGTTTCCTCCGGGTTCTCCGGTTTCCTCCCACAGTCCAAAAACATGGATTAAGTTAATTGAGTTCTCCAAATTGCCCCTTATAGAGTGTGTTTGTGTGAGCGAGTGTGTGTCCAGCGATGGATTGGCGCACTGTCCTGGGTGTTTCTGCCCAGCGCCCGAGACGTTCTCCCCTGGATGGGCATGGGGAACCCCGCCCCCCCCGACCCTAGTGTAGGTTAGAGCGGAAGATAATGGATGGATGGATGTATGGATGGCTACTCTAAATTGCCCCTATATAGTGTGTATCTGTATGAGTCAGTGTATGCCCAGCATTGGATTGCTGCACTGTTCTGGGTGTATTCGCCCATCTGTGTTGCCTGATTCCTCGGTTTCACCCTGCAGAGGTGAGGGCTCTCGCGTTCCTTCATATTCGAAGCTTTTTTTCTGTTTAATGTTAATTTTCTCCTTATAACTCCGTCCATGTGGGTTGGAAACAACGGTTGCCACAACTACTATAATCCCATATAATCAACAGTTAACACAAGTACTGTAATCCTTTACTAAATGTTTTGTGACGACTAGGGGTGAGCTGCAATATTCGCTGATTCGACGATTCGATTCGGAGAACCGTAGTCGACTATGAACCTCATAGTCAATGTACCACATGGGGGCGCCCATGGCTGCTGCTAAGCATTAGTTTTTACATGAAATGTCTTTGTTTTCGTTATATTTATATATATAGCCTTTTGTCAAATAAAATCATCCTAAAAAAAAAAAAAAAAAAAAAAAAAAAAAAAAAAAAAAAAAAAAGGTTTTCTTTTGTTAGAAAAACAAGTAAAATATAAAAAAAAATCTTATAGCACCATCTTGTGGTGAAATTTTAACTGATTCGACTATCAGTCGACTATAGGAAAAATCTGACGATTCAGATTCGACTATGAAAATCCTTAGTTGAAGACACCCCTAGTGACGACTATAACCGCTCATAAACGAGTTTCCACAACTGCTATAATCCCCTAGAAATAAGGGTTGCCACCACTACGTATTGTAACCCCCCCTTATAAAGGTATGTCCTCCAAGTAGAGGACTAAGCTGAAGACAATGAGCTGAGCCTTACTGAAGTTCATACTTTATGGTGGTTGTTGGCACCTGCCGGGTGTGAAGGGAACACCCCGTTCCGTTATTAAGTCGGGTTTCGTTGATGTCCAGCTCAGTGCGTTCTAAATCCGTTATGTTATTCCATTTCGTCGTTCTGTTTCTGCAAACGAACTCACTCTGTGTCGCTAATTCGGCTCGGCCCCCGTGAACCCAGCGAACCCCGTGAACCCCGCGAACCCCGCGAACCCGTTCGGGTTGCACCAGACTGGCTAAGCACACTTCAAGAGTTTTAAACATGTCGAAGGCAAAACGCTTCTGAACTTATCGAGTCCAAATTGGAAATCTGGCCCCTCGGTCCACACCAAAGTCTCTGCAGCCTCCAGGGTCACGAGCCGCTGCCTCACTTGTTATTCCACCTTAAGGCTCCGTCTCCAGATTGAAGCATCTGGAGCCTCGGTTGCCTGTGGCTCCGCTTTATCAACATTATACTCAAGCTCGAGCGCTGGGGGGTCATGGTCCCGACTCCCACATCCTTCCTACTCACACGTACCTGCTGATTAGCATGTTTTTAATCGGACTCCCACGCCGCGGCTCACTTACTCGCGTTGCGTCGCCGGCTCGCGCGCTCTGGTTTTCTGGCTCACCCTCATTCACTCGCTGGTGCACTAATGAGTGAGGGGCCACACCGGGGTCACTGTGAGTCAGTGTCAGAATACATCAGCGGACCGGCACTGAAGCGCTCCAGCTCTTCCTTCATCTGCGTTGCCTCATCCCCCGGTTTCACTCAGCAGGGGTCGGGGATCTCACATTTCACAATATCAAAGCTTTATTTCTGTTTACCGTAAAACATGAAAGGATTCTGTGTGATTATTCTCCTTATAACTCGCTCTATGTGGGTTAGAAACGATGGTTGCCACAACTACTGTAATCCCAATTGAACACTGGTTAACCCGAGTACCTTAATCCGTTAATAAACAGTTACAATAACAATAACTATTGTAACCCCGCAGAAATACGTTTTTCCGCAACTACTAAGCCTCCAGAAACTAAGGTTTCCACAACCACATTGATTCAACTATAAAAAACGGTTGCCACAACTACAATACAATGTACATTACATTGCCACAGACGTGCAATATAAAAAAACGTGCAATATACGAATACATTCACTCAGTTTGTACAGTCTTACACTCTTGTAAATAATTTTTCTTTCTTCAAAATTTTTCGTAAATCATAGTGCTATTTTTTTTTTCAAATCTCTTTGTTTATGTAAATTTTAGTGTGTGACACCGAAAGTATGGCACCTTAATTTCGTTATACCTGGTATAATGACAATAAAGATATTCTGATTCTGATTAATGCCTTTATAAACAAAGGTTTCCAAATCTACATTGATTCCCCGTTAAACGAAAGTTGCCCAAACCTCATTAATTCCTTTATAAACAAAGGTTGCCACAACTACATTGATTTCCCCTGTAAACAAGGGTTGCCATAATTACTATTATTCCTTAAAAATATGTAAGTATTTACGCATGAAGTACTTAAATATCCATGAAATACTAGAACCCATGGTTCTTTTACACACAAACAGTCCATATTAACACATTCAGTACTTAACTTAACTTTGCAGTTTATTTAAGTATCTAGGTATCTGTTAAGTATCTGGTTCCGCTGGGTTCTAATACTGCAGGTAGCTGTAACTCTCCGAACCCCGTGTCTCCAAATCTGCAGAATAAACTGTAGTCTTCATATTAAGAGACCGCTCGGCGTCCCATGATCCACACGAGGCGACTTTCATTACTCACGCTGCCACCCATTGATGCTCCCAGCCTCAGATATGGGATGTACGAGTGGCTGCTTCTCTCACCATCCCATCTAATAACACAGCTCTCCACACTCCGAGGTTTTCGTGTCGCAAGTAATGAAGAAGCAGCCCGCAATCGCAAGGTCCCAAAGACCAAATGGCACAGTTTATGAGGACTATCCCGTGCGGAGATAAGCGACGGAGTACGAGCGCGTGCACCCCGTTTAATGGGGCTCGCAGGAAGCCCAGATTCTCCTCTGCACAAATAGAGCGGGATTTAATCAAAAGCTGTGGAAATGTCAGCGTCCACCCTGCAGGACACGCCGTCGGAGGCGGCCGGATGCCACGGAGATGAGAGCTCCGGCGCACTCGCATGGGCACATGCGCTCTCATCAGGGGAGGAGAGCACTTTCATCAGGAGCAGCAGCCTAATTGGAATATTTATGCAGTAATTAAAGAGGTGAAGAAGTCGTGCGCCGTTGCACCGCCGCTGCTCCGTATGGAGATTCAGTCTAGTGTCATAGAGGAATGATCAGAGTTGCATAGCAATTAACCCTCTCAACTGGCAAGTGGCTGACCTCCACGCTCGTCTCATCCCTCACTCGCAGCGTGCTTTTCATTTCCACTCGCATAATAACAGCACCGCGCAGAGCACACGGCGACGGCAGATTATTCACATTATTCAAATCAACAAAACATGTAAATAAATCCCGTTGAACCACAGGGTCGGCCTTGGTGCGGCACACGAAAACGCCGTCCCCTTCGCTCGGTTGCCGTCAGGACGGCGTTTTCGTGTCCTGAAGGCAAACGCAGAGAGGATGAGGAGGAGTGTTAGGTTTTTATAATGCTTTTAAGTCATTTAGTAAACGTAATAATGTAAAGTAAAACTCATGATGAGTTGAATAGTTCAGGGAACAGAGAAAATGACGGAGAGATTTAAATAATGGGACAGTCAACAAGAACCTGTCATAAATTCATACCCCTGAGGGGGGCAGAAAGGAGGAGCAGATGGGTTAGAAGATGTTTGGTCGATGTAGACATGAGAAAAAAGACGGTTGTCTGCAGGGGGCGCACACACAGAAGAAGCAGGTCACGCCCTCCCGAAGGACTTAAATGGACGAACGAGAGGACTTCAGGCAGAGCACTCGGGGGACAGCAACGGGTTGCTATCGTCCATATTCTTCATTGTTTGATATTTTACGCTGTATAACCGCCGACTTCTGACCGTTTTTTATGAAACGTAACAGGAGCTTCTTCCCAACGGCGACTCGGACCCTGAACCAGGACTAAACGGACATAATCCCACCCACAACACCTTCATAACTAAAACAACCTGTGACCCTGCACTGCATTATTTGCAGATAAAAGCACGACCCACTTTGATTATAACTTTTAACTTAACTTAAAATAAGACCATTTTAGTTCATATCTGTTATCTGTCCATAATTGTACCGTTCTCTAATTTTTATAATTCCATTTGCACAGTGTAAATACATAGTTACATTTTATTTTATTTTTACTTTATTCTATTTTTCTTATCCTCTTAAACAAATTTAAACTTTATGTGGCGAAGTCAGGAAAGAATTTCACTGCTGGCTGTACCACGTTGTTAGACCCGCTTGCCTTACCCGGAACTCGGCTGCGCGGAGCAAATGCGCAATTCTGAAAACGCCTTCACGGAACGCCTGCGCGGAGTAATGCGCAGCGCCGAACCGTGTTTAAGCGCGGAAGGAGAGTTAGGAGACACCAGGACATAAAACAAAACGGGAAATGTATTAATTAAAAGGTGTAGGGACACCAACACGAAGGGAAACGGACAAACGAGTCAAACCGGAAATAATAATAAAGACGTGCACGGGGGAAGGGGAACACGGAACCTAAATACAAAACACACAAAAATAAACCAATCACCCAACGGAGACATTGAGGACTCAATTGAGGGACAGGTGACATAGGCACTCGTAACACATGTATATCTACGTATGTGACAAATAAACCTGATTCTGATTCTCATTCAAGCGGTGAGCTTTAGGGGGACTTGCTCAAAGACCCACATCACTGGACCTGGGGACCAAACCCCCCCCCCCCAACCCCCAACCTTTTAGACCGATAACCCAACACCCTAACCACCGAGCGCCCACTCCGGATACTTCAATTAATCTGGGCTTCATTTGTGAAGGATCCTGACCTTCAAGTCTGGGACAGATTAGATCAGGCACCTCCTTCCGAACGATCGGGTTCACTGATCACGGTCACCTCGCTGGCTCTCGGGTGGTTTGGCTTTTTGAGATCTGAACCTGCTTTGTGTTCTCTCTGGCTTTTAGCACACCATGATTTTACATTGGTTTTAATAAGAATTTAGGGTTTTACTTGATGTATTGTTTTATTGTTCATTCATTCATTCATCATCTTCCGCTTTATCCTCTATTAGGGTCGCGGTGGGGTTCCCCATGCCCATCCAGGGGAGAACGTTTCGGGCGCTGGGCAGATACCCCCAGGACAGGGCGCCAATCTATCGCTGGGCACACACTCACTCACACACACATTCTATATGGGGCAAATTGGAGAACTCAATTGACTTGATCCATGTTTTTGGACTGTGGGAGGAAACCAGAGAACCCGGAGGTAACCCACGGGGACAAGGGGAGAACATGGGAACTCCACCCAAATGGGGATTCGAACTGGGAATCCCTAGCGCTGAGAGGAGAACGTGCCGACCACTAAGCCACCTATTGCCGCCTATTGTTTTCTTGTTTTTTTATAATTTTAAGTTTAAACTATGTACAGCACTTTGTTGCAGCTGCTGTTGTTTTTTAAGGTGCTTAATAAAGTTGAGTTGAGTTGAGTTGTGACAGCGAAGGGTCGCTATTGTGAGAAGAGCGCCAAAAAAAGAAATCTAAACTGAGAATCGGCAGATGTTCTGCGAGAGTTGTTGCTTCCTGTGAAAACGCGGTCACATGGTGATGCTTTGGTCTTCAAAAATAAACTACGGAGGTGCATTTCCTAAAGGAAATGTGAGGGGGGCACAGTTTATCAAAGCAATATAGCGCACAAAGTGAAAAGTGGGCGTGGCCGGGTAATAGGGTGTCTCACGATCACTGTGCGATTTTGACAGCTCTGGCTGCAGCCATCTCCAACTCCAGCAAATTTTGTCTTTGTGACTCAAAAAGTTCCCACCAAAATCTATGATTTTAAATCATGAAATTAAATTATACCAAGCGGCGGCACGGTGGCTTAGTGTTTAACATGTTCTCCTCTCAGCGCTAGGGATTCCCGGTTCGAATCCCCATCTGGGTGGAGTTTCCATGTTCTCCCCGTGTCCGCGTGGGTTTCCTTCGGGTTCTCCGGTTTCCTCCCACAGTCCAAAAACATGGATCAAGTTAATTGAGTTCTCTAAATTGCCCCATATAGAGTGTGCTTGAGTGTGTGAGTGTGTACCCAGCGATGGATTAGCGCCCTGTCCTGGGTCTATCTGCCCAGCGGCCAAGACGTTCTCCCCTGGATGGGCATGGGGAACCCCACCGCGACCCTAATAGAGGATAAAGCGGGAGATAATGAATGAATGAATTATACCAAGCAGATTATTTTACAATACTAGCTTGATCATGAATTTGCATGAATTTACAACTGTAAAGTGAAGATGAAGATGATGGTCTTCACTCAGCTTCTAGTAATGTCACAGGGTTATAAATGGACCTCTCCAGGTAGACAGGTTTGAAGACACACTTTCACTTCGTATCAAAGTTGGGATCACTGATGCACGACTTCACTCTTCTCACTGGTTACGCAATGTAGCATCTTCTTGCAGAAGACCAATCATTGACTTTTACATCTCTGCGATTCTTGCGTATTCTCGGTCTGAAGGAAATATGGAGATACTCTTTCTTCCACCGACTCCAGAAGAGATTGGCCAAGAATTCTTGGAGCCAACGTTCCCAAGTAGGTCTTTGTAACTCAAAAAGTGTCAGAGTTAAGGAAGAACGAATATCACCATAATGCAAAGCAAATGGGAATTTTGGCTCGGAAAAACGGGAATATCTCAGGAGCAGTGTGACCGATTCCTCAGCTCTTTACAAGCAGTGTTCTCACCAATGAGCCAGTCATGTCCTGTGAAAACCATATTGATGGCTTGAAAATCGCAGGAGAAGAAAGCTGGACAAAAAACGGTGCAATAATAAAAATTGGGTAACAATAGTGTGAATGCCATATATGGCAATCACCGTAATTAAATGATGCTTCACTGATTTTGTCAAATGTTGCGACAAAACCTCTAATTTACGGTATAATTATCATTACATAATTTATTGTGTTGGGTTTCTGTTCTTATTGCAGGACATTAATCATTTTCACTGTATTACACAGTGGACTATCCAATTGCAACGTTACACCATTGAAATAGCAACACGCCAAAGTCAGATCTCACCTTATTCTTAAAGGGATCAACAAGTTACACACCGATTGGTTTATTGCATGTGATGCATCACTTGGCCTAAAGTTCTGACTGCCGGCATAATACAGAATAGTTATGATCCGTATTTTTCTTCTGGATGTCGTCGTGGTGAAGTTGAGACACTCTTATGATTAATTAATTGCAAACACGATTAATCGTCTCATCCATAATACGGAGTCCTGTTCCATCGTCTGTTCTCTGTTATTCACAGAAAGTCTCGCAGTACCAGCTGATCGTTCAGGCCACCGACATGGAGGGCAGTCTGAATTTCGGACTTTCCAACACGGCAACGGCCCTGATCACGGTGACTGACATCAACGACAACCCCCCAGAGCTCGACTCCAAAACTGTAAGTGTATTTTTAGCTCTGTGACACCTGCATGAGTCAGATCTCACTTATTTAGGGGCAAAAAAAAAAAGGGAAAATCCTGTAGGTTCTCATATTGGTTGGTAACCGGAGTCCCAAACGTCCGGCAACCTCTGAAATCCCAGTTGAATTCTGCAGACCGAATACGAAAATTTTAATGGAACGTGTAAAGAACCAACCAGCTCAGTTTTATTTTGTTCGGAGGCCGAGCTTCCGTCACTTCAGAATGTTATCTGCAGAGTGCTTACCGTCTGCATCCCTTAATGCAGCCATCTTATAGAATCCTGCCATGCAGACCCTGTATCTGTACATCCAGCATCTCTGCAGCTCTCGCAATCCTCTTTAAGCTTTTATAGTGTCCCTGCTCATCTCTCTGAGCTCCTCCACCTCACCTCTACGGCCCCCGAGAGCCTCGGCGCGCCTTTTCAAGCCATTCAGAGTCCTGGTTTGTCCTTGCGTGCCCTTCTTGCTCACCTCTTCAGCCCCTGAGAGCCTCCGGCGTGCCTTTAGAAGTCCCTGGTTGCTGCAGTGCGCTCTATTAGTTCAGCTCCACAGCCCCATCCGTCAACGGCGGACGCTGAGACGAGACGGAATCGGAACTATATTTGTGTTCGAGTTAACATTCTACCAACCGACTGTCTGAAACTCGTAAAGATACCCCCAACCCACCCCACCCCACCCCCCAGCCACCGCCGGCTGCCACCGCCGTTCACACCAGGACAACGTCTTGATATCTCGGCGTCTGTCAGATTGGCAGCTGAATTTTATAACCGGTTCTCGGGTTCCTTGGAAGAATCGTTGGACGAAATGTCGACAAACACTTCCCTCACTGACGACGGCGATGTCAGAACCGTGACGCCGAGCTCGCGCCGGGGAAAGGGAAAGAGAAAAAAAAAAGAAGTGGAAATCTGAGCCGGATGCATCTGTCTTCTCCAGCCCGTCATGGTCTCGCGCGCCGTTTGCGCGGCCGGCCTCCGAGCCGAAGTGTAAAATTGTCGGGGAGTGTTGACATGGAGCGGGCCTGGCAGCATCCGCATCACACTGCGAGCGCGAGAGAACGCGACAGAGGAGTGTGAAGAGTAAACAGGGACAAGCACAGATGGAGGAAGCGAAGTAGGACAAGGGGAAAGAGAGAGAGAGAGAGGGAGAGAGAGAGAGAGAGAGGGACTGGAGGAGCTGGCGGATCAGACGCTCGGCTTCCTCTCGGTTTCACTCGGCGTCTTCCTCCATTCGTTCTCCTTTGTGCCGGTGCCAGTCTAGCCTCAGGTGGCTGTGGTTTGTCATCTCTGTCTCTCTCTCGCTCTCTCCTTTGCCGTCCGCCTCTCTTGTCCCGGTTCTCCCGTTCCCCGCTCTTTCCGTGCGACTGCACCCTCCGTATCCTCAGTCTTTCCTCTGGCCTGTTCTTTTCTCACCTCAGCACTTATTTTCTGCTTATGTATTTCGGATTTCGCAGCCAACCTCGGGCGTGTGTAATTTAGAGTTATTTTTGGACCTAAAGAGGCAGTTTGCTTACAAACCGGGGGGTCGGGGGAGGAGGGGGGGGGGTCGGGGAGGTGGGGGGGTGGGGGTGCAGGCCTCCAGATATTGTGCTTTTTCATCTGCGCTGGAGTCGCAGTCTCCGAATTAAATAAGTACAAAATTAAACCGGCGAAATAAACTGGTTACAGAGCGGCCGCCTCGCAGTCCAGCTTCCAATCGAGTTCCCATGTTCGTCAATTGCCCCTATGAAAATTGCCCTGGGAGGCAGATTGGCGTTGTGCGTGCAGGCATGTCCACCTCTCGGCGCTGGGGGTCCAGCTTTGAATCCCGATCTGGGTGGAGTTTGCATGTTCTCCCTGCATCTGCGTGAGTTTTCTCCCGGTTCCTCCAAAAACATGGATTCAAGGTGAATCAGCTGCATTAAATAATAATTGCCCCCTATAACTTGCCCTGGGTGGCACAGTGGCATAGTGCGTGCAGGCAGGTTAGCCTCTCAGCACTGGGGATCCAGGTTCGAATGCGGATTCTTTGCATCCACATGTTTTTTTCGCAAGGTTCTCCGGTTTCCTTCCACAGTCCACAGGATTTAAGGTAAATCGGCTGCTCTAAATTGCCCCTATCCAAGTCCTCCCTATAGTATAGTGTGCGCGATGCGATGGACTGTCACCCTGTCCTGGGTATATCTGCCCAGCGTTCTTTCCTGGATGGGCATGAGGAATACCCCCCCCCACCTCAGTGGAATTAAGGTATCTTGACCCCCCCCCCCCCCCCTCCTCTCCATCTATACAAAGCAGTTGCAATTTCGACAGATAATTAAAGGCATCGAATCCCCCCATCTGGGTGGAGTTTTCCCCATGTTTTCCCCCGTGTCCGCGTGGGTTTTTTTTTTCCTCCGGGTTTTCTCCGGTTTTTTTTTTTTTCCTCCCACAGTCCAAAAAAAAAAATGGAATCAAGTCAATTGAATTCTCCAAAAAATTACCCCATATAGAGTGTGTCTGTGTGAGTGAGTGTGTTGGTTGCCCAGCGATGGATTTGGCGCCCTGTCCTGGGTGTAATCTGCCCAGCGCCCGAGACGTTTCTCCCCCCCCTGGATGGGCATGGGGAACCCCACCGCGACCCTAGTAGAGGATAAAGGCGGGAGATAATGAATGAATTAAAGGGCAGACTGTAACACGCGGGTTTTTTTTTTCTGGATCCATGTCATAACATTCCAGGTTCCTTTATAACACCCCCTAACATTGTTTCTTCCCCTCACAGCGCGGCTCTAAGTTTAGCTCTAACTCTGTAACCGCCGTCTCGACTGACAATAGTTTTTTGCTCTAATTTTTCTTGCAGTTTTTTTTTTTTTTTGCTAAAGGTTACTCACGGGAAGATTTATTTATCCCGAGTCCCCGTGCTCGTTGGCTCTTTTTTGCTGAGCCCCACAGTATTCAAAGACATTTGGGGGGGGGGGGTTATACCGGGCCCCCCGAATTTAAAAACGCCAATTAAGGGAAAGGGGAAAATTTATGAAAAAAAAAATGAGGGGGGTGTGGGGAGTCCCAATGAAAACCCCCAGCCCAAACCCGTTTAAAGTAAATTTCCCCCCACATTTTCGCGTGATCTTTAAATCAAGCTTTTTTTTCAGGAGCCGTGGCGTTCCAAAACCTTCTGCAAATTTATTCATTTTATTATCTCCCGCTTTAAACCTCTATTAGGGGGCGGGGGGGGGGGGGGTGGGCCCCCGCCCCTCCAGGGGAGAAAAAGTTTCGGGCGCTTGGGGAGATTTAAACCCCGGACAGGGGACCAACCCATCACTGGGCAAAAACTCACTCACACAGACCACTCCCTTTTTGGGGCAATTTGGAGAAATCAATTTACTTTTCCCTGTTTTGGACTTTTGGAGGAAACGGGAGAACCGGGGGAAACCCAGGGGGACAGGGGAGAAAATGGAAAATCCCCAATGGGGGGTTCGAACCGGGGGCCCTAGCGTGGGGAGGGAAAAGTGCTAAACCAAAATAAGCCCCGGGGCCGCCCCCCGGGGGTTTCCCCCCTAAAATCCAAAATTTTTATCTTAAAAAAAAAACTTAAAAAAACTGTCCCCTCAGGGTTTTGGGAAATTTTTGAGCTCGACGTCCCCCCCCCATCAATTTCTTCAAATTTGGATTTTTCCCCAAAACGTTCCGGAAAAATTTGAAGTTTTTCCCCCTATTGGGAAATTTATTTTTAAAGGGGTTTCAACCCCAAGCCCCGGGGCCAAAAGCGTTTTTTTTTTTTTGGGTTTTTTAAAAAAATTTTTTATTTTTTTTAATTTTTTTACTTTGGGGGTTTTTCTGGGGGCCCCCGGGGGAAAATGGGATCCCCCGTTTCTTTGGGGCGATTTTTTTAAAAAAGAAATTAAGGGGGGTGAATTTTTTATTTGACAAAAAGGCCCCTAGGAAAGGGGTAACCCGGAAACAAAGGGGGGCCAAAATTTCATTTTAAAAACCCCAATGGCCTTAAGGGCAAGCAGGGGAACATTTGGGGCGCCCCCTTTTTGGGTTCAAAATTTTTTAAAATTATCGAGATTTTAGTCTTTAAAAAAGGTTCCCCGGAACTTGGAATTTCCGTCCGAATCAGGGGGAAAATTGAGGGGGTTTCCCATAATTAAAAGTGTTTTTTTTGTTTTAATTTTCCCCACAAAGCTTTTTGGTTTTTCCCTACCCTGCCCAAACTCAAACCAAGTGTCCCAAAATTAAACCCAACAGGGGGACGGGGTCGGGAAAGGGGCAAACACCCCTGGAGCATTCGGATTGCTAATTTAAGGGCACGTTTCTCTTTTTTAAATTTCCTGATAACCCTTTAGAAAAGGAACATTTGGGCCCGGTTTCGCTCTCAGTGTAAGTGATTTCCATTCATTTTCCCGTGGGATTGTTGATGATCACCCTTTTTTAAAAATGTTTTGGGAAAAGTTCCTTCGTTCTCTGACTGAGGGGCGGAAGCCATTTCCCCTGAAGGCTGATGGGGAAAATTTCTGTGGCGGGGCGGGCGTGGTGATGTTCTATCGAAAAGGGGGCACACAATTGGGGTAATTAGATTTGTTTAAACCGGGAAAAGTAAAAAAAGGTGCAGGTTTTTTGGGGAAAAAGTGCGGTGTGAAAGTGGCCCGGGGCGAAACCCCCGCGCCCTCTCTTACACACGGTCACAGAGTTTCCCGATGCAGAAAGGAAAAAAAAAAAAAATAAATTCTATTGGAAAGTGACGCTTTTGAAGAGGAAAAGCAAATTTAAAAGGGGGCCCTAAAACCAACATGTTCTCTGAGGAACCTAATTAGAGGGGGACAATCCAAGTCCCAACCCGCAGGGGGCGCTGTGTGGATCATCAACTGTAACTCGCTAAACCCCCCGGGCCCGTAGTTTCCCGTAAATGAGGACTCAGCGCTGCTTGGGGTTTTTTGGGTTTTTTGCTTTTCCCCCCCGGTTTTTTCCCCCCCGGGGGTTGCCTCGTGCGTTTGGGGCGGGGTCATAAAGTAAAAATTTTGGGAAAACCCCAGACTTGCAGTTCGGGTTTGGAACTCGCGAGGGTTTTTTGTGCTTCGTAAATTTTGTCTGATGATTTTTGGGGGTTTCCCGGGAAAGGTGGCTTAGTGGGGTTGCACGTTTTGCCTCTCAGCATAAAGGGGTTCCCGGTTTTGAATCCCCATCCCGGGGGGAGTTTCCCCTGTTTTCCCCTGTCCGCGTGGGTTTCCTCCCGGGGTTTTCCCCGGGTTTTCCCCCCCCATCCAAAAAAATGGATCAAGTCCAAAATTTATTCTCCAAAAAATTTCCCCATATAGAGTGTGTCCCGTGTTAGTGGTGGTTTTTGGGGCCGCGATTTGGAAATTTGGGGCCCTGTCCTGGGTTAAACTGCCCACCCCGAAGTTTCTCCCCTGGATGGGCCCTGGGGAAAACCC
>JAFMOC010000761.1:87500-103036 GCA_019802505.1 Corydoras sp. C115 | reverse complement strand
CTCGCACACTCCGGCTGAGGAACGTCCTCTGACAGTGCTCTCTCCCTCATCTCTCTTTCTCTCTCTCTCTCTCTATCTCTCTCTCTCTCTCTCTCTCTCTCTGTCTCTTTCGCTCTCTCTCATCTCTCTCTCTCTCATCTCTCTGTCTCTCTCTCTCTCTCTGTCTCTCTCTATCATCTCTCTCTCTCTCTCATCTCTCTCTCTCTCTCTCTCACTCTCTCTCTCCCCTCTCTCATATCTCTCACTCTCCCTTGCTCTCTCTCTCTCTCTCCCTCGCTCTCTCTCTCTCTCTCTCTCTCTCTCTCGCTCTCTCACGCACTCCGGCTGAAGAGCGTCCTCTGACAGTGCTCTCTCTCTCTCTGTGTCTCCCCTCTCTCTCTATCTCTCTCTCTCTCTCTCTCTCTCTCTCTCTCTCTCTCGCTCTCTCACGCACTCCGGCTGAAGAGCGTCCTTTGACAGTGCTCTCTCTCTCGCTCTCTCTCTTTCGCGCTCTCTCTCTTTCTTGCTCTCCCTCTCTCTCTCTCTCTCTCTCGCTCTCTCTCGCGCACTCCGGCTGAAGAGCGTCCTCTGACAGTGCTCTCTCTCTCGCTCTCTCTCTTTCGCGCTCTCTCTCTTTCTCTCTCTCTCTCTCTCTCTCTCTCTCTCTCTCTCTCTCTCTCTCTCTCGCGCACTCCGGCTGAAGAGCGTCCTCTGACAGTGCTCGGCGTAATGAAGACGGATGTGGCCGGCTATCAGGAAGCCACTTACTGCGGTTTGACGTAACCTTAAACGCGGCGGACGGGCGCGGGCGGCGCTCGCCACAAAGAACCTAATTAATGAACGGCGCGTCTAAAGAGGGCGATGAGCTCGGCGTTCTCCGCTAATTAAAACCCCTTCAAATATCACACCAGGAGCTTCTAAACCCGGCCTCGCCTCCCGAATCTGCAGCACACGTCCTCCCGCAGTACCTCCGGGTGACCTCTATGAGGACACGCGAGCTGGCGGGACCCGAGTCCCTGGAGAACATTAAAGCAGTATACACGGACCTGCCCGACCTGCCCCGTTCCCCTGAAGCCCTCAGGTGGCGGAGGGGGTGGTGTCGGGTGGAGGCGTGGACCTGTACGTGCGTTAATGATGGGGGGCCGACACCTGCGGGGGGTGGGGGGTGGGGGTGGAGCGGGTGAGGGTTCCAGAGGCCGCTATGAGGGAACAGGTGTGAAGCTGCGAGGGACAAAAGCACCTTTGTTTGTTTGCGGCCCCCGGCGAGGCGGAACCGGGACGAGTTCCCGGGGACGAGAACACGGAGGTCCGGCACGAGAGTCCGGTTTCGCTCGGCGTTCTCGCGCCAGACCTCCGGGTTCTCATCCCGGTTCCGCGTCGGGAGGAATTACCAAAAATAAATAAATAAATAAAAAAAAAACGAAGCATTCATAAATCAGCGATATCGGCGCACCCCGATGGCGGGCGGCGGCGTCCCCCGGAGGCGACGAATTGGAACGGCGCACGGCACGCCGCTCGCATTCCTCCAGCCTCGTGTTTCAGGTCTGAACCGGCGAGAACGCCGCGCCTGATTTACGATCCGCTCATTAAGTGCAGGTGCTTTTGGGAAGGGGTAAGAGGGACACGCCCACACCAGGTGGGACCCGGGTCCTGGATCGGATCCGTGATTCGGATCAGGAGCCATGCCCCGTGCCCGGAAGCCGTTCTCGGATCTGGGGGCGTACGCCACCTGCCCCTCCGGAACCACAAGGCAACTGTATGCTTTATGGTTTGGGGAAGGCCCCGGTACCGTTGGGTGGAGACTGACCCCCATGGCTGAGTAATGATTAAGGTGGTTGACTTGGATCCGCTCTGAGGGACAAGGTTAGTCTTTGAGTTATTACCGTTACATCCAAACGGATCTCCACTCCCGGGGGGGGGGGTTATGGGTAATACTAAAGTAAGAAATATGAGAGATTTATTTGAACAGTGTAACACAGAATAACACAGTTTAACACGGTATAAAAGAGTGCAACAGCATGTAACACAGTTGAACACATTGTAATGGTAACACAGTTTAACGGGATTTGTGAGTGTGAGTGTAACACAGTACAACACGGTTTAACTAATTGTAACAATATGTAACAGTTTAGCACACTGTAACACAGTTTAAAAGTATAAAACAGTGTAACAGCATGTAACACAGTTGAACACAGTGTGATGGTAACACAGCTGAACACACAGTGTAACACAGAATTAACAGAGTTGAACACAGTGTAATGGTAACACCATTGAACAGAGTGTAACACAGAATAACACGGTTTAACAAATTGTAACAGTATGTAACAGAGTTTAACACAGTGTAACAGTATGTAACAGAGTTGAACACAGTGTAATGGTAACACCGTTGGACACAGAATAACATAGTTGAACACAGTGTAATGGTGACACATTTGAACTTGTGATGGTAACAGTGTAACACAGAATAACAGAGTTCAACACAGTGTACTGGTAACAGAGTTGAACACAGTGTAACACAGAATAACACAGTTGAACACAGTGTAACACAGAACAACACAGTTGAACACAGTGTGATGGTAACACAGAATAACACAGTTGAACACAGTGTGATGGTAACACAGAATAACACAGTTGAACACAGTGTGATGGTAACACAGAATAACACAGTTGAACACCGTGTAATAGTAACACAGTGTAATGGTTACACAGTGTAACACAGAATAACAGAGTTGAACACAGTGTGATGGTAACACAGTGTGATGGTAACACAGTGTGATGGTAACACAGTGTAACACAGGTACAGAATGTTGTTGTATTGGAAGCTGATGGGTTCTCAGGCAGTGCTACGGCTCAGATACACATGTGGCTGATCCTAACTCCTGAGGCAGGTGATGGTAGATAAACAGAACCCCTGAGGGTAGAACAGACCCCCCCTCTTTGTGGAACCTGTTTGTGAGTGTGAGTGTGTTTGTGTGTGTGTGTGTGGGGGGGGGGTAAAATTAATTTGGTGGTTGCAGCCTTGGGGTTGCCAGAAGGTATGTACATCTGTGACTGTCTAATTACAGAGATAACAATAAACTCACATCATACACACACACACACACACACACAAACACACACACACACACACATTACATGACCCAACACATACACACACACACACACACGACATGACCCAAAACATACACACACACACACACACACACACACACGACATGACCCAAAACATACACACACACACACACGACATGACCCAACACACACACACACACACACACACACACACACACACACACACACACACACACACACATGACATGACCCAACACATACACACACACACGACATGACTCAACATACACACACACACACACACACACACACGACATGACTCAACACATACACACACACACACACACACACACACATGACATGACCCAAAACATACACACACACACACACGACATGACCCAAAACATACACACACACACACACACACACATACTGGTTTTCATGTTTATCGGGGACCAACATTCTGATCATCAACTGCGGGGACCACCCTTTCTAAAGGTTTTAGAGGTTCAAAAAAAATCAGGCACAATAACCAATGTTCCGTTAGCTTATACACGCCTTTAAACATCCCAAAAGACGAAGTAATGTCTTGCTCGTCATATATGGGGACTCGTGAAAAATCTAATAAACATGGCTAATGGGGAATGCATACCACAGCAGGTAATAGGATAAAACTCAACTCAGTTCAACAACAACAACAACAACAACAGAAAAAAAATCGAACACTTGTTCACTTAGTATAACAATGGATTTTTTTTATTTTATTTCACATGTTATTTATGTTGCAATTTTCTTTTATAAGCTGTTATTCTATTATAAACATAATATTTTACATTCTTCCAGTCCCGGTTCTTAAGAACTTCTGGTTCAGCTCTTAAACACCTCTCACAGTTGTGCTTTGCTGGTACAATACATGAGGTGATGAATCTACTCATGTGCCTTTCCACAGCTTGCACCTCCGTCTGCTTCCAGGGTGTTTTCTTCTTCTTGGTAGCATTACCTTAAAGTGGTCAGAAAAATACATTTGAAATTGAAATGTGTATAAGCTGAAGTATTACATTGTCTGAACATTTCTTAAGAAACAAAAGACAATCATCACTGACATACAGTAGGAAGTAGAAATGAAAAATAAGATCACCTTTGAAGGAAGGCCTTAAGCACTAACTTCTGATGACATCTCATTGTCTGATGACTGTTTGCGTTGTTTGGGCTGTGGTGACAGCATTTCATTGCTCAAGCTAGAAGAAAGTGTCATTTCTGCCGATCGCTCTGTGGAAAATTATTGAAAAATAGAGATCAATAAAGTTCTTATTGTACATTAGGAGCTCAACAAATACATGAAAGTAAATTTATTACAATAAGGGAAAACTATAGTCTTTTAACAGCAATTTACTGACATACCACTAACTGCAGGTGAACAGCTTCCCTCCTGTATGCTCCTGTGCTCTTCATCACTGTCCACAGCTCTTTCTATGGAAGTCAAACAAATTACAGCTTAACTATGCGATCAAACAAAAAGAAATGTATAGTAAAAAAGTAAGAAAGTTAAAATGTCACACCATCAGGATCTAGCCCAATTTCATCCAAGTTCTTGCCATGAAACTCAGCTAATCTTCCTTGCTCAAGCGCCATTAGAACTTTGCTAATTTTGGCGAGTTGAAGGGTCTTCTCAGGCAGTCGATAGAACTCTCGATGGATCCTTATATCATGTCCAAGAAAATTAGCCAGCTGGTCCATCTCGGTGTCTGTCATATTTAGCACAGTTGAAAGAGTAGCAGCATGCTTTCTTAATCTGGTAGATGTCAGAGACCCAGGACATTTTGCACCACACATCTTTGCAACGTTGCGAAGGCAGTCTGATCCTCGGAAATGTGTCATGGCTTCTGGTCTTGCAAACATATAGCTGTTGTCTTCTTGAACCCCACAAGTTTCTCTCTGCTTAACAAGCAGTTCTAATGCATGCTGCATTTTTGAAGTCAGCAGAATTGGAACCGGGCGACCACGCTTTCCCCTGATGACAACCCTTGAGAAGTGTCTACAGAGTTTTTTTTCCACTTCAGAGAGTGCCCAGTCCACATCCTCATGGTGATCAGAAGTGTCTCTTGATAAAAATGCAGCTAAAGGCATGCTAGAAACCTCTCCTTCCCTGCGTCGATTAAATAGAATGATCTGTGCCAGGCATACCTTCGCGAGATCCGTCCAGGCTTTGGCAGAGGGATTTTCAGTGAGTAAATTGAAAAACTCATCTTGCATTCGACTAAGATATGCATGCATTTTTTGGACATCTTCGGTAAAAGGCATGAGAGTAGGTACATTCCACTTTGCTTCCCTAATGTTCCTCAATGCTGTAGCAGAGATCAGCTCATTCCACTTTTCCTGATGGATCTCTTGAAACTCATTTGCATTCTTCACAAGTTCAGTGTTGTTTGAGATTAAACCCTGAGCTTTTAAGAGTTTGCTTACTTTAACCAGAGTGTTCCCAAGTTTGGTTGCTAATGATGGGGTCAAAAACGTGTTGGTTTGATAGTCATACCCACATGTAATCTTAACAGCTTGGATCACCTCCATGTACTTGTTAGGATTAATGAGATCTTCCATTTTTTTCAAGCTGGTGGCTTTTCTGGCATTGTGAATAAGCCTTCCCATTTCTCGCATCTTCTCTCGCACATGCTGTTGATTCTTAGCTGATCTCCCACCTTTGTTCAGCAAGTGTTGCCCAACATTAATAATGACTAGGTCATTTTTTATTAAACTTGTGACTGGGTCAGGATTCATTGCACTGATTACTCCCCATAGTTCTTTACTGACATGTGAAGGCACAGGCCCAGTGAACGTACACAAAGACTGAACACGGTTTTTTCCAGGTTTGGGGCCAACCGATCCAGGCCTAAGTTGACAGTTACGCACGTGTCGCCACAGGAACTTTCTTCTAAATAGTGCTTGACAATATGCACAGTGCATGAAATCATTTCCCTGTGCTTCTTCACGTGGGCGTTTAAATGGAACAAGTTTCCCCTTTCCAGACTGCATAACAGCGGCATTGTGGGCATAGTTTCCTCTGTTGCGAATATAATCTAGCAGGTTCTTTCTTTCCTTGGAAGCCTTCGGAAAGCTTAGAGCTTTGGACACATCAAATTCATTCTCATGAACACGTTTGAAGATGTCTTGCCATCTTAGAATAAGGTTTAGAGCAATACAAGCAATAATGTTTCTTGTCATACACTCTTTGTCCACCCATCCTTTTGCTTGCACTAACAACTATGCGGTCAGTTATGTTCTGACTTGAACTGGGCTCTTCTGCTTCAGATGTACAGCTGTGCTGGTCAATGGTGATTCTGTCTGATGTAGCATTGAAAACCGGGGAATTCCCCAAGCCAGAGACATCCACATTTTGCTTACGTTTTGCTGACAGGTTTAGTTCAAGGCTAGCATCACCTTCGCCATCACTGGAGGTATCTGGAGTGTGATCATCTGCACTCTCTGATGTAGAATCAAATAGTTCACCAGAATCTTCAAGGTTTGTGTCTTTCATCTAAATATAAGATAATAATAATAAAAAAATAAATAAATAAAAAAAAACAACAACATTTTATATGATAAATTTTATATGATACTTACTAGCTACAATTATGTTTATATGCTTAGTTAAGCACTTACTATGATACTTTTAGTCCTCCTCAGTCTTGGTACAGGAATGTCTAATTCTTCTTGATACTCTGTCACAATCTGTAAATAAAGCAATATAACAATTTACATCATAGTTTAATCCATGAAAATAGTATTTTAAGAATAATGAAAGATTTCATCCTGCTCAGAAAAAAAACTGTGTTCTCACCTCTGGAATAATAACACTTTCAGGGGGACCTTTCTCACACATTACAGTTCCACAGGGGGACCTTTCACACACCGACATTACAGTTTCTTATGGTGAATGCCCGATTTATGGCCGATTTAACAACTACCCCTGTCTCTACACCTGAAGGCGATCTGTTAGCACTAATGACGGCGTTAAATTGCACGCGGTTTCAAAATAAATGTCCCATACCTGAAGCTTTGGATAAATTGAGAAATTGCATTATTTAGGTATTTATTTATTAATCCTAACAACAAGTATTGCTAAGAAAGTATATCTAACTAAAAAGTAAGTTTTATATATATATATATATATATATATATATATATATATATATATATATATATATATTATATATGTATATAAATGTGCTTACCTTTTGTTTTCCTGTTAATCCTCTGCACAAATATTTTCTTTGATGATCACTCTGGTCTTGCAGCAGCTTCACTGGTTACCCATGAAGTTCCACTTAGATTACAAAACTCTTCTGGTAACTTTTAAGATTATTCATAACCTTGCTCCTCCATATCTGTCCAACTTAGATATGTAACATGTAACACCACTCATAAACTATAGGGGAAGAAACTGAACTCCGCCACACACACACACACACACACAGAAAATCATGCAGTATGGGCCAAAGCTTAAAACTTCATAAGCACTATCAGAAAACCTTTTTTAATCATTTAAAATGGTTTCCCGTTTGGGGACTAGAATTTTGGTCCCCACACCGCAAGAGGTCCTCATGAGATGACTATGTAAACAGACAAATGTCCCCGCAACGTGATGATTACCAGAACACACGACATGACTCAACACATACACACACACACACACACACACACACACACGACATGACCCAAAACATACACACACACACACACACACACACACACACACGACATGACCCAAAACATACACACACACACACACACACACACATGACATGACCCAACACATACACACACACACGACATGACCCAACACACACACACACACACACACACACACGACATGACCCAAAACACACACACACACACACACACACACACACACACATGACATGACCCAACACATACACACACACATGACATGACCCAACACATACACACACACACGACATGACCCAACACATACACACACACACACACACACACACACACGACATGACCCAACACATACACACACACATGACATGACCCAACACATACACACACACACACACACACACACACACATGACATGACCCAACACATACACACACACACATGACATGACCCAACACATACACACACACACACACACACACACACACACACACATGACATGACCCAACACATACACACACACACACACACACACACACATGACATGACCCAACACATACACACACACACGACATGACCCAACACATACACACACACACGACATGACCCAACACACACACACACACACACACACACACATGACATGACCCAACACATACACACACACACACACACACACACACACACACACCACCCACACGACACGACCCCACATCACAGGCGCGGCGTGCCGGATCCAGGTTCGAGTCTCAATCTGGGTGGGGTTTGCATGTTCTCCCCGTGTGCGGGATGGGTGTCCTCCGGGTTTGCAGTCCAAAAAACATGAATTAAAGGTGAATTGACTGCTCCAAATTGCCCCCCCTAAAGTGTATGAGTTCATGTGCGTGCCCAACGATGGATTGGCATCCTGTCCTGGGTGTATCTGCCCAACACCCCAAACATTCTCCCCCTGGATGGGCATGGCGGGAACCCCCCGCCCCCCCCCCCCCCATGTGGGTGTGGTGGCTAAGTGGTGGCTCCAAAGATGATGCCGTATTGGATGATGACCCTGTACTGTGACATCATCAGGTTGGGATACCGGTCAGTTGTTTGTTTGAGACAAATGGTGTAACTATAAATACCCACCCTGCCCCCCCCCCCCCCGCCCCCCCGTCTCACCTCCCAAACGTTGTCTCCAGTAATTAAAACCTCAACTGCGAATAGTTTGTTAAAGTCAGCATTAGTGTTGTAAAGTAAACCGGATCGTGCCAGTTTAACCGGGTCGGGTGCAGATTACCGGGGGGGGGGGGCAGGTGGTGTGTTGGGGGGTGTAATTCTGTATCATTAGTAAACGAGCAGCCTTCTTTTATTAGCCTCACGCTTGTAAATAATGCATCGCGTTCTGGATGAGAACGTGTGTTGGGCTCGTTACCCCCCCCCCCCCCCCTGCGGTCTTCAGGCGGCCTGGATGCGAGCGCCTGTCGGAAACAGTGGCGCGTCTCCTCGGGCGTCTTTCCGCGCTGGCAGCGGGAGCGTAAACGCGCCATGGTGCGCTCGCCGCTCGACTGAGCGGAACCTATTGTTCAAGAGGAGAATGAGAACGCGGTGGGGTGGGGGGTCGTGGGGGGGGCTGTTTGTAATCACGGAACGGACGAACGCCTCCCTGAAACCTCCCCCGGCTACGAACACGCCGATAATCCGCTGCTACGTTACGTTATTAGGAAACTTATGGCGAGACAACGTGCTAAATAGTTGCAGAGGAACCCTGAGGAACCATGAGGAACCCTGAGGAACCCTGTGGAACGCTGAGGAACCCTGAGGAACCCTGAAGAACCCAGAGGAACCATGAGAAACCCTGAGGAACCCTGAGGAACCCAGAGGAACCCTGAGGAAGTCTGAAGAACCCTGAGAAACCCTGAGGAAGCCTGAGGACCCATGAGGAACCCTGAGGAACCATGAGGAACGGGTGTGCGGTCAATACTCGTAAAGCTCGAGAACGACGGGAGTGCCAGGCCACCGTGGAGGTGGAGGTCTAGAGGGGGGGTGGGGATGGGGGGGTTACGATGCATGGGAGCAACCTCATTCTGAGGTTTTCCACTAACGATTAGTCGATTCAGGTGCCATCTTGGTCAGGGGAGGTCAGTTCCCATGCCCCGCCTCCCATCGTCCACAAACGTTTGGAATAAGCGCCACAGGGAGGCGATGCCTCGATTCAGCCGCCATCTTGGTCAGGGGAGGTCCGTTCAAAAAGGCGTACCAACAAGGTCGCCTTAAGGTCCACACGTTAAGGTTCCCGTGTCCCGCCCACCGTCCCCGCTTCAGCCCCGCCCCCTGTCCGCGCTTGTGACATCGTAACCTTTGGAAAAGTGCCGGCGGGCAAACGTTTAGGGGTAAGACGAGGAAACGGGAGCGGCGTCCGCCTGCTGACCTTTCGGCGCCGGGTGGTTCCTCGGCGGTTCCTCGAGGACCTCGTTTATCACGGCGGCTCATTAATCTAGGGGAAACGCGAGGACAGCGGGCGTTTAGTGCCGAGGCAACAAAAGCAAACAAACACGAGGACGGCCTTTCAAAGGCCAAATCCTTCACCCTCGGTTCTCCAGTGGGGGCGAGAACCAGCTGACTGGGTCCTATAAACAATCCATGAGCTATCAGGGTGGGCCTGCCAACTCCCCCCCCCCCCCCCCCCCCCCCCAATCCCAAAAACGATGAGGTTTAAAGGACCTCGGGATCCAGATCAGCTGCACTTAGACCTCCCAAACTGTAGGGGGCAGCAGAACCCCCACACAAGATGCCAAATAAAATGTCCAGTCAAATAAAGCCTACGTCCAACACCCGAATCTCAAGGTTCTCCATATAAGGACATCGGAATGCTGCCGGAACAGTGGGCGGGGCTCTCCCGTATCCGTCCCGGCGTAAATACCACGGTTCATACCACGGCGCGTGAAGGGATCGGAGTCCTGATTCACTCCGACAGCAAACCCTGTCCACGCAGCGAAAGTCACTCCGGATCTGTCCCGGGTTCCGCCGTGCCCACCGCCCCCCCTCCACCGCGTGTCACATGGATTACACGGGAGTCGCTCGGCCCGCACATGCCAAGCTGCTCGCACCACCTCGCTGGCCGCTGCCCTGACGGGACGCCGGACACCACGTGCCACGTCTCGGGGCGAAGTCCGGCTCCCCGACGAGAGGGGACGAGGAACCGCCGTGTGGCACCGGGGGCTGGAGGTCCGTTCCCCCGCGTTCCGACAGACCCCTCCCTCCCCTGGTCCGCTGTCCCATATACCCCCCCTCCCCCCATCGCGACTGATCAACGTTCCGGCGCACATGGCCGTTGCCCGGAGCCTGGAGCCTCTCATTACGCCGGCTGAGATTTATTAAAATAGATTATGGAAATGTTAATTAACTCATTAATTACGTTATTTAAGCAGCGCTGACAGATAAGGCGCCCGGCGTCGCGGGCCGAGGTGGGCGGGCGGCTGCAGGGGGGGGGGGTGGAGGCGGAGGCCTTGGTGTTTTTTGAAATAAAGCCCAGTGCCGGTGGGCGGGGCTACGTCGTTAGGCAAAAATAAACAATAAAATGAATTTATTAACGATGCTCTCACAAACGTTTTAAGGTTTATTAAAGCTGTAGGGTTCGACGTTACGTACACGAGGGGCGACTGACCCATGTGAACGGCGCGCGCACCACCACGTGCGCTCAGGCAACGCGAACGCCATAACCACCTTAACGCACGAACCTGCGACCGCGACGGAAATAAAAAAAAATTTGGGGACGTTTCCAAAAAAAATTGCAATAATTAAATTAGTTTTGGTTAACCACCTTAATCCTGAGTCCGTTCCATATCGAATTCTACGGTGAGTGCCACGGCCTCTCAGCCAATCAGAATCCTGGGCTTGTTCTCGAGCTACGTTATATTTTGGTCCTCGTTACCTTGATGGTTTAGTTAGCACTTCCCCTCTTCACCGTGAGGTGGAGGCGGCGTGTTCCACGTTCTAAAGAGCGATGTCCCGGCAGTGGAACACGTCTCATCGGCGTTCTCAGACTGCCCTGTAACCCGAGAGCCGGACACTCCCCCGTCCCCCCGGTGTCTCGGGTTGCCTGGCGACCTGCAGTGACCTGCGCTCCGGAATCGAGTGGTTGTCCAGAGTGGTTGTCCAGAGTGGTTGTCCAGAGTGGTTGTCCAGAGTGGTTCTCCAGAGTGGTTCTCCAGAGTGGTTCTCCAGAGTGGTTCTCCAGAGTGGTTCTCCAGAGTGGTTGTCCAGAGTGGTTCTCCAGAGTGGTTGTCCAGAGTGGTTCTCCAGAGTGGTTGTCCAGAACCGGTCTTAGAACGTGTGGTCAAGAACCTCCTTCTCTGAAGGGTAACTGCCCAAGGTGATGGGAGTCACGGTAACGGTTGCCACGGCGAGTCTTTATGTCCACATCAGGCACTGCGGGTCAGAAATCTGCTCCCCCCCCGGAATCAGGAGGTCGTCCGCGAGTCGTCCGCCGTGGAACCGCGCCGTGGTGGAGCACGGCGCCCGAGGTCAAAGGTCGCGGCCGCCGCGTGCCCTCTGGCACGAGCCCCGGGGAGGAAGCGGCCGAGCAGATTGACCCGCGGCGATTCATTTAACTTCTGGAACGGGAGCGAGGAGCCTCCCGCTGCCCCCGCTGGCCGCGAGTCAGAACGACCAGCCGGGCATCGCGGACCCGGCGGAGGAGAACATTCCTCAGACGTACGGAACCGGAAGGAACCAGACGGGGGAAGTGGGGAGAGACGGCGGTGGATATCAGCATCAGAACTCCAACACTGATCCGAGGAGTCTTGGACTTTGTATTAGAGAGGATGCTGGAGCCTATCCCGGGGATAAAACCAAGGGCCAGCACCCTGAGCCGGTCGCCAGTCCATCGCAGTTCCGATTCGCGTTCACAACGGGACTCATTGTAAATCTCAACTGCTTGTTCAAAGGGAGAACATGCAAATTCAACAGTGCCGGGAGAGGACTTCGTATTCCGGTGCAGTGAGGGCACAGAGAGGGCCTAGTGAGGGCACAGTAAATGCACTGTGAGGGCATAGGGAGGGCACAGTGTGGGCATAGTGAGGGCACAGTAAATGCACAGTGAGGGCACAGTTTGGGCATAGTGAGGGCCCAGTAAATGCACAGTAAATGCACAGTGAGGGCACAGTGTGGGCATAGTGAGGGCACAGTGAGGGCCCAGCGAGGGCATATTGAGGGCACTGTGAGGGCATAGTAAGGGCACTGTGAGGGTGCAGTGAGGGCATATTGAGGGCACTGTGAGGGCATATTGAGGGAACTGTGAGGGCATAGTGAGGGAACTGTGAGGGCATAGTGAGGGCATAGTAAGGGCACTGTGAGGGCATATTGAGGGAACTGTGAGGGCATATTGAGGGAACTGTGAGAGCATAGTGAGGGCACGGTGAGGGCATAGTAAGGGCACTGTGAGGGCATATTGAGGGAACTGTAGGGCATAGTAAGGGCACAAAGGGCCGACGATGCCCTTTCCTGCTCCAAGCCAGAAGAGTTTAATTTAATTTGCGTCCTCCGTGCGGTTTGGTGGAACGTTCTCCGGCGACGCCCCGTTCTCTCGGTACCAGGATGAGGGCTCAGTGCACAGACCGTGTGCCAGTTGGCGGGTGGAGGGGGGGTGAGTGCGAGGCAGGAACAGCGGCGGCGTCTCCCGCTGTAGAGTGCGTGTCCCGGTGGGTCGGTGCCAGCGCGCTGTGTGTTCTCTGGGCTTAGCGGGGCAGATGGGCACTTTTCTGAGGGTATGAGGGCGGATTACCTCGCACGCTACATCTGGACCTCCACATGGCACAGCAGACCGCCGCCTCGCCGACATCCGCGCCGTCGACACCGAGCTGGCACGCTCGCCCGCCTGAAAGGTCACATGCCCCCGGCGAGCAGAACCGTTCTGGATTTTAATTTAAACGTACAGTCAGTCTGGATTTAGTACTGCCCTGTGGGTGGAACCCCACTGATGGAACCCCACTGATGGAACCCTACTGATGGAACCCTATTGATGGAACTCTACTGGTTGAACTCTACTGATGGAACTCTACTGGTGGAACTCTAGGGGGAGAACTCTGTGGATGGAACCCTACTGATGGAACCCTACTGATGGAACTCTAGTGGTGGAACTCTACTGGTGGAACCCTATTGTTGGAGCTCTGTTGGTGGAGTCCCATTGATAGAACGCTTTTGGTGGAGCTCCATAGGTGGAACTCTATTGTGGAGCCCCACTAATGGAACCCAGTTTTTAGATAGAACCCTATCTGTTGGTGGAGCCCATTGTTGTAACTCCTAAGCCCCATTATTGGAACTCTTTTGGTGGAACTCTATTGGTGGAGTCCCATTAGAGGAACTCTTTTAGTGGAACTCTCTTGGTGGAATTCTATTGAATGAGTCCCATTAGTGGAACTCTTTTGGTGGAACTCTATTGGTGGAGTCCCATTAGAGGAACTCTTTTGGTGGAACTCTCTTGGTGGAATTCTTTTGGTGGAGTCCCTTTAGTGGAACTCTTTTGGTGGAACTCTATTGGTGGAGTCCCATTAGAGGATCTCTTTTGGTGGAACTCTCTTGGTGGAATTCTTTTGGTGGAGTCCCATTAGTGGAACTCTTTTGGTGGAACTCTATTGATGGAATTCTATTGGTGGAGTCCCATTAGTGGAACTCTTTTGGTGGAACTCTATTGATGGAATTCTATTGGTGGAGTCCCATTAGTGGAACTCTTTTGGTGGAACTCTATTGATGGAATTCTATTGGTGGAGTCCTATTAGTGGAACTGTTTTGGTGGAACTCTATTGGTGGAGTCCCATTAGTGTAATTCTTTTGGTGGAACTCTATTGGTGGAGTCCCATTAGAGGAACTCTTTTGGTGGAACTCTCTTGGTGGAATTCTTTTGGTGGAGTCCCATTAGTGGAACTCTTTTGGTGGAACTCTATTGATGGAATTCTATTGGTGGGGTCCCATTAGTGGAACTCTCTGGGTGGAATTCTATTGGTGGAGTCCCATTAGTGGAACTCTTTTGGTGGAACTCTCTGGGTGGAATTCTATTGGTGGAGTCCCATTAGTGGGACTCTTTTGGTGGAACTCTATTGGTGGAGCTTTATTGGCCGGTTCCCAAGTCTGTCCAACGTTGCAGCATCATGTATTAAACTTGTGTTTATAATAAATAATAAAGAAATAGAACGAGGTTTCTATTAGAACCGAACGTTCGGAACGTGTTGAGGTGAGACGGCGCCGCGGGTCGTCCGCGGTCACATGGTCACATGGTCGTTTGAATGGAAGCCCAGTTGCCTCAGATGTAACGGCGATGTGAAGCGACGCGGGTCCTCAGAGCGCGCTGAAGCAATATGACAGCTGACGTAGCACAAACGCCGCCGTCCCGTCGACTCCGTCACGTCCACTCCGTCACGTCCACTCCGTCACGTCCACTCCGTCATGTCCACTCCGTCCCGTAGCTTAACGCGAGGAGACGACCACTCGCGGACGCCGTCACCGCCGCAGAGACCCGAACAAAAAGAGGCTTCAGTCCGCGTGCAGTATGTTCGAAAAAGGGGCGTGGCAACGTACGATTACGTTTTAATGATTACGTCTTTACGATGTCATAATGTTCTTTACAAGGGACTCGCAGTGGAACGTCCTCGCCGGCGGCATCAGCTTCCTAAACGGCGCTCAGACGTCCGAGGACTTTTATTTTGTCACGTCGTGAAGCTACGTCTTATCGTAAACTCGTTATCAATAATAACGTTGCGCTATCTGAAGCAGAACGACCGTCTGGAGGCGGAGGACACTGGAGAACCGTCTCGTCACTGTCTCATCACTAT
>JAFMOC010000761.1:82500-85000 GCA_019802505.1 Corydoras sp. C115 | reverse complement strand
TCTGTTGGTGGAGCCCCATTGATAGAACCCCATTAGTGAAACTCTAATGGTGGAACCCCAATGGTGGATTTCTGTTGTTGGAACCCCATTGATTTCCATCTGTTGGTGGAGACCCATTGATAGAACCCCATTAGTGGAACTCTATTGGTGGAGCTCCATAGGTGGAACTCGATTGTGGAGCCCCATTGATGGAACCCTATTGTTGGAACTCTAATGGTGGAACCCCAATGGTGGATTTTTATTGGTGGAGCCCCACTGATGGAACTCTGTTGTTGGACCCCCATTGATTAACATCTGTTGGTGGAGCCCCATCGATGGAACCCCATTAGTGGAACCCTATTGTTGGAACTCTAATGGTGGAACACCATTGGTGGAATTCTATTGGTGGAACTCTGCGGATGGTACTCTGTTCTTCTTTAGTCTCTCTCTCTGTCTCTCTCTCTCTCTCTCTCTCTCTCTCTCTCGTCCTCTCTCTCTAATCAGAGGATCATGTAAAAACATGTGCCGGTTCCTTCATTCTGGTCTTTGGAACGTTGATAGTGCTCTTAGTAATAAAGTCGGATCTGTTGTCATGGCAACCGTGATGCTACATCATAAGCTGGAAGGTTAAATCAGATGTTTATGGTGTTGCTATGGTAACGGTTACACCCGCTCTGATGGAGGTGCATTATACCCCGCCGAACCCTGTGTTTTAGACCCTTCACTCACCCGAACGCACCTCCGCCCGAAGGACGCGGAACACTCGGTCAGATTGCAGGCTTTTAGTTAAGTTCCAGTAAAAGGTCGTCATTTCAGACAAATCTGTCTCTCATGGCAACGGACCGACCAACGATCTGTCCACCGAGTCCGGGGCCGCGGAACGTTCCGTGCTCTCCTCCGCCTCACCTCCACCTGGATCACACACGGCGATGAGTAAAGACACGGTTCCACGGTGCGGAATGTCCACTGGGAAACGTGGAGGAGGACCACCTGACCTGGACCCAAACAGGTTCTGAGGTTCCGTCAGAACTACACTGGACCTCAAAGAACCTCAAAGATCTTATTCTGTGGAACCATCTGTCCATCATCTTCTGCTTTATCCTCTACTAGGGTCGTGGTTCGATTGGTTCCCCAATGCCCATCCAGGGGGAGAACGTTTTGGGTGCTGGGACAGGACAGGGCGCCAATCCATCACTGGACACACACACACTCTATATGGGGCAATTTGAAGCATTCAGTTTACCTTGATCCAGGTTTTTGTACTGCGGGAGGAAACCGGAGAACCCGGAGGAAACCCACATGCACACGGGGAGAACATGGAAACTCCACCCAGATTGGGAATCGAACGTGGACCAAGGCCGCGTCAACACCACCACCTTCTTTTCCTCCGCCCATTGAACTCCAGAACTGTCTGTTGAGTTCCTTGAGGTTCTCTATATGCTTTTGGCAGAACTCACGGGGTTCCTAAAAATCTTCCTAAAAAGGCCTTCTACACCACTCTGGGTGGAGGGAGGGTGATCCTCCACCTAACCAGGCCTCGGGAACCATAAGCGTGGAACCAAAAACCGTCGTCCTCCCTCCACCTGTGTCGTCACTTGGTTCCTTACTTTCATGGCCGTCGGCGTTGTCAGTGGAACGTGTCTGTGGCGTGCCAACCCCGCGCTCCTCCGGGTGGTGGCGCGGCCCGGTGGCGCTCTATAAATACTCGAGTTGAGCGCTGCCGCCGCCATTTGGCGGGTGATAAGGCGCTAATTAGTGGCTCTTAGCGGGAATAGCACTCGCGAGGAACCGGCCTCGCGTTGGCGCCGTCGCAGAATAAAGGGTGGCCGATCATACGGGTCCCCCCCCCCTCCCCGTGTTCCCCACCCGCGCCTCGCTGCAGCACTTGAAAGATGTTCCTATTAACACAGACGAGGAGAAATTGGTTCTTCACCTCCTCCTCCTCCATCTCCTCCGGTCCGGTCTGACGGATTAAGGCGGTGGAGTCGGTGGATGGAGATAAGGATCCGTCTCCGGCGCGGAGGCGTTCTGCCTCCTCCGCGCCGCCTCCCTGCCGTAATTAGGGGGTTCTGTGGTCGGAGCGAACTGATGAGGGGTTTACCCCCATCAGGCGTTGACCTTTAGGCGGTGGAGACGAGTCCCGTCGCTCACTTATGTAGAAAGGGGATGGAGGCGCAGGACCGGCGCGAGGAGGCGCCCTCAAGGCAGTTCCTCTCATCCTCCTCGGGTAACGCGGGTCCGTCAGGCACGCTCATAAGGAGTGTCCGAGGGATCCTCGGGGTCAGCGAACATGAGTGTACGCACTAGGGGTGAGCTGCAATATTCGCTGATTCGACGATTCGATTCGGAGAACCGTAGTCGACTAAAAACCTCATAGTCGAATGTACCATTTTGACCACATGGGGGAGCCCATGGCTGCTGCTAAGCATTAGTTTTTACATGAAATGTCTTTGTTTTCGTTATATATATAGCCTTTTGTCAAATAAAATCATCATAATTTTTAGGTTTTTAGTTTTTTTTT
>JAFMOC010000761.1:75000-80000 GCA_019802505.1 Corydoras sp. C115 | reverse complement strand
TTACATATTTATGTCATTAATATTCATCAGACCTTCTGCCGTCGCCATGACGACCCGCTTCACACGGCCTTTGTGACATCACAGTTACGGCGACATCAAAGGCCAAACCCTGTTCCGCCCATCGCACCGTGTTCCGTACGGCGGGTTCCAGTTTCTGAAATCCGTTCAAATCAGCTCCCCCTGCAGGAGGCGGTAATTAAGTGTCGTTCTGGTTCTCGGGGCTCAGGTCTCGGTTCCTTTGGCGGGGCCCATTAGGGGGGTCGCGCTCTCCGTGTCGCCGGCCACGGTTCCGCCGCTGCCACGTTGATGGATGGCGGATGGATCGGCCCTCAGGACGCGGACCGTCATCGGCCGCCGGGCTTACGGTGCGCACACAGAGAACCCACATCCATCAGCGCTCTGCAAACACTGTCTGATCAGCACCTCCCCTCCACCTCCCCTCCTGTAGAACCACAACCACGTTATCTAGACCCACAACCGTGTAGAACCAGAACCGCACCATGCAGAACCAGAAGAACGTCAACCAGATCACATAGAACCAGAACCACACCACGTAGAACCAGACCCTGTAGAACCAGAACCAAACAATGCAGACCCACAACCACATCATGTAGAACCAGACCCTGCAGAACCAGAACCTCATAATATAGAACCAGAACCAGTTTATTTAGACCCAGAACCAGACCATATAGAACAGAACCACATCATGTAGAACCAGAACCACACAATGCAGACCCAGAACCACATTGTGTAGAACCAGACCCTGCAGAACCAGAACCACACAATGCAGACCCACAACCACATCATGTAGAACCAGACCCTGCAGAATCAGAACCACATAATATAGAACCAGAACCACATCATGTAGAACCAGACCCTGCAGAACCAGAACCTCATAATATA
Source organism: Corydoras sp. C115 (assembly GCA_019802505.1). Taxonomy (NCBI): domain Eukaryota; kingdom Metazoa; phylum Chordata; class Actinopteri; order Siluriformes; family Callichthyidae; genus Corydoras; species Corydoras sp. C115. Next base: position 79,097 of record JAFMOC010000761.1, on the reverse strand, counting down.
GAACCAGAACCAGTTTATGTAGAACCAGAACGACACCATGTAGAACAGAACCACATCATGTAGAACCAGAACCACACAATGCAGAACCACATCGTGTAGAACCAGAACCACACCATGTAGACCCAGACCCTGCAGCATCAGAACCACATAATATAGAACCAGAACCAGTTTATGTAGACCCAGAACCAGACCATGTAGAACCAGAAGAACATCATGTAGAACCACAACCAGATCACATAGAACCAGAACCGCACCACGTAGAACCAGAAGGACACCACATAGAACCAGAACGACACCATGTAGAACCAGACCCTGCGGAACCAGAAGCTCATAATATAGAACCAGAACCAGTTTATATAGACCTAGAACCAGACCAGAACCAGAAGAACATCATGTAGAACAAGAACCACACAATGCAGACCCAGAACCACATTGTGTAGAACCAGACCCTGCAGAACCACACAATGCAGACCCACAACCACATCATGTAGAACCAGACCCTGCAGAATCAGAACCACATAATATAGAACCAGAACCACATCATGTAGACCCTGACCCTGTAGAACCAGAACCTCATAATATAGAACCAGAACCATGTATGTAGACCCAGAACCAGACCATGTAGAACCAGAAGCACATCATGTAGAACCAGAAGAACATCATGTGTAACCAGAACCTCATTATCTAGAACCACACCCACATCATATGGAACCAGAACCACACCATCTAGAACTAAACTCACGTCATGTGGAACCAGAACCACATCATCTAGATCTAAACCCACACCACGTGGAACCAGAAGCAGATCATGTGGAACCGGTCGGCGTTGGTTCCAGTTGGAGGTCGGGCCCCGGGGCCCCACGCCCGGCGCTGGACGAGGCGCAGTGTGCCGGCGGACTGACGGAGGGTCCGGCAGCTCATTAATTGCATTAGAACGTGGAGTCGTCTGCTAATTAATTTTGAGATTTAATTAGCTCGGAGGAGCCGGCGCGGGCAGCGAGGACTTTTTAATTATCAGCTCGCAGAAATTTGAAAATGTTGATGCCTGAGGGTTGAGTTAATTAAAACCTGCATTATTTTAACTTTAATTAGTTCCCATCTTTGTGTTGCTCCGCCATATGGCCGTGTCCTGTAGTCAAATTTAGTTAATTAAGCTAATTAAGCTAATCATTTTAATTACTCCAGACATCTCGCTTAGATCCACGGCGACGACTTTACGGCCCGCTTCCTGTTTTTCATTAAGTCGACGGGACACTCGTCTCTGACGGCTTCTGATGGCGAGCGGGGCGGGGGGGTTGCGGTGGCAGGGGAGTTGCGATGCAGTGGCGGTGTGGTTGCGATGGCGGGGTGGTTGCGATGTCAGGGGCATTGCGATGGTGGTGCAGTTGCAGTGGCCGGGGTGTTGCTATGTGGTTGCAGTGGCGGGGGTGTTGCTATGTGGTTGCAGTGGCGGGATGGTTGCAATGGTGGTGCAGTTGCAGTGGCGTGTTGCGATGTGGTTGCGTTGGCAGTGAGGTGGCGGGGTGGTGGCGGTGCAGTTGCAGTAGCGGGGGGGTGCAATGGTGGTGCAGTTGCAGTGGCGGGGGGGCTGCGATTCAGTGGCAGTGGCAGGGGGCTTGCAATGCAGTTGCAGAGGGGCAGTGGGGTGGTTGCATTGGCAGTGCAGTGGCAGTGCAGTTGCAGTGGTGGGGGGTTGCAATGCAGTTGCAGAGGGGCAGTGGGGTGGTTGTGGTGGCAGTGCAGTTGCAGTGGCGGGGGTTTTCGATGCAGTAGCAGTGGCAGGGTGGTTGCGGTGGCAGGGCGGTGCAGTTGCAGTGGCGGGGGTTTTCGATGCAGTAGCAGTGGCAGGGTGGTTGCGGTGGCAGGGCGGTGCAGTTGCAGTGGCGGGGGTTTTCGATGCAGTAGCAGTGGCAGGGTGGTTGCGGTGGCAGGGCCGTGCAGTTGCAGTGGCGGGGGTTTTCGATGCAGTAGCAGTGGCGGGGTGGTTGCGGTGGCAGGGCGGTGCAGTTGCAGTGGCGGGGGTTTTCGATGCAGTAGCAGTGGCGGGGTGGTTGCGGTGGCAGGGCCGTGCAGTTGCAGTGGCGGGGGTTTTCGATGCAGTAGCAGTGGCAGGGTGGTTGCGTTGGCGGTGCAGTTGCAGTGGCGGGGGTTTTTGATGCAGTGGCGGGTTAAGGTGGCTGGGTAGTTGCAGTGGCGGTGCGATTGAGATGTTGGGGTGGTTGCAGTGCAGTTGCGGTGGTGGGGTGGTGGCGATGGCGAGAGATGACGGCCACACCCACTTCCACTCACACCCACTGACATTCACACCCACTGACATTCACACCCGCTGAGGAACGCACCCTCTGACGTTTACGCCCGCTGACGAACACACCCACTGAAGTGTCTCATGAACTCGGTTCTCTGGACATCGTAACATTTAAGGAACGGTAGCAGAAGGCCGCCTCCCACTTTTAAATCAGACTGTAAAGGTCACATGACGTGGAGTTGCATTAAAGGGGGTCGCTGCGTTAATCCCGCTCAAAGGTTTGGCCCGCGCGCACTCGGCGCCCCCATTCGTCCCACAGAGACGGGGCTTAATAGATTAACCGACAGAAGGCCAAAGACAGAGACCCCGGCTCGCTGCCACCGGGAGGGGCATCTGCTCAAAGGCCATCGCTTTCTACCCCGGGCCAAAACCAGCGCCGAGACCCAGACGTGGAGGCATCATCCAGGGCTTTTAACTAATTCCACACCTCCTCCTCCTGCTCCTCCTCCTGCTCCTCCTCCTGCTCCTCCTCCTCCTGCTCCTGCTCCTCCTCCTCCTCCTCTCCTCCTCCTCCTGCTCCTGCTCCTCCTCCTCTTCTTCCTCCTCCTCCTGCTCCTCCTCCTGCTCCTCCTCCTCCTGCTCCTGCTCCTCCTCCTCTTCTTCCTCCTCCTCCTGCTCCTGCTCCTCCTCCTCTTCTTCCTCCTCCTCCTGCTCCTCCTCCTGCTCCTCCTCCTCCAGGCTAATTACAGCCGTCTCTTTATTTACGATGAAATTAAACCCTGAAAAAAAATTTCTAACCTTAAACTTCAGACGGGTTCCTCTTAGAAACCCCGTCTGCAAGGAGAACGGGGATTTAATGGAGAACGGGTAGTGAGAACTGGTGAGAACGTGGACAATGGCGTGTGATGGTGCAGATCCATCCGTAAGCTCTGGATTGGACACGGCCTGGGCCTTCCCCAAACTGTTGGCACCAAGTCCAGTTTCCCACCAGATCACCGACCTCAACGTCAACGTTGAACCAGCAGAACGGAGACAAGAACCCGGCTGGAAATAAAGAAGGTAGATGGAGGACTGAGGACGGAGCAGGGAGGTCCAAAGGGAGGATGGTGGATGGAGGAATGAGGAATGAGGACGGAGCAGGGAGAACAGAGTAGGGAGGACAACATGTAGGAAAGAGGACAACAGGGAGGATGGAGCAGAAAAGACGGGATGGTGAATGGAGGACAGTAGGGAGGATGGAGGATGGAGCAGAAAAGACAACCCCCTGTGGATGGAGGACAGCTGGTGGGATGGAGGATGGAGCAGGGGGGACAGCAGGGACTATGGAGGACGGAGCAGAAAAGACAGGGGATGGTGGATGGAGGACAGCAGGGAGGATGGAGGACGGAGCAGGGAGGACAGCAGGGAGGATGGAGCAGAAAAGACAACCCCCTGTGGATGGAAGACAGCTGGTGGGATGGAGGATGGAGCAGGGGGGACAGCAGGGACTATGGAGGACGGAGCAGAAAAGACAGGGGATGGTGGATGGAGGACAGCAGGGAGGATGGAGGACAGTTTAAGGAGGACAGCAGGGAGGATGGAGGACGGAGCAGGGAGGACAGCAGGGAGGATGGAGCAGAAAAGACAACCCCCTGTGGATGGAAGACAGCTGGTGGGATGGAGGATGGAGCAGGGGGGACAGCAGGGACTATGGAGGACGGAGCAGAAAAGACAGGGGATGTTGGATGGAGGACAGCAGGGAGGATGGAGGACAGTTTAAGGAGGACAGTGGGGAGGATGGAGGACGGAGCAGGGAGGATGGAGCAGAAAAGACAACCCCCTGTGGATGGAAGACAGCTGGTGGGATGGAGGA
>JAFMOC010000761.1:40000-70000 GCA_019802505.1 Corydoras sp. C115 | reverse complement strand
AATCTTCTAGTCCACAGGAACACAGGTGCAGGAACTTCTGGACTACAAGTTAACAAATATAAGCTTCTGGTCCATAGGAGGACAGGTGTATGAACTTTTGGACCATGAGATAACAATGATGGAAGCTTCTGGTCCATAGGAGCATTAGTGTAGTAACTTCTGGACCACGAGATAACAATGTTAGAATGTTCTACTCCACAGTAGCACAGGTGTAGGAAATTCTGGACCACGAGATAACAATGATAGAAGCTTCTGGTCCATCGAAGAATCTTGTAGGAACATTAGATCTGTACTTCTGAGGACCAGAAGCTCCATTGTTTGCTCTTTCATTGTCCATATGTTTGTAAACATCTACTACTAAGAATCAGAAATACTTATGATTAATATATCAAGGTCCAGAAGTTCCTACAACTGTTCTCCTATGGATCAGAAGCTTCTAATTAGATTTTGTAGTCTTCAGGATAACAAGTTCTAGACCCGGATAAACCCTGGAGCTTCTGCTTCTTACAATCACAATTTAAGGGACTCGGGTTCTCAGTTGGACAAACATAGGAACCTTTAGATCTAGAGATAACAAACAGGAGCTTGTAAAATTTAGAACAACAAACCAAATTCCAAGAGAACTGGACACCACATGTTTTGAGGTGTCGAAGCTTCTGGACTCTTCAGACCACTAAAAGAGCCGTGTTCCTCAATTGAACAGACAGAGGAACCTCAATATGACCAACATGAGATGTTTTAAGCCCGTCTGAAGTCTTCAGAGTCTTTGGATCTCAGAGCTCAGGAACGTTCTGACTCGGAGCTGTATCCTCACGTTCTGTTTGGTGTATCAGACTCTTTAACTTGTTCCATGAGGAGAGGTCAGGTGTCGCTCAGACGGCGGTGGCGCCGACTCCCAAACGAGCGCCATTGAAGACCCGTCAATAGGAGCGAGGAGAGTGGCGAGTGCACCGAGGAGACCTTAAACGGAACCCCGCGTGGCGGCGGCGCGTACACCCTCTGAGAGCTTTTCCTCGCCGGCGCATTGTGTGCGTTCTCCCTCGCCGCAGGAGTCGGTCGGCACGCCGGCGAGCTTTCAGGCCAGCACTTAAGAGCAGACGCGCTCGCCATGCCGTCGCATGTTGCGGCCGCCTTAATGGATTATTATTGTTCCCGCGTTCCCTCAATACGCCGCCTAAAAGGGGCAAGAACCGCCTCTTAAAAAGTTCTGAAAAAAAAACAAGCCGGAACGCGTTCCCGCCCCGAGAACGTATCGCCGACGTCGACCCGTCCTTATTTATTTATTTCTCTGTAATTCCGCCGCCGTTGCCCGCCACCAGAGGGTGCTAAATGGGGAGGAACAGATCTGCAGATGGACCCTTAAGGTCGCAGGCTCGCTCTTTAAAAGCCTGAAGCGCGTTCCGATGATGATATCGAATGCAGATTATCGGCGGCGCCCGAAGATAGCGCCCGTGCAATTTTCTCGCGACGCTAATTCAGGCGATGATCACACGCCGGCTAATGGAACGTGACGTGCCGGTTATTTTCGGACGACACCATTAACCTTTTGTATTAATGCTTTTTGCACTTAGAAAGATAAAACCCGGCTGAGTGTTTGTGTGTGCGGCGGCGGCGGTGGTGGCGGCGGCGATGGCGGCGCGCCCGTACACCCAGGTGAGCTAGAGTTACTAATGGGGCCGCGTCTTCCTCTTTTTGTTCGTCCGGCGGACAAAAAAGCGCAAAGTATCCCGTCAGGCCCGCCTTCCAGGAGTCCATCGGGGGTTCCCGAGGGAGACGGGGGGGGCGGGAGGGGGGGCGGTGCGTTCGATGTTCGATCTCATCGCATTACGAGCGCATTTGCGCCGTGGCCGAGACGCCCGTTGGCGAAAAGTGAGCCTCCCGGTCGTCGCTGGCCGAAGCCTTTTAGCGGGGAGAGAGAGGGCGAGCGAGCGAGCGAGAGCGACGGATTGGCCGGTGCTGCGCGTGCGCCGCCGCCTCGGCCGCGCGCTCATAATGGCCCGGGATCGGGTTACCCCTTCACTTCGGGGCGAACAAACCCGGCCGTAATTGCCTGGCCGATATTTGCATGTCGCTCTTCATGTTATCGGACACGGCGCTGAGTAACCGGACGCCGCCGCCGCCGCTATTTCCAGTTTGTTTGCACGTCCCGCAGAGGGAGCCGTTAAAACAGAACAATTACTAACCCGATCTCACCCCCTAATGGATGGATGAGGGCATCTCGGGTTCTCCACACACACACACACACACACACACACCCACACACACACACACACTCGCTCGGTGTTAATTAACGTGATTACTAACAGCTGCGTTCTTTACACCAGCATGTTAAATGATGCCATTAATGAATGCTCTTCCTCGTCCTCATCCTCTCACCCGGTCTGGATTGTCCCATCGTCTTGGTTCCGTCTTGTCACTTAAAGTTAGAGTTTGCGGAACGTTTACGGAACGGCAGTATGTCGTCGATGAGGAGAATTAGGAATGAGTTTTGTTGAAGCGACGTTCTGGAGTGAAGGATGTTCTGGAGAGGGATACTGAGGATGGAGAGGAGGGTCTAAGAGGGTGGTGGTGGGGTCACTCCACTGAGGGGTAGGGTGTTGGGCTGTCCATCAGAAGGGTGTGGGTTCGAATATCAGGTTCTTTAAGGTTATCAAGACCCTTGGCCTTCTCTACTCCAGAGGGCTCCATGATATTCCGACCCCAAAAGACAACCATGAAGGACGTTCTGGAGAGGAGGGTCTAAGAGGGTGGTGGTGGGGTCACTCCACTGAGGGGTAGGGTGTTGGGCTGTCCGTCAAAAGGGAGGGGGTAGGTTCAAATCCCAGGTTCATTGAGGGTTCCTTACCCACCTTGACCTTTATTTTTCCAGAGGGCTCTATGATGTTCCGACCCTGAAAGACGACCATGAAGGACGTTCTGGAGAGGAAGGTCTAAGAGGGTGGTGGATGGGGTCGCTCCACTGAGAGGGGTAGGGTGTTGGGCTGTCCATCAGAAGGGTGTGGGTTCGAATCTCCGACCCCAAAAAGCGACCAAGAGGAATGTTCTGAAGAAGGTGAGGGATGCTGAGGGTGGAACCACCGTGAGGATGGAGAGGAAGGTCTAAGAAGGTGGTGGAGTGGTGGTGGTGGGGTCGCTCCACTGAGGGGAAGGGTGTTGGGTGTGGGTTCAAATGCCAGGTCCATTAAGGTTACCAAGAACCTTGATGTTCTTTACTCCAGAGGGTTCTATGATGTTCCGACCCCAAAAGACGACCATGAAGGGATGCTGAGGATGGAGAAGCTCTAAGTGGGTGGTGGATGGGGTTGCGCCACTGAGGGGTAGGGTGTTGGGGTGTCAATCAGAAGGGTGTGGGTTCAAATCCCAGGTCCATTGAGGTTACCAAGAACCTTCACCTTCTTTACTCCAGAGGGCTCTATGATGTTCCGACCCCAAAAAAAGACAATGAAGGATGTTCTGGAGAGGAAGCTCCAAGAGGGAGGTGGGGTCTTGACGCAACCCTCTTAATTACTCCTGCTCGTGACCCCACACCACAAGTGCACCGCTCTGCTCCTTTCCCAAACGCTACAACGGTTCAGTGTCCCGAAATGACCCACAGTTCTGCGTTCTTGGTTCTTTAAGACCTTCTTCAAGAACACGCCCCGGGCGTTTTCCCTGTGAGTGCTGGGATAAGCCCCAACACCCACTCCTGTAAGCCTGAACGTAAATAAAATAAAAAGCTAATAATTTAGGATTAAAAATAAAATCGTGGATGAAACGAACTTTACAACTTTATGACTTTATGACCGAAGAAGTGACAACACTACGAATGTTAGTAACTCTTTATTTACGTAAAAATTGTGAACATTCATCCATCCATTATCTTCCCCTTTATCATCTATTAGGGTCGCGGGGGGGGGGGGGGGGGGGGTGTGTTTCCCATCCCCATCCAGGGGAGAACGTTTCGGTCGCTGGGCAGATACACCCAGGACAGGGCGCCAATCTATCACTGGACACACACTCACTCACACACACACACTCTATATGGGGCAATTTGGAGAACTCAATTGATTTGATCCATGTTTTTGGACTGTGGGAGGAAACCAGAGAACCCGGAGGAAACCCATGCGGACACGGGGAGAACATGGAAACTCCACCCATATGGGGATTCGAACCGGAAGTCTGAGCGCTGAGAGAGGTGAACATGCTAAACCACTAAGCCACCGTGCCGCTTAAATTGTAAACAATTGTAATAAATTAAATTGGATTTCTTTTATTTTAAAGCAAAACATCGATATTCCGCGTTGTCCGTGTGGCGTTAATTATTTCGGGAACGGCGCGTCGGCATCGGCGTGTGTTCGTTGCCACACGCCACGAGCGCTGTGTCCGGGACGCGCCGGCGGCGGCGCAGGAGCGAGTGTTTCCGACGCGGTGAAGAGGAGGTGAAGGAGAAGGCCGCGTTCTTAAGCTTTAATTATTAAACCTTGGAGTTAATTATTAACACGCTTAATATGAGGACAGGGATAAGTGTGTGTGTGTGTGTGTGTGTGTGTGTGTAGGGGGGATGGGGGGGGGTTAATCTTTTCCAGACGGTGTGTTTTAAAAGCCCGGCGTGTTGCTCCGCGGCGGTATTAATGGCGGTGCGCATGGCTCGGCGTAATGGTAAATGCTTGTAGCGTCCGCAGAAAGCCCCGGCGCGCGGCGGAACCGAGGGGGAACGGCGGCGGCGGCGGTTCCGCGGCGGAGGAGCACGCCGATGCTCTTCGAGTCACGTGACGGCCGTGGACTCCCGCAGTCGGGACTAACGGGCCTTTGTCGTTTTTTTTTTTTCCTCGACTCTTTCACTTCGGTTTCGTCTCTTTTTATTTATTTTTTTTTCCCCCACGGAGATGATGGAGCAAGGGGGTGGGTGGGGGGTGGGGGGGCAGTATTGGGGAGGGGGGGGGTGGGCGCAGCGGCTTTTACAGGGTGCGTAAAGGTTTTTAAGTGGCCTCTGGAACCTGCGCATTCCTGTCTGATGAAGCTGCTGAAAGTGATGAAATGTTGACCTACATAACGGAACAGCTAAGTGCTCGGGGGCGACGCCCACTCGCTCGCTCTCGCGTGCTCTCGCACGCTGCACCCTCGACACCTGGACAAACGGCCGACGCGTCGACGGTGTGGGAAAGGAACCAGGACTCCACCGTCTCAAACCGGCTGCGCCCACACCACCACCTGACCCGGGTCCGATGTCGCTGCCTTGACCTGACCCTTGGTACCGATGTCGCTTGGACGTGACTCTCGGGTCCGATTTCGTGACGTGACTCTCGGGTCCGATGTCACTGCCTTGACCTGACCCTTGGTACCGATGTCGCTTGGACGTGACTCTCAGGTCCGATTTCGTGACGTGACTCTCGGGTCCGATGTCGCTGCCTTGACCTGACCTGACCGATGTCGCTTGGACGTGACTCTCTGGTCCGATTTCGTGACGTGACTCTCGGGTCCGATGTCACTGCCTTGACCTGACCCTTGGTACCGATGTCGCTTAGACGTGACTCTCCGGTCCGATTTTGTGACGTGACTCTCGGGTCCGATGTCACTGCCTTGACCTGACCCTTGGTACCGATGTCGCTTGGACGTGACTCTCAGGCCCGATTTCGTGACGTGACTCTCGGGTCCGATGTCGCTGCCTTGACCTGACCTGACCGATGTCGCTTTGACGTGACTCTCTGGTCCGATTTCGTGACGTGACTCTCGGGTCCGATGTCACTGCCTTGACCTGACCTGACCGATGTCGCTTGGACGTGACTCTCTGGTCCGATTTCGTGACGTGACTCTCGGGTCCGATGTCGCTGCCTTGACCTGACCTGACCGATGTCGCTTGGACGTGACTCTCTGGTCCGATTTCGTGACGTGACTCTCGGGTCCGATGTCACTGCCTTGACCTGACCCTTGGTACCGATGTCGCTTAGACGTGACTCTCCGGTCCGATTTTGTGACGTGACTCTCGGGTCCGATGTCACTGCCTTGACCTGACCCTTGGTACCGATGTTGCTTGGACGTGACTCTCAGGTCCGATTTCGTGACGTGACTCTCGGGTCCGATGTCGCTGCCTTGACCTGACCTGACCGATGTCGCTTGGACGTGACTCTCTGGTCCGATTTCGTGACGTGACTCTCGGGTCCGATGTCGCTGCCTTGACCTGACCTGACCGATGTCGCTTGGACGTGACTCTCTGGTCCGATTTCGTGACGTGACTCTCGGGTCCGATGTCACTGCCTTGACCTGACCTGACCGATGTCGCTTGGACGTGACTCTCTGGTCCGATTTCGTGACGTGACTCTCGGGTCCGATGTCGCTGCCTTGACCTGACCTGACCGATGTCGCTTGGACGTGACTCTCTGGTCCGATTTCGTGACGTGACTCTCGGGTCCGATGTCACTGCCTTGACCTGACCCTTGGTACCGATGTCGCTTAGACGTGACTCTCCGGTCCGATTTTGTGACGTGACTCTCGGGTCCGATGTCACTGCCTTGACCTGACCCTTGGTACCGATGTTGCTTGGACGTGACTCTCAGGTCCGATTTCGTGACGTGACTCTCGGGTCCGATGTCGCTGCCTTGACCTGACCTGACCGATGTCGCTTGGACGTGACTCTCTGGTCCGATTTCGTGACGTGACTCTCGGGTCCGATGTCGCTGCCTTGACCTGACCTGACCGATGTCGCTTGGACGTGACTCTCTGGTCCGATTTCGTGACGTGACTCTCGGGTCCGATGTCACTGCCTTGACCTGACCCTTGGTACCGATGTCGCTTAGACGTGACTCTCCGGTCCGATTTTGTGACGTGACTCTCGGGTCCGATGTCACTGCCTTGACCTGACCCTTGGTACCGATGTCGCTTGGACGTGACTCTCAGGTCCGATTTCGTGACGTGACTCTCGGGTCCGATGTCACTGCCTTGACCTGACCCTTGGTACCGATGTCGCTTAGACGTGACTCTCCGGTCCGATTTCGTGACGTGACTCTCGGGTCCGATGTCACTGCCTTGACCTGACCCTTGGTACCGATGTCGCTTGGACGTGACTCTCAGGTCCGATTTCGTGACGTGACTCTCGGGTCCGATGTCGCTGCCTTGAACTGACCTGTCCGATGTCGCTTGGACGTGACTCTCTGGTCCGATTTCGTGACGTGACTCTCGGGTCCGATGTCACTGCCTTGACCTGACCCTTGGTACCGATGTCGCTTAGACGTGACTCTCCGGTCCGATTTTGTGACGTGACTCTCGGGTCCGATGTCACTGCCTTGACCTGACCCTTGGTACCGATGTCGCTTGGACGTGACTCTCAGGTCCGATTTCGTGACGTGACTCTCGGGTCCGATGTCACTGCCTTGACCTGACCCTTGGTACCGATGTCGCTTGGACGTGACTCTCAGGTCCGATTTCGTGACGTGACTCTCGGGTCCGATGTCGCTGCCTTGAACTGACCTGTCCGATGTCGCTTGGACGTGACTCTCGGGTCCGATTTCGTGACGTGACTCGGGTCCGATGTCGCTGCCTTGACCTGACCTGACCGATGTCGCTTGGGACGTGACTCTCAGGTCCGATTTCGTGACGTGACTCTCGGGTCCGATGTCGCTGCCTTGAACTGACCTGACCGATATCGCTTGGACGTGACTCTCGGGTCTGATGTTGTCACTTTGATGTGACTTTGGGGTCCGATGTTGCTTTCACGTGATCCTGACTTGACTTTCGGGTCCAATGGCGCTTTGATGTGACCTGACTCTTGGGTCCGATCTCGTTGCTGTGACGCGACTCTCGGGTCCAATGTTGTTACTTTGACGTGACTCTTGGTACCGATGTTTCCTTGAGGTGACACTCAGGTCTGATGTCATCGCATTGGCTTGACTTTCGGTTCCAATGTCGCTTTGATGTGACTCTCAGGTCCGATGTTGTTACCTTGATTGTGACTCTCAGGTCTGATGTTACTTAGACATGACACTCAGGTCTGATGTCATCACCTTGACATGACTCTCGGGTCTGATGTTGTTACCTTGACGTGACTCTCAGGTCCGATGTCGCCGCCTTGATAGTGACTCTTGGGTCCGATGTTATTAACTTGACGTGACTCTCAGGTCTGATGTCATTACTTTGACGTGACTCTCAGGTCTGATGTTACCTTGATCGTGACTCTCAGGTCCGATGTCGTCGCCTTGATAGTGACACTCAGGTCTGATGTTGTTACCTTGACGTGACTCTCAGGTCTGATGTCATTACTTTGACATGACTCTCAGGTCCGATGTCACCTTGATCGTGGCTCTCCCCGTTCTCCGGATCTGATCCGGAACTCGTGTGCGTATTAATAAACGCTCAGATCTCTGTGTCTCGTCTGATCTCGGCGAGCCCTTTGTTCCTGCCCAGCATGCGACGATCCACTTGTCGGGTTCCACCTGTCTAATGAGCGCCGAGCGGGCATTCCGACTATGCTAATCCGATCTCCTTCATAGCCATTAGGTCTCGCGCCGGCTTCAAGCGGCCGATTTGTTCTGTAAATACTCCATTCAGCCGCCGCGGAACCGCCGTCCACTCGGCCCACGCTAATTGAATGTTCAAAGGGCCGGTCGGCCCTCTGAATGGAAGGAGCGAGGACGCGATTGTGTGCGGTTCTAATTAGCGCGAGCGTCACGCACTCGGATAATTACAGCGCAGAAAAGAACCGAGGACGCGGCGCCGGCCGGATGCTCGGAGAACCCGCCGCCGCATTCGCCAAGGTTAATGGAGGAGCATCGTTCTGCTAATGAGCACTCAGAGAACCTGCAGATAAATCTCCACCCTGAGACGGAACACTCAGGGGTGGAACCTGATGGAGGAACCGGACGTGTGGGGGGGGGGGAAAGGTCCACAGTGAGACAACCTCTGACGGGACTGCGCTAGCTACCGGCAGGATATTATGGGATGCGTCATTTTGGATATGACGTCCAGTAGAAACCAAGTGGGACCCAATGGAATTGCTGTGAAATTCGGAGACACGTCGATGGAACGTCGGTTCCGATGGGGTTCTACCGACGTTTTTTAAACTCTCCTGAATTTAAGCACCTTTCTCCTGTCGGCAGGCTTTTTGAAGAACATGCAAAATGGCACACGAAGAAAAAAAAAAAACACCTCACATGGGACTAGAACCCTCTTGCCGTGAGATCATTGCGGTTCTCGCTCGTCTGCCGTCGTCCTCGGAAGCCGAACGCCCCTCGGTGTCTCTGTCACCTCTTTGTACCCATTCTCCCGATGTTCTCCGTGACGTTCCCAAGGTTCTATTCCACTTTAATTCCACCTTAAATACCATAATCAACTATATGATGTCGACACCGCAACATCACGGCGCCCTCTGTGGCGGCGCCGCGGTACCCTAAGTCCCGCTCCCGATGTGCGCATGACGTCGGGACGTCTGGTTCTTAGGAAACCTGATGCACCTTTCTCCTGTCGGCAGGCTTTTTGAAGAACATGCAAAATGGCACACGAAGAAAAAAAAACACCCCACACGGGACTAGAACCCTCTTGCCGTGAGATCATTGCGGTTCTCGCTCGTCTGCCGTCGTCCTCGGAAGCCGAACGCCCCTCGGTGTCTCCGTCACCTCTTGGTACCTGTTCTTCCGATGTTCCCGAGGTTCGATTCCACCTTAATTCCACCTTAAATACCACGATCAACTATATGACGTCGACGCCGCAACATCACGGCGCCCTCTGTGGCGGCGCCGCGGTGTACCGCAAGTCCCACCAAGTCCCCCCGATGTGCGCGTGACGGACGGGAGTCGGGACGTCTGGTTCTTAGGGTCGTTTTTTTTTATTAATTAAATACACCATACTGGAGCCGATGTCTCTGAAAATATCACAAATAGATTTCTCTCTCATTCAGCATTTACAAGTTGGACGGCTACGACGCGTCGCCATGGTTTCAGGGTCCCGCGACGGGGGGGTGTGTGTGTGGGGGGGTGGGGTGGATGGGGGGGGGGTGCGCCGGACGTACGGTAGCCACGGCGGGAGGAGAGAACATTGACATGCATACATAGGCGATAGGTTTTTACAAATACACGTGAAAAGACCGCTGGGGGGAAACGGGGGAGTCGCGGGGGTAAAAAAAAAAAAAAAAAAAAAAACCTTCCTCGTTTCTGATTGGTCGACACCCGAAAAGGAAAAAAAAGAAAAGAAAAACAAAAAACATCTTCCCTTTTACATTAAAACCTTTAAATATAGAAATAGAAAATAGTGTGAGGGGACGGGGAGAAAAAAAGAAACTAAGAGATAAGATCCCCCCCCCCCACACACACACACACTCACTCACATAAGTACGAGTGGGGGGGCAATGGGGGGGGTAGAAACGAGAAACGGAAACGAAATGCCCCTTTGATTTATCAAACAGCGTACAAACTGTGGAGCTGATCAGCTTCAGTCCGCTCTGCAGCTCTTTCATCTGAAATGTCCTTTTCATCAGTCTCTCTCTCTCTCTCTCTGTCTCTGTCTCTCGCTCGCTCCTGGTTCTCTCGCGCTCTCTCGCGCTCACTACGAGTCGCACGGATCGGTAACCGGTGGAGTCCTCGGGTCTCCGGTCGGGTTTCGGGGTGAAGTGTGGTGGCCGTGGGTGGTCGCCGGGCCGTCGGTGGGCGAGCGCTGGGTCGTTGCCGGGGGGGGGGGGGGGGTGGAGCCGGGGGGAGGGGTCTCTGGAGGTGAGGAGGAAAAGGGCGATCGGGTCAGGTCGGGTCAGGACGGAGAGATCTTCAGTGAGGATGAGCGAGGGCTGGAATGAAGGCACGCATCCCGCTTTCGAGCAACCTCCTCGCTCTAACACACCTGAAAGAGAGAGAGAGAGGGGGGGTGAGGTGCCTGCATACTTTAGTACTCACATACTTTACTACTTGTGTACTTTAGTACCAGCATACTTAAGTACTTGCATCATTTTTAGTACTGGCATACCTTTTAGTACTTTGGATCAGTGTCTGCATACTTTAGTACTTGCATACTTTTAGTGTATGTATTTCCTTACAAAGTGTCTGCCTACTTTTCAGTTCTTACATAATTTAGTACTTCTAACTTTTTAATGCTTGCATACTTTTTAGTACTTACAGATTTTTTTTTAGTATTTGCAAAGTTCAGCGATTGTGTACTTCAGTACTTACATACTTTGTGTACTCTTAAATACTCTCATGTCTTTTCATGTTTGTCTCAAAACATCCTCTGTATACTGAGTATTTTGAGTATTCTAAGTATTATTAGCATACTGAGTATTTTGAGTATACTGAGTATTTTGAGTATTCTAAGTATTATTAGTATACTGAGTATTTTGAGTAATTTTAGTATACTGAGTATTTTTAGTATACTGAATATTTTTAGTATTTTATTATTATATATATATATATATATATATATATATATATATATATATATATATATATATATATATTAGTATTTTTTGAGTATTTTTTTTTTTTAGTATACTGAGTATTTTGAGTATTTATTTTAGTATACTGAGTATTTTGAGTATACTGAGTATTTTTTTTTTTTTAGTGTACTGAGTATTTTGAGTATACTGAGTATTTTTAGTATACTGAGTATTGTGAATATTTTTAGTATACTGAATATTTTAGTATACTGAGTATTTTGAGTATACTGAGTATTCAGAGTATTCTGGGGTGGTGCAGGGATCTAATGTATTGATGGTGGAGGTTTTGGAACTGCCCCAGGTTCCGGGACACGGGTTCTGAAGTTGCCCTGAGTTTGTCGTAGCAGAACGACGGGGACGATCAGAAAAGACGTGCTCTCGCCCCCAGGCGAGCTACACTTCCTCCCGCCCTCTCTCACCCTCTCTCTCCCTCTGTCTCCCTTTCTCTCTCTCTCTCTCTCTCTCTCCCTCTCTCTCTCCCTCTCTCTTCTTTTGTTGTAAAAATTCTAGGGGGCAATTTACTCCTGCCTTCCTTTTTTAACTGACTAGCAGGGTTTCAGTCATCAGTAGTAATTGCAACCCCCCCCCCTGCACCTTCACCACACACACACACACACACACACACACACTCACACACACTCTCTCACACACACACACAGTTTGGGAGGCTAATTAAGGAGAATGCTGGGAGCGCTGGCTCCCCCGGTGGCGGCCGCAGCGTGAGGAGGTAATTTGTCTGTCCTGAACAAAGAGATTAGGGAGAGACCCGGACGCTCGCTTAATAAACGAGCATCAAACGTCCCGCGCAGTCCACACCACCAACACCACCAACACCGCCAATTACGTCTCCACCCAATCACAAATAATAAAAACATCGCCGGCCAGACGGGACCTCGCTCGCTCTCGCACACTCGCTCTCGCACACTTGCACTCGATCTCTCGCGGCTTCAACTGTTGCAGCTGTAGTTCTACTGTCTCTCTCTCTCTCTCTTTCCTTCTCTGCTTGTGTCTCTGTCTCTCGCTTTATTTTCTCCACCTCCTGTCTCTCTCTCTTTCCATGTCCCCTTTGTCTTTCTCTCAGAGATACAGAACAGTCTGTTGTTCTGTATCTCTCTCTCTTTTCTTCCTCTCTCTCTGTCAGTGAGTGTATAATTGAGGCTCTCTCTCTCCCATCTCTCTCTCTCTCAGTGAGTGTATATTTAAGTCTCTCTCTCTCTCTCTGTGAGTGAGTGTATAATTGAGGCTCTCTCTCTCTCCCGTCTCTCTCTCTCTCTCAGTGAGTGTATATTTAAGTCTCTCTCTCTCTCCTGTCTCTCTCTCTCTCTCTCTCTCTCTCAGTGAGTGTATATTTAAGTTTCTCTCTCTCTCCTGTCTCTCTCTCTCCCGTCTCTCTCAGTGAGTGTATATTTAAGTCTCTCTCTCTCTCTCTCTCAGTGAGTGTATATTTAAGTCTCTCTCTCTCTCCTGTCTCTCTCTCTCCCGTCTCTCTCAGTGAGTGTATATTTAAGTCTCTCTCTCTCTCTCTCTCTCTCTCTCAGTGAGTGTATATTTAAGTCTCTCTCTCTCTCCTGTCTCTCTCTCTCCCGTCTCTCTCAGTGAGTGTATATTTAAGTCTCTCTCTCTCTCTCTCTCTCTCTCAGTGAGTGAGTGTATAATTGAGGCTCTCTCTCTCTACCGTCTCTCTCTCTCTCTCTGTGAGTGTATATTTAAGTCTCTCTCTCTCTCTCTCAGTAAGTGAGTGTATAATTGAGGCTCTCTCTCTCTCTCTCTCTCCATCTCTCTCTCTCCCGTCTCTCTCTCTCTCTCTCTCTCTCTCTCTCGCTCAGTGATAATTAAAGCTGCTGATATTCAGATTGCATTAATCATTAATAATTCAGCTGTTTTCACTGCGTCTGATGTCTCCTCATTAATAAACAATCAGGCCTCATATTTACAGCGGCAGCCGCTGAGCGCCGGACGAGACGAGAGACAAGACGAGAAGAGACGAGACACGAGAAGAGACGAGACATGAGACGAGACACGAAATGAGAAGAGACGAGATAATGCGCAAGCTTTCAATTTAGGATGCGCCTCCCTCTCAGTGCTGCTTTATAAAAGCCTCATCATCTTCTCATCAGCTCCTCTCCTTATCTTCTCCTCATCACCTCCTCTCCATCTTCTCATCACCTCATCACCTCCTCTCCTTATCTTCTCCTCATCACCTCCTCTCCTCATCACCTCCTCTCCATCTTCTCATCACCTCATCTCCTTATCTTCTCCTCATCACCTCTTCTCCTCATCACCTCCTCAACTCATCACCTCCTCTCCTTATCTTCTCCTCATCACCTCTTCTCCTCATCACCTCCTCAACTCATCACCTCCTCTCCTTATCTTCTCCTCATCACCTCTTCTCCTCATCACCTCCTCAACTCATCACCTCCTCTCCTAATCTTCTCATCACCTCCTCTTCTCATTACCTCCTCATCACCTCTCCTTATCTTCTTATCACCTACTCCCTCCCTCCTTATCACCTCCTTTCCTCTTCACCTCTTCCTCTCCTCATCACCTGATCTCCTCCTCATCACCTCCTCCTCTCCTCCTCTTCACCGCACACAGCTTCTTAAATCCAGAGAGAATGAAAGCGGTGTAGCGCAGGACCATCCCAACCCACCGACTCCCCCGACCCCACCCGAATCACTCGACTCCACCCGACTCCCCCCGAATCACTCGACTCCACCCAACTCCCCTGACCCCACCCGAATCACTCGACTTCACCCGACTCACTCGACTCCACCCGCATCGATTCAGTCCCGTCGTGAATTCAGCGTTTCAACGGTTCTCTGAACCTCGTCTGCCGAGTGGCATCAGGAAACGCTCGGCGGAACGGAGCACCCAAAAAAAAACACCCCACCCCGACGATCTGCCCCGTGTCATCAGAGCGGGGGTGAAACGTATCCGCGGCGCGTCCACCGGTCAATAGGGTTTAATATCCAGCGCGGCCGCGGAGGCGCCTGCCGCGCAAATGAATCAATGTCATCAATACGTAATCAGCGTGAGATATGACGGCAGCCGAATTACGCAGGAAACCTCGCCCCCCCCCTTCACCCGCCGCACCGCCCCGCCGTCCACGGTCCTCTCGTTTTGCGCCGCCGACATTAATTGTGACAAATTAGCCGCGGGCGAGACGGGATTGCGCTCGTCCCGCGGGCGTGACCTTGAGTCCGCGGGGCGTTTCAGCGAGCGCCGCCGAAGTGCTCTCAGAGCCGCGCGTCATTTTTCCCGTTTTAAAAAGCAATTCCGCCGCTGTCACGCGTCCCGCCTCGTCCTCGCCGGATAACAACTCGACGTTTAGTTACGCGCACGCCGACACGCGCCCGGCTGACGGACCAACCCCCCACCGCCCCCCCCTGCTCGGGACAGCCATCCGTTCCGTCCCGACACGCGGCTTCATTGCCGACGTCGTCCGTCATCCCGCGTCCGTCCGCTACGCGCACGATCCGCCACCTGACGGCCGGGATCCAGGACGGTTCGAACCGCGCTGTCATTGGTCGATACGTGAGCCGGGTTCAGAGCTGAGGCTCAGTGTTAAACCCGGATTTGTTGAGCCGGATATAATTTAGCGATCATATGGCGGAGGCGGCTGATCGGAGTATTCGTGGGGGGTGGGTGGGGGTTACCTTCTGATCTGGAAGCAGCGGGTTCGTCTGCAGTGAGTTCAGGTGGCCGTTCATGAGCGCCGTGGGTCTGTCGTGTTCGCAGAACAAGCTGCCGTTGACGTAGTGGAAACGGTCTCCGGGCACCAGGCGGTTCCGGCAGGTAGAACACGTGAAACACTGAGAGCGAGCGAAAGCGAGAGAGAGAGAGAGAGAGAGAGAGTGAGAGCGAGAGCAAGAGAGAGAGAGAGTGAGCCACATCACTGAACGCACAGTGCCGTAGTTTTACCGAAACGGACACCTGTTTTTCCTCTTCCGAACATACCAGTGCCGGGATAGGCCTTAGCATTCCCTCCACACACAAACTGATGGGGATAAGTGTGTGACGGCGAGGCCTTTAAATAAATCTCGTCACGCGGGGAATGAGGTTCCTTTCATAATAAATGAGGAGGTTCTCCTCTTTACAACCGGAACCTCTCGCTCGTCTGAGGAACCGTTTCCCGAGATTTTGGAGGAACCGTCACTCTGAGAACCAGGGAACCAGCTGAGGGTCAGGGTTCCACATCATTAGAGCGACTTCAGGGGTGTGTGTGTCATGAAAGAGCCTTCCCCAAACTGTTCAGAGGTGTGTTATAGTATAGTACATTATACTTTAGTACAGTATAATGTGGTATAGTGCAGTATGGTACAGTATAGTACATTATAGTATTTTATGGTATAGTGTAGTATTTTATAGTGCGGTATGGTATAGTACAGTATTTCTAGTACATTATAGTTTAGTACAGTATTTTATAGTACAGTATTTTATAGTACAGTATAGTTTAGTTCAGTGTTTATAGTACATTATAGTTTAGTATTTTATGTAACATCATAGTACGGTACAATATAATATAACACATTATAGTATTTTGTAGTACAGTACAGTATTTTTTATTATAGTGCAGTATAGATGCTGACGCAGCGTTATTGTGAGCTGATTGACGGATGAGTGAGTTACCTTGAGATGGTAGACGTTCCCCTGCGCCCTCATGACCAGTTCGCTGGCGGGGATGGACTGTCCACAGGCGCTGCACGCCCCACTGTTCCCGAATAACCTACACACACACACACACACACACACACACACAGAGCAAGTGAGAACATGATGATAATCCTGCAGTACGATACAATACTGTCCGCTGTACGATACGATACTGTCTGCTGTACGATACGATACTGTCCGCTGTACGATACGATACTGTCTGCTGTATGATACGATACTGTCTGCTATATGATACGATACTGTCTGCTGTACGATACGATACTGTCTGCTATATGATACGATACTGTCTGCTGTACGATACGATACTGTCCGCTATACGATACTGTCCGCTGTACGATACGATACTGTCCGCTGTATGATACGATCCGCTGTGTGACGCGTTACGTTGTGTATGCTAGGTTAACCCCGTCTGTTAGGTTAATGTCGTATAACTTAACGCCGTATGTTACATCAGCGCCGTTTGGTGTTTGCTGTTCCGGCGCTCTCCTCGTCGCGCCGCCGCCGTCGTGTTTAAAGCCTGACAGGTTTCAGAATTGATTAGCGTCTGCGCTGCGATGCTTATAAACTCCTGATGATGCGTTAGGAATCCAGCGGAACGAGGAGGGGGGGACGGGGACGTGTCTGCGCGTCGGACACGTCGCCGATCCGAGGGCCCGGCTCCCGAGAACCGCGGTTCTGATGGTTATTAATGTGTTTAATATAAAGGAACGCGAGCGAGAGAGAGAGAGAGCGAGTGAGAGAGAGAGAGAGAGAGCAGGATTAATGTCTGCAGCACGTCCTGCTCCACTCTTTAGATTTCACTGCAATAATGAAATCCTACAGCGCTGAGGACGGGGTGAGCTTATATCATTACAATCCGGGCCTGCAGCAAACACACACACACACACACACACACACACACACACACAGAGAAACAAATGACATCCTCGATTTTTGTGATATTGGAAAATGTAAAATGGTTGTAATGCGACGGGGCCGGATGAAAAAGCCCCGTCTGGCGGGAGGCGCGGCGTCTACGTATCACCCTCCTGCCCCGTCCCACCCCTCCACCCCTCCACCCCGCCCCCGCCTATAATAACCTACAACATAAAGCAATCAGGACCCCATCACTGAACGCACGGTGCCGTCGTTTTACCAAAACGAACGCCCGTTTTTCCTCTTCTGAACATACCAGTGCCGGGATAGGCCTTAGCCTTCCTTCCACACACAAACTGATGAGGATAGGCGTATGACGGCGAGGCCTTTAAATAGATCTCGCTCTTCTGAGGAACCGTTCCCCGAGATTCCGCGATATCGGAAAATGTAAAATGGTTGTAACGCGATGGGGCCGGATGAGAAAGCCCCGTTTGTGAAAATCCGGAGCGCTGGCGGGAGGTGCGGCATCTACGTATCACCCTCCCGCCCCGCCCCACCCCTCCACCCCACCCCTCCACCACGCCCCCACCTATAATAACCTACGACGTAAGCAATCAGGACCCCATCACTGAACGCACGGTGCCGTCGTTTTACCGAAACGGACGCCCGTTTTTTCCTCTGCTCAACATACCAGTGCCGAGATAGGCCTTAGCCTTTCCTCCGCACACAAACTGATGAGGATAGGCGTGTGACGGCGAGGCCTTTAAATAGATCTCATCACAGTTCCCTTCATAGTAAATGAGGAGGTTCTCCTCTTTAGAAATAGAACTTCTCACTCTTCTGAGAAACCGTTCCCCGAGATTCCACAATATTGGAAAATGTAAAATGGTTGTAACGCGACGGGGCCGGATGAGAAAGCCCCGTTTGGGAAAATTCCGGAGCGCCGGTGGGAGGCGTGGCGTCTACGTATCACCCTCCCACCCCACCTCGCCCCCACCTATAATAACCTACGATGTAAGCAATCAGGACCCCATCACTGAACGCACGGTGCTGTCGTTTTACCAAAATGGGCGCCCGTTTTTCCTCTTCTGAACATACCAGTGCCGGGATAGGCCTTAGCATTCCCTCCACACACAAACTGATGAGGATAGGCGTGTGACGGCGAGGCCTTTAAATAGATCTCGTCAGGCGGGGGGAAGAGGTTCCTCCTCTTTACAACTGGAACCTCTCACTCTTCTGAGGAACCGTTCCCCGAGATTCCGCGATGGGGCCGGAAGAAAAAGCCCCGTTTGGGAAAATCCGGAGCGCTGGCGGGAGGCGTGGCGTCTACGTATTACCCTTCCCCACCCCTTCCGCCCTACCCCACCCCAACCCCTCCACCTCGCCCCCACCTATAATAACCCACAGTGTAAAGCAATCAGGACCCCATCACTGAACTCACGGTGCTGTTGTTTTACCAAAACGGACGCCCGTTTTTCCTCTTCTCAACATACCAGTGCCGGGATAGGCCTTAGCCTTCCCTCCGCACATAAACTGATGAGGATAGGCGTGTGACGGCGAGGCCTTTAAATAGATCTCGTCAGGCGGGGGATGAAGTTCCTCCTCTTTACAACTGGAACCTCTCACTCTTCTGAGGAACCGTTCCCCGAGGTTCCACGATGGGGCCGGATGATAAAGCCCTGTTTGTGAAAATCCGGAGCGCTGGCGGGAGGCGCGGCGTCTATGTATCACCCTTCCCCACCCCTTCCGCCCTACCCCACCCCAACCCCTCCACCCCGCCCCCACCTATAATAACCTACAGTGTAAAGCAATTAGGACCCCATCACTGAACTCACGGTGCTGTTGTTTTACCAAAATGGGCGCCCGTTTTTCCTCTTCTGAACATACCAGTGCCGGGATAGGCCTTAGTCTTCCCTCTGCACACAAACTGATGAGGATAGGCGTGTGACGGCGAGGCCTTTAAATAGATCTCGTCAGGCGGGGGGGATGAGGTTCCTCCTCTTTACAACTGGAACCTCTCACTCTTCTGAGGAACCGTTCCCCGAGATTCCGCGATGGGGCCGGAAGAAAAAGCCCCGTTTGGGAAAATCCGGAGTGCTGGCGGGAGGCGCGGCTTCTACGTATTACCCTTCCCCAGCCCCTCCGCCCTACCGCACCCCAACCCCTCCACCCCGCCCCCACCTATAATAACCTACGACGTAAGCAATCAGGACCCGAGAGCATTTGATTGTACATCTAAGGGACAGACGTAGTGCTTCAGCCATTAGGGCGGCGGCAGCGTGGGGGCGGCGGCGGCGTCCCTCAGCCACGCGGCGTTTCCATTAGGCTCGCCGGGCTTGATAAATAACGTGCGCGGGTTAACCTTTTCAATCACCGTGTCAACACTTTAGATTCGCCGGTGCTCATCTCTTTCATCCCTAACCCTCTCTCGCTCTCTCTCCCTCTCTCTCTCTCTCGCTCACTCGCGCTCTCGCTCGCTCTCGATAATGAAATGCTTGCTCCGGCTTCTCTTCTATCTGCCTTCAGAGTCCACAATTTAGATTACTTCATCTCGCCGAGCAACAAACTGAATGAAATTTCGATTTGAGCCGAAAGTAATTTACTGGGATCTGGAGCCATTTGTCATCATATCTCACCGGTGTTTGCTCTATCAGTGCACTTTTCCTATGCAATCAAATAAGACCACGCCATCTGACAAGCCCGGGCGGGGGGGTGGGAGCATGGGGGGGGGGTGGAGGGGGTGGAGAAGGTGGGGTGAAGTGGGGATTAGAGAATGCGAGGGGGAAGCCAGAGGACCGGAGATATGGGCGCGGGACGGCACGACGCGCCCGGCCGAAAGGAAGGCCCACCAGGGTTCGGCAAGTGTAGCGTGTAGTGTAGGTGATGGTGTGGGGGTAATGGGGTGGTAGTAGGGGTGGGCGGGGTGATGGGGTGGGGGTGGTGCTCGTCCCGTTTCCTCTCAGTGGAGGCTTCGAGTCCGCTCTCATTTTCTGAGCCAGTAGAGCGAGGACGGTTCCACTTGCCCCGTACAGGAACTACGACCGGTTCCTCCAGTCGGAGGAGGAGGCCGAGGGACCACTCCACCGGTCCAAGCTTGTATGGTTCCAGGAACTGTGACCCCCCCCAACCTCCATCTCCCAACTTCCACCTGCCAATCTCCAACCACCACCTCCACACCCCAACCTCCACCTCCCAACTCAACCCCCCCAACCTCCACCTCCCAACTTCCACCCCCCGACCTCCACTTCCCAACTTCCGCCTCCACCTGCCACCTCTCAACTTCTAACCCCCCGCCCGACCTCCACTTCCCAACTTCCACCTCCACCTGCCAACCTCCAAGTCAACACCCCAACCTCCACCTCCCAACTCAATCCCCAAACCTCCACCTCCCAAATTCCACCTCCACCTGCCACCTCCCTACCTCCACCTCCCAACTTCCACCTGCCACCTCCCAACTTCCACCCCCCCCCCCCAACCTCCACTTCCCAACTTCCACCTCCACCTGCCAACCTCCAAGTCCACACCCCAACCTCCAACCCCAACCTACCAACTTCCACCCAAACTCCACCTCCACCCCTCCCTCCCCACACGGAACCACCGCGGCGTCGTCCTGTTCTGAGGGAACCGAATGGAAAAGATGTTACAGAGGAGAAAAGTTCTCTCGAGGTCCGCAGGCCTGCGCTTCGGATTCCACAGACCCTCTGACGGTACCCCGTTCCGCTAAACCGCGCACCCCCCCTCCCTTAGTGGGAAACATGAAGCTCCGCCCAGTTTCAGTCATGAGGCCTGATCGCGCGGCGGCAGGTGTAGCGGTACCTCTGGATCCTCCTTCAGCGGGCGTTTACGGAACGTGAGGCGGATCCGATCCGGCGTTCTTAACCAGTGCCACCGCCTGCTTTTGATCCTCACGCACGGCCGCTCGCGGAGAAACGAATTCCGGCGCGCCATCGATTGCGGCGGCTCAATCAAAACTCAATTCCAAAAGCAATTAGCTGCGGTGGCCGCGCGACCACGGCCAAACTGACGGGACAGGCCTGAGAACATCAGAGGGATGTCGCTACTGCCAGAACGACATCCGCCTCAATCACCGGCCCGGCCCCCGACGGCGTCTGATTTAAAAGGCCCGGAGGCCTCGGGTTCTCCATTGACTCGTCGCCGCGGATAATTAAATCCCGGGAACGAGGTTTGGATTGCCGTGACGACACCGGGTTCCACCTTCGACAGGCACGGAGCTCTCAGACTCTACCCCCCCCCTCCACCTCCACCTCCACCACCACCTCCACCACGCCCGACCTCGTCCCGAAAGACTCGCGCCTGTCGTCGGCGGGGCGTCGATTTACCGACCCAATGTAGCTGAATTACAACAATTTAGGAGGCCATCCGGCAGACGCCCGGCTCTTAGGAGAACCTTCGGCGCGCTGATGTAAGGGGGGGGGGGGTAAGGGGGCGGCGGTGATTTTTCGACGTTCGAACCGTAAAAGCGCCGAGCGGCGCGATGCTCACACTCCGCATTACGGCCGGGATGCATTAGTGAGCGAGACGGCGGAAACGGGGAGGGAGAGAGGGAGGGCGAGAGAGGGGGGGGGGAAAGAGGGGGGTGGGGGGGGGGGCAAAAACGCAGCCAAATTACACTTGGTTAATTCCGAGTAACAGATCCCGTCCCCGGCGGATTGAAGGCCTTGAATTAATTCTGTTATGACAAATCAAGATAAACGTTTCCCCCAAATTGCATGCGATTTAATTAATTCCTGAGATCCCGCCGATCTCCTCTCTCTCTCTCTCTCTCTCTCTCTCTCTCTCTCTCTCTCTCTCTCTCTCTCTCGCTCTCTCTCTCTCTCTCCTGCCGGCTCACCAGTTCACGTGTGCCGTCACGCCGCCGGAGTGGGGGGGCGGGAGACGACGACTTCGGAGCGATATTAAATAACCAACTATTAGATTTAGCTCGCACGTCCTATTGGAAAAGTGCCATTTAATTACCTCTGCCTATTCAATTAGACTCTCTCACACACACACACACACACGCACACACACACACACGCACGCGCAGCATCACATGACCACCCTCCACCCGCTCCGGACGGCGCGCATCACCGTCGGCAGATGTCGGAACCGTTAATCCGAACCGTCCTGCTCCCCGCGCTCAGAACGCCAGACGGACGTCCTTCAGGGCGTCCGCGTCGGATTACCCGTCCGGCGGAACCTGCCGCGCGATCGCCTCCCCCGTCGCAGGCTTCCCGAATCGGCTTTGGACCCACTTTCCGAACTACGACTATAATGATGTCGTAACATTTAGGTGGTCGTGCACCACCACTGGCATGTCGGTGCAGAGAGTCATCCGCCATCCTAATAATACCTGCTCTGTGGGGGGGGGGGGGGGGGGCAGAGTGAAGGGGAGTTTATAGAGAGACCGGTGGACTACAACATGGAACGGTAGAACTACAAAGCCCACCTGTGTGGTGAGGGTGGAGCTGAACGTGGTGGTGGCACTCATCAGGCGGCTGTTCAGTGTTTAATCTATATAATGATACCCATTTGTGTGGAGAGGGTGGAGTGTGGGGAGAACATGCAAATGCCACACTGTACCATCCAGCCTATATGAGGGGGTGGGGGTGTTCTCCATGCCCATCAAGGGGAAATATGTTCTGGGCGTTGGGAAGATACAGCCAGGAGAGGGCGCCAGTCTACCGCTGAGCACACGCTCACTCACACTATATATAGGGGCAATGTAGAGCAGCCAATTCACCTTGAATACATGTTGTTGGACTGTGGGAGGAAACCGGAGGATCTCTGGCGGACACGTGGAGGACATGCGAGCTCCGCCCGCATCGGTATTCAATAACCCAGCTCTCCAGCGCCACACAGTGACATCCGTGCTGTTCAGTGGATCGGTTCTATGATCCGACGATTCGGGCCCCCACCCCCCCTCAGCCCATTTAAGGGCGCACGCCGCGTTGTGACCCGGCGTTCTCGGGTTTGAGTGGAGGAGGGGGGGGGGGCGATACGGCACGCCGTTACTCATACATTTAATAATCCATTACCAAAATACGACGGGGCCCCTTTAAATCCCCCCCTCCCTCTCCATCTCTCTCGCTCGCCCGCCCGCCCGCTCTCTCTCTCTTCCTCTCAAAAGCCAATTTGGTTAATTAAATGTTTTGTTTGCGATGCGGCTCTCGTTCGTTTCGGACACGTCACTGCGAGCGAATCGGAGCCAGAGACGAGATCTCATTAGATAAAACCCATCAGGACCAAAGGAGAACGGAGGGGGACTCTAATTAAAGCTTTTAATTGTGTGCACTCGCTGTCAGATGCTCTCTCTCTCTCTCTCTCGCTCGCTCGCGCTCTCAGATCATCACAGGCAGCACTCTCGTTACAAAGGGAGAGGTGCAGCCGCTTTCTCTTCATCCCTGTTCTTTTTTTAATTAGCGCCGCGGGCCGGGGGTGCGGCGGGTCGGCCGCGGCGGGTCGGCCGCAACGCCTTCAAACCGCATTCCTCGTCGGCGCCCGTCTCCTCGCCCTCGCCGTGCCCCGCCGCACGCACGCCCGCCCGCCCGCCCTCGGCACGGAAGCGCCACTTGATCCGGCCGAGCGTGAGCCAACATAAACACTCGCTAACGAGCTGATGCTAACGACCAATACACCTCTAACACTACAGATAGATACACACCTACACACACCCAATACAGAACACACACCCACTACAGAACACACACCCACTATAGAACACACCCACTATAGAACACACACCCACTATAGAACACACACCCACTATAGATCACACCCACTATAGAACACACCCACTACAGAACACACACCCACTGTCGAACACACACCCACTACAGAACACACCTATACACACCCACTATAGAACACACCCACTACAGAACACACACCCACTGTACAACACACACCTATACACACCCACTATAGAACACACACCCACTAAAGAACACACACCCACTATAGAACACACCTATACACACCCACTATAGAACACACACCCACTACAGAACACACCTATACACACCCACTATAGAACACACCCACTACAGAACACACACCCACTGTACAACACACACCCACTACAGAACACACCTATACACACCCACTATAGAACACACACCCACTAAAGAACACACACCCACTATAGAACACACACCCACTAAAGAACACACACCCACTATAGAACACACCCACTATAGAACACACACCCACTATAGAACACACCTATACACACCCACTATAGAACACACACCCACTATAGAACACACCTATACACACACCCACTATAGAACACACACCCACAATAGAACACACACCCACTATAGAACACACCTATACACACCCACTATAGAACACACACTATAGAACACACACCCACTATAGAACACACACCCACTACAGAACACACCTATACACACCCACTATAGAACACACACCCACTATAGATTACACCTATACACACCCACTATAGAACACACACCCACAATAGAACACACACCCACTACAGAACACACCTATACACACCCACTATAGAACACACACCCACTACAGCATACACACCCACTATAGAACACACACCCACTATAGAACACACACCCACAATAGAACACACACCCACTATAGAACACACACCCACAATAGAACACACACCCACTACAGTATACACACCTATACACCATCTACTACAGAACACACACCTATACACACCTACTACAGAATACAACCTATACACCGCCCAATACAGAACACATACCTATACTATAGAATAGGAACCAATCCTCATAGAAAACACCTACATCCTAATAGTATCCACCCACATGCTGATATGCACCACCCACATCCTTATAAGAACCACCCACATTGTCATAGGAACCAACCACACACTGATATGCACCACCCACATCCTTATAAGAACCAACCACATCCTCATAGGAACCACCTCCATGCTGACAGGAACCACCCAGAACCCCATATGAACCATCCACATGCTGATATACACTATCCATGTTTATATGCACCACCTACAACATTATAAGCACCGCCCACATACTGATGAGCACCTCCCATATGTCAATATGCCCCACCCACTTCCTGGTAATCACCACCCACATGCCGATGAGCACCTCCTTTACGTTGACATGCACTGTATCTATTGTAGCGCCGTCTGGGAGAACATGCAATTCCACCAATGAGAACAATCCCAGTTGTAAACAACAGGACGAAGGGGCGGGGCATCGGCAAAAACGTTTGCATCGTGCTTTTTCGCAGGTTTAAAATGTTCAACCGCCGAGGGAAACAGTACTCACAGCGTCCAGCAGGACATCACTGACATACGAGTCATGCACGCCACTCGTTCCTCACGTTTAGATTCGTTTAGATTTGCGGTTAAGCCCCTCCCACTTGTGTGTTTCAGCCTGAGATCGGTCTGGTTCCAATATGTAAAAAAAAAGGGGGCGGGGTTAGCGACGCTGTCTGCGTCTGTATCTTTGAAATGAAACGATCGTTTAATAACGAATAATTCACAAGCGTCCGTTTGTTTATCTTCAACCGCGTCCGGCGCAACAGACGATCCGACGGACGAGCCAATCAGACGGCGGGACCGGTCCGGGTGGCATACCGGCGGGTTGCTCTAAGGTTCTAGGTGTAACGTGTTGGTAATAAACGAGACGCTGTAAGCTGAAACGAGGGAACGTGCCGGGTTCAAGTGCTCCTCGGCTCTGAGATCAAAGCGCTGACTGATCGCGCCGGCGGGTTCCGGAGGTCAGACGCCATGCGAGGAGAGCGAGAGCGGTGACCCGGCCCTCGCGCCGAGCGTCAGACGGCCCGCGTAAATATTTAAATAGGCCCCTTTCGCTAATTAAATCGGGCTCCTCTGCTCTGAACGCTCGCTTCTCAGACGTTCTGCGAACGCCACCGCCGCCGCCACCCGAGAACACGCCAGTGGGAACGGAGTCCGTCCTCAGGGTCGCCGTCCGAGGAGTTGGAGTACCGATGCACAAATCCAACGACACAACCAGAAGCCCAGCCACAACCTCGCAGCGCAGAACCTGAAAAAGCGGCGGCGTCCGGATCTGACAATTTAACTATCCAATTTATAGAATTCATTTTTAATAATGTTACTTACTCGTAATATTTAATAATTGGACATTATTTTAAATAAATTAGGACCTAAGTGTTGGCCCCAGTTTGGGGAAGGCCTGTCCTTGGGTTCCGGGCACCACGGTGCAGAGTGCTAGCTCTAGAGCGCCGTATGTTACGATTGAGTGGGTTTGCGGGTTCAAGAACCGAGCCGTGGCCTTCGTAAACACATCTGGGATGAATTAGAACGTCGACTGCATCTGCCTATAGTCCACCCCAACGTATTGTATGGTGTCGAAGAAGTCGGTGTCCCAATGCTACCTAAATTTTTTCTTTTTTTTTTGGTTCTAAAGTGTTTATTGGCCTGCGTGTTTTTAACAAAACGCAAATTTAATAATAATTTAAAAAAATTCTAAAGACAATGGAGCCGTGACCTTCGTAAACACATCTGGGATGAATTAGAACGTCGACTGCGTCTGCCTATAATCCGTCCCAACGTATTGTATGGTGTCGAAGAAGTCGGTGTCCCAATGCTACCTAAATTTTTTTTTTTTTTTGGTTCTAAAGTGTTTATTGGGTTGCGTGTTTTTAACGAAACACAAATTTGTAATAATAATAATTTTAAAAAATTCTAAAGGCAATGGACCCAGACACGTCCCCTCCCCCACCTGGCCCCTGAGCCCGTTATGATCTCAACCAAAACACGATCATACAGTTACACCCAAACCGCCCCTCTAAACACACACATACACACACACACACACACACACACACACAGAGGCGGCAGTGTTCTCGGACCTGATGTAGTCGTTTCTGCAGAGGATCATGCCGCTCTTGGTGTAGCAGGACGTCCCGATCTCGCCGAGCTGAGCCTGGCAGCACGAGCACTTCAGGCAGCGGCTGTGCCAGTAGCCGTCCATGGCGTAGAGCAGGAAGCGGTCGGCGATCTTGCCGCCGCACCCCGCGCACCGCTTCCAGGACATGGACCCCGCT
Organism: Corydoras sp. C115; assembly: GCA_019802505.1. Classification (NCBI taxonomy): domain Eukaryota; kingdom Metazoa; phylum Chordata; class Actinopteri; order Siluriformes; family Callichthyidae; genus Corydoras; species Corydoras sp. C115. The sequence goes on along the minus strand of JAFMOC010000761.1, from coordinate 43,014 downwards.
CCCGCCGGCGCCGCCTGGGCACTGCCTCCCGGGTTCACCATCGTCCCTGTTCCACACGGAAAATTCATCCGGGTTAAGCAGGGCGGCTACGGCGGCACCGTCCACCAAATCAAATCAAATCAGGTTTATTGGTCACATGGTACAGCCAGCAGTGAAATTCTTACCCGACATCTCCACATAAAGTTACAATAGAATTAAAATAAAATAAAATGAAGACCGGCACGGTGGCTTAGTGGTTGGCATGTTCTCCTCTCAGCGTTAGGGATTCCCGGTTCCAATCCCAATCTGGCTGGAGTTTCCATGTTCTCCCCGTGTCCGCGTGGGTTTCCTCCGGGTTCTCCGGTTTCCTCCCACAGTCCAAAAAACATGGATCAAGGTCAATCGTGTTCTCCAAATTGCCCCTTATAGAGTGTGTGTGTGAGTGAGTGTGTGTCCAGTGATAGATTGGCGTCCTGTCCTGGGTGTATCTGCCCAGCGCCCGAAACGTTCTCCCCTGGATGGGCATGGGGAACCCCCCTCCGACCCTAATAGAGGATAATGGACGGAAGGATGTATCCACATAGGCGGCACGGTGGCTTAGTGGTTTAGCATGTTCTCCTCTCAGAGCTGGTTCAAATCCCCATCTGGGTGGAGTTTCCATGTTCCTCCCCATGTCCGCGTGGGTTTCCTCCGGGTTCTCCGCTTTCCTCCCACAGTCCAAAAACATGGATCAAGGTCAATTGAATTCTCCAAATTGCCCCTATAGAGTGTGTCTGTGTGAGTGAGTGTGTGCCCAGCGATAGATTGGCGTCCTGTCCTGGGTGTATCTGCCCAGTGCCTGAAACGTTCTCCCCTGGATGGGCATGGGAAACCCCCCCCCCCCCCCCCCGCGACCCTACTATAGGATAAAGCGGGAGATAATGGGTGGATGGATAAGATGAACTATGTATTTACATTGTGCAAGAGAACAGAAGCTGTACAGTTATGGCACTGTAACGGACGTCAACTAGAACGGGGGAGGGACGCGCCGTGACGTCGGGTTACGGCAACTGTCCTCAGAAATAAACAATTAAATAAACATTTAAATATACATTTGAACACACAAAGGGGGGAGCAGCGCCACAATACACAGCTCAACAATCCTATTATTATAATAAACTATAACTGAAAAACCAACGTTACAACAGCGAGGCCCAAAAGTTCCCAAACCTTAAATGCTCTCAGAGGTTCCGCGTGAACACTTTATCCTCAATTTAAAAAAATTAATTAATGAACAATTTTATTTCAATCTTCGCATTTTAACGTTTTGGAATTGTTTGTAATTTTCTGAGTGGAACCTTAGCTCCGCCTTTTTAAAAATTTTTTACATTGCATTGAACCAAAACCGTTCCCCCGAGTTTGATAGAGTGACCGTGACTGTTCGTTAAAATCAGCTTTTAATTAACGACACGAGGAATTCGATCGGCGACACGAAACGTTGGCATCGGAACAGAATCACAAACGTTTAAACAACCGACACGACGCTCACGACGACGTGCAATCATCAGATTCTGATTTACTATAAAACATCTGACCTTTAAATACAGAACAGTGACATCACAAAGCAGTGTGTGAGTGTGTGTGTGTGTGTGTGTGTGTGTGGACGGACGTCATGTGACTCATTTAGTCTTAAGGTGAGGTTTTGAGTAAAGGTCTACGTAAAGTCACTGTGTGTGTGCATACGTGTACGTGTCATGTGACACATGTACGGGTCATGGGGCGTCATGTGACACGTCGGTCATAATGTAACTCATTTAGATTTAAGGTTTTGAGTAAAGTCACTGTGTGTGGGGGGGGTGTCATGTGACATCAGTCACAATGTAACTTAGTTTTAAGGTGAAGTTTTGAGAAAAGGTCTAAGTGAAGTCACTGTGTGTGTGTGTGGGGGGGGTGTCATGTGACAAGTCGGTCACAATGTAACTCATTTAGATTTAAGGTGAAGTTTTGAGTAAAGTCACTGTGTGTGGGGGGGGACGTCATGTGACATGTCAGTCACAATGTAACTCATTTAGTTTTAAGGTGAAGTTTTGAGTAAAGGTCTACGTAAAGTCACTGTGTGTGTTTGTGTGTGCGTGCACGTGTGTGTGGGGGGGGCGTCATGTGACACGTTAGTCACAATGTAACTCATTTAGTTTTAAGGTGAAGTTCTGAGTAAAGGTCTATGTAAAGTCAGTGTGTGTGTGTGTGTGTGTGTGTGTGTGTGTGTGTGTGGTTAAAATCAGCTGTGTTGTTTTTCAAAGCCTGAGAACTTCGTGAGAACCGTAAACAAACCTGATTTTAATATTCGATAAACAGATGTTCCGCGCCCTCAGGTTGCCCCTCCAGCCTCCCAACTGCAGTTTAAACCAGTTTAACTTCCCCACTTTGTTCCGGCCCCCCCCCCACACCACCCCCTACACACACACAGCCTCCGCTTTAAAGTCCACGTCTCATTGGTTAAAAACGTGGCCCCTCTGTACGTTTCAATTCAGCAACAAATAAAATAAAATCATCACACAGCGAGCATGCACTGAGACAGGACGGCCGGGATAGGACTGCATCGTCCTCGTCATCCTCCCCGTCCTCGCTGTCCCGTCCCTCCGCCCGGTTTAGTTTCGAAGCTTCAAGCCGGTTTGATATTAGAACCCGTCCACGTCACGCCGGGTCAGCGTGTAACCAACACCCGAAACCCGAACCGCCATTAAGCGCCGGCCGACCTCCTGACCTTCGGTCGGCCGCGGCTCCGTAACCGGGGGCGACCAGGAGCTGCCTCCACGCCGCCGCCGCCGCCTCCATGCCTCTGCTCTGATTAGTGGCGGGGTCCGATCTTTATCTGAACGCTGAGCTCGGCGCTTCTGTGATGAACGCGGGACAATTAAAGAGACGCTCCGCAAATTGCTTTTAAATAGCGCATTACCTCCAGCGCAGCGGCATCCTTCACACCGGGTCAATGTTGCCAGCCTCCCTATACACACACCCCACACACACACTCCCACCCCACACGCACTCCCACCCAC
>JAFMOC010000761.1:0-30000 GCA_019802505.1 Corydoras sp. C115 | reverse complement strand
CGAGATGAGAGGACGCGACTTCCTCGGCTCTTTAATGTCCATCAACTGAGAGAGGCATGAAAAGACAGCATTGTCCCGCCGCGGGGGGGCGGGGGGGGGGGGGGGGGGGGCGTCACAGCGGCTGTAGATCAGCGGCTGAGGGCAGGGAGGATCATTTGGGGAGGATGATGGACGTTGACCTAACCTGCCCGAGGGTCGCGTTGTGCCGCGTGTCTCCGTCTCAAACAACCCGAGGACATGTTAGATCACCTGACTCCTCATCACCGACATGTCTGACGTTAATCACAGCAAGGAATCTCAATCAATCAGCAGATCTGATCAATACCACATCGTTGAGGGACCCATGTTACAGCCGCGTTGTTCTCACAGGACGACTTTTCATGAACATGTCATTCTGACTGAGATTCAAACCCCGCCTCTAAAAAAACACAACATTAATATCAAAGAGCACAGTCCCAGAACAGCACCGTCTCTGAGCGCCGCAGTTTTCGAGTGCAGCACAGTCTTTAAGTGTAGCATGGTCTCCTAGTGCAGCACAGTCGCTGAATGCAGCACAGTCCCAGAACAGCACCATCTCCCAGTGCAGCACAGTCTTTCAGTGCAGCCCACTCTCTACTTGCAGCACACTTTCCGAGTGGATTGCAGTCTCTGACTCTGAGTGCAGCACAGTCTACTGTGCAAGTGCAGCACAGTCTGTGAATTCAGCGCAGTGTCCCAGTGCAGCACAGTCTTTCAGTGCAGTACAGTCTTTCAGTGCAGCACAGTCGCCGAGTAGAACACAGTTTCCAAGTGCAGCCCAGTCTCTGAATTCAGCCCAGTCTTAAAATGCAGTACAGTCTTAAGTGCAGCACAGTCTCCCAGTGTAGTGCAGTCTTTAAGTGCAGCATAGTCTTTAAGTGCAGCACAGTCTCTGAATTTAGCAGTCTCTCAGTGCAGAACAGTCTTTAATTGCAGCACAGTCTCTGATTGCAGCACAGTCTCTGAGTGCAGCACAGTCTTTAAGTGCAGCACAGTCTCTGAATTTAGCACAGTCTCAAAGTGCAGTACAGTCTTTAAGTGCAGCACAGTCTCTGTTTGTGGCACAGTTTCCAAGTGCAGCACAGTCTCTGTTTGCAGTCTCATAACAGCACCATCTCCAAGTGCAGCTGTGTGGTTGTGTCAGTCTCTGTGTTAACAGGAGTTTAATCTTCAACACGATCACGTTTACAAGAAGTAGAGACGACAGCGCTGCTGTGCGACCGGTCGTTGTTCCATCTTCTCTCTGATTGGTCAAACACGAGTCTACCTGTCTCTGCGGTATCGGAGGTCCTCACAGTGCCGCTCTGTTAATTAATCAGGTTAAAAAACCAGAGCTGCTCATTCAGGTGGGCACCATAACCCCCCAACGTCGGAGTAACGGGACGGTCGGAGTGGCGGCGCAGTGAATGTCGGGTGGATGGAGGAGGTGAGCTGCGGAACGAGGGTCTGAGATGTTCCTCACAGAGCTGCCGGTTTACAATTAAACATTCGGTGTTTAACGAGGTGGAAGATTGGAGAGGTTCTCCGACGAGGTCCGAGGAAGCGAGCGTGCGCGCGCGCGTGTGTGTGTGTGTGTGTGTGTGTGTGAAATCCCTTCAATCAGAGCGTGTCATTTGACCGGGCTAATCTCCTCTTCTTACAGCTCATTACAACTGTGTTTGTCCAAAACAATGGTTCAAAGTAATGAAAAAGGCTGCTGGGAGTCGCGGCTGATTGGAAGGTAATAAAAAATGGTATCGTACACACACACACACACACACACACACACACACACACACGGCCTGAAAATAGCATCCTTATCATCCCCCGTTTCATTTAGATTTGATTACCGGCGGATTATAACGCAATCAGGACGCCGTGCGAGGGGTAGCTATGGGAACCGGTCTTAAGCGCGTATCTGGCAGCCGATCTTAATTTGAGTCGGAACACTTCAGATCACTCAGAGACAAGAGACGAAAGACGAGGGGGCAACCGACACAAGAACGAGCCGGGCAGGCTAAGCTAACACGCGAGGGTGGGGGGGGGGGGTGGTAGAGGAGGTGGTGGTTAGGCGAAAGAATGCGGAGACAGGCGCTTCCTTGTCCGACCTGTTTGTATTTCGTCCGCGCCTCAATTTGCCTTTCAGGAGGGCCGAATCAATTTCTGATGACAATCCGGCGCGTCCCAGATGAAAGGCGGCGGGCGGCGGGGTCCTGGGAACGCCGCCACCGCCGCCGGAGACGCGCCTGCTAATCTCGCCGGAATGAATCACTCGCGCTCTCGTTTGGGACATCGGGCGTCAACGTTCTCGGCCCTTTTTTTCGGTTCCCTGCCAAACGGCACTGATGGTTTTATTAGAATCCGGAACGAGATTCATGGTTCTGATGTGTTCATGGTTCTCTGCAGGAACCGAAGCAATAATCGAGTGAGGATGGGGGAACCCACGGACAGAACTGTTCAAAATGCGGTTGAGGAGGATTTATAGCAGTTGTGGCAACCGTTGTAGAAGAGTGCAACAGTTGTCTATAAAGGAACATAGAAGTCATGGCCACCATGGTTAATTAGGGATTATAGTAGTTGTGGCAACTGCTTTCTGTAAGGTAATAAAGTTGTGAACCACTGTAAGTATAGTTGCAGTAGTTAGGGATTATAGTAGTTGTGGAAGCCGTCGTCAGTAAGTGAATATAGTAGTCATGGCAACCATTATTAATTAGGGATTATAGTAGTTGTGGCAACCACTGCCTGGTAGTAAGTATCATAGTCATGGCAACCATTGTTAATTGAGGGATTAAATTTGTAGCAACCGCTTTCTGTAAGGTATTAAAGTAGTCATGGCAACCGTTGTTAATTAGGCATTATAGTAGTTGTGGCTGTCTGTAGGTGGATATAGTTGTCATGACAACCATTGATGATCAGGGTTTATAGTAGTTGTGGCAACCACTGCCTGTAAGTAAGTATAGTAGTCATGGCAACCATTGTTCATGGGGGATTATAGTAATTGGGGTAATTATTGTCTATGTGGGATTATACTAGTTGTGGCAACTGTTTTTTTTTTTACAGAATTATAGTCGTCTTGGCAACCGTACGGACAAAGCGTAATGATTTAAGGGTCCAGATCTTTTTTTTAACCGAGCCTGTCTGAAAGGTGTCCTAAATTTTTTTAAGAACTTAGGATCTAATTTAAGAGGACCCCTGAGGCCTGAACCTGCGCATCTGAAATGAGGAGGACGTCCCGCGGTGGTGACGTGGCAATCGGAACCCGCCGCCGTAACATTGCCAGCGGAACCTCAGTACAAACACCCGGCTCAGGGACCGCCGTGGCGCCGCCCCGGTCCTCAGCCGCGATTCCGAGGTGTTTGTTACCGGAGCGAGGGAGGAAGCGTGAAGGCGGCGAGCCGGAGAACAATGGCGCACGGCGTCCGATCAATAGAAAGTTAATTAATGAAGTGAGCCGGACGCCGGGCCGCTATAGATTTCCGCGAGACGCGTGATAGATCTGCGAGCCGCACAATGGCGAGTGCTGCGCGGTGCCGCACGCCCGGACGCCGTACTGTATCCCCCTCCCCCCTCCCCCCTCCCCCGCCCTGATGATTGTCTTCATTTTAAATGGATTAACGAATGCGAATCGATGCTCATCATTTCTGCCCGTGAATGGCGGCGCTCATTCGGCGCTGAATGGCCCGCACGCCTCGCCTCCTCTTTTCTCCTCTCGCTCGTTCGCGCCAAAGAGGCGAGATAAGGAGACGAGGTTATGAGAAACGCCGGCTGCTTAATTAGCTTCGTCAGACAAAAGACGCCGACAGACATCTGACCTCCAAACGAGGTCAACTCGTTCGGGATTGTTTTAATTATCACAATATGTTTCGAAATGTTACGAAGGTCGTCTTTCGGAATCTTTGTGGACTTGGTTTTGGGACGCTGACTCCGGAGAACACGAGGGGAACTGCGCACGTGCCCCCTCTAGAGGTCGCAATACTCATGTCCCAGCGCTGAGGCTCAGGCGCTTCCAGATTTAACGTGACCCGGCAGGTGGAACCAATCGCGGGTGCACATGAGCTTTGTCATCACCGCAGAGCGCCACCCCACGCCTGCTGGAAATTAGCTATTGGCTGTCTTAGCTGTCACTAGAGGTCGCTAAAGTAATTTAACAACTTTAATGCCTCGTCTTCCGCTTTATTCTCTACTAGGGTCGCGGAGGGTTCCCCATGCCCAGGGGAGAATGTTTCGGGCGCTGGACAGATACACCCAGGACAGGACGCCAATCTATCACTGAGCACACACTTATACAGACACACATACTGACTATATAGGTGCAATTTAGAGAAGCCAATTTAACTTTACTGTGTGTGTGTGTATGTGTGTGTGTGTGTGTGTGTGTGTGTGTGTGTGTGTGTGTGTATGTGTATGTATGTATGCGTATGTATGTGAGTATGTTTGTGTGTGTGTATGTATGTATGCGTATATGTGTGTGAGTATGTTTGTGTGTGTGTATGTGTATGTATGCATGTGTATGTACTGTATGCATGTGTGTGTGTGTGTATGTGTGTGTGTATATGTATGTGTGTGTGTATATATATATATGTGTGTGTATGTATGTATGTGTGTATGTGTATGTGTATGTATGTATGTATGTATGTGTGTGTATATATGTGTGTATGTACAGTATATGTGTGTGTTTGTATGTGTATATGTGTGTGTGTGTGTGTGTGTATATGTATGTATGTATGTATATGTGTGTGTGTGTGTATGAGTGTCTATGTGTATTTATGTATATGTGTGTGTGTGAGTGTGTGTGTGTGTGTGTGTGTGTATGTGAGTGTGTATATGTGTGTATGTGTGTGTGTGTGATTGATTACCAGCGAGCTCATGGTGGTGCATGTCATGATCTCAGCGTTCTTCAGGTTCTGACTCGGGAGCCGGAGTGAAGACCTCGCCTCACCTCCTCAGCCTCGTAATTAACGGGTCGCCGCCGCCGCTGCCGCGCGTTCGAACCCGCAAAGTTTGCACAGCAAGCAAGTTCTAAAATAGAGGGTTCTGGAACGGGGGGCCGCTCGCCGAACGCCGGCTCTGATTACAATTATGCGCGGCACTTTGGCTGATTCCAAATCAATGAGGCCAAATTTGGCGGCGGCCCCCATCACACGGTGGCGGCGGCGAGCATCCCCGAAGCCATTCCCCCCAATCAGAAGTTTCTGCTCTGTATAATTTCACGCAATCAGATTTCTCCACAGTCATCCAGCGCAATCAGGTAATCAGTGGGGCACATTAACAAGACAAATGGGGTTTAAAAAGTGGGTGCGCTCTGTTTGCAGGAACTTCCCGCCGAGAAACCGTTGCCCCCCCCCCACCCCCCCCCCCCCCCCGCGCGGGAAAAAAAACTCGGGCGCGCACGCCGCAGCTGCTGCTCAGGCAACCGTACAGGAGCCAGATATATTGAACGTATATTATGATGTATTCTGTTTACAGATCGCAATCGATCACCGGCGGACGGCGGCGCGTTCTGTTGTTCAGACGATTGGCTCGAAAACAATCAACGTTTTTTTTTTTTTTTTTTTAACGCCACTTTCATCTAATGAGACATGAAAAAATATATCGTTGATAAATGACGCACAGCGGACGTGACGGAAACCTGAGTTTATATAATATACCTTATCTGAGGGATATAAGGTTTTATAAAACGGGTAGTTCCGGTTCCTTACATCTGATTGGCTGAGTTGTGTGTCCAGCCGTGACATCGTTGACAATAACATACCCCTCTGAGTGCTTCACATGCGTATTAATGCGTGATATACAATACGTTATATTAAATCATACAATACAGATTAATACAAACAGAGATCAGCAACTGTGATCAGAACTGTGTTCTGTAATTTGGCCACTAGATTGCAGTTGGTGTAGGTGTAGCTGGTACATTGTTGGTGTAGGTGTAGCTGGTTGGTGTTGGAGGTTGGTGTAGGTGGTTGATGTTGGTGACGGTGGTTGGTGATGGTGTAGGTGGATGGTGTTGGAGGTTGGTGTAGGTGGTTGATGTTAGTGTAGTTGGTTGGTGTTGGTGTAGATGTTTTGGTGTTGGAGGTTGGTGTAGGTGGATGGTGTTGGTGTAGGTGGTTGGTGCTGGTGTAGTTGGTTGGTGTTATAGGTTGGTGTAGGTGCTTGGTGTTGGTGTAGTTCGTTGGTGTAGCTGGTTGATGTTGGTGTAGATGTTTGGTGCTGGAGGCTGTGTAGGTAAATGGTGTTGGAGGTTGGTGTAGATGTTTGGTGTAGGTGGTTGGTGTAGTTGGTTGGTGTTGGTGTAGGTGGTTGGTGTAGCTGGTTGATGTTTGTGTAGAGGTTTGGTGTAGGTGGTTGTTGTAGGTGTTCGGTGTTGGAGGTTGGTGTTGGTGTTATAGGTTGGTGTAGGTGGATGGTGTTGGTGTAGGTGGTTGGTGTTATAGATTGTTGTAGGCGGATGGTGTTGGTGTAGGTGGTTGGTGTTATAGGTTGGTGTAGGTGGATGGTGTTGGTGTAGGTGGTTGGTGTTATAGATTGTTGTAGGCGGATGGTGTTGGTGTAGGTGGTTGGTGTTATAGGTTGGTGTAGGTGGATGGTGTTGGTGTAGGTGGTTGGTGTTGGAGGTTGATGTAGGTGGATGGTGTTGGTGTAGGTGGATGGTGTTGGTGTAGGTGGTTGGTGTTATAGGTTGGTGTAGGTGGATGGTGTTGGTGTAGGTGGATGGTGTTGGTGTAGGTGGTTGGTGTTGGAGGTTGGTGTAGGTGGATGGTGTTGGTGTAGGTGGTTGGTGTAGGTGGATGTTGTAGGTGATAACTTTAACTATTTTATAATTCCAGACTGTAGTCCATCTGTGTTCTTTGTTGTTGTTAGTCCCCTGTTGGTTCTCTGTTGGTCAGCACCATCACAGAACAGGTATCATTTGGGTGGTGGATTGTTTATGGTCAGTTCTGCAGTGACACTGATGTGGTGAGGGGGTTTCATTTCTCCACCTCAGTGACACTGCTGGGATACGACTAATGCACCCACCTAATAACCCCCGCTCTGTGGTGGTACTATTGGGCTCCTGCGTTATTCAGAGAGCGGTACGGTTCTGCGGGCCGAAGCTCCGTGTTCCAACCGTGCGGTTCTCGTGTTTGTTCTCCGCGGTTTGTAATGGAATCAGAGTTGACTTTCTCTCCGGTTCTGCGCAGAGCCTCTCAGACGAGCGAGCGAGCGATACGACCTCGGCACGCTCACTTACAGAAAAGGCTTAATTAAAATCAGGCCTTAATTCCCCGAGGTCTGAAACGTGAACCACCCCCCCTCCGCGCCCCCACTTCCCCCCTCCCGCGGCGTTGCCTTTGTTACGTACGTATTGTCTCATCTGATTATTTGCAGCGGCGGCGTGAGGAGTGTTAATGACACCGCGTGTCCACCGAGAGTCCGAAATACCATCCCGTCAGCTTGAAAGGGCAGCGGAACACCGCCGCGGGCTTTTAACTTAAGATCAAAGAGATTAGATTCTGATGAGAAATTATCCCTGAATTTACTCTCGGGAGCCGGGACTTTTATTTTACAATAACAATGTTGTTTCAATTTAACAGCAGAAGTCAGTTTACTGAGATAAAAGGGCTTTATTTTAATAAAGGTGGATTTTTGCAGAGTTTAATGGAATTTGCAAACTAACTTTCTCGATTGTGTGTTTGTTTGAAGTTTGAATGGCTCGTGGTAATTGCTTTGGAAGTTTTGATGTTGGATTCTTTTTGGAGTTTTTTTTTGTTTGTTAAATTCTTTTGCGTTGGTGTAGGTAGTTTTTCTAGGTAGTTGATGGTTGTGTTAGTGGTTGGTCTTTGTGGTTAGTGTTTGTATACACTACTGGTTTGCTGGTTGGTGTAGGTGCTTGTTGTTTGTATAGGTGGTTGGTCTTGGAGGTTGGTGTAGGTGGTTGGTGTTGGTATAGGTAGTTGGTGTAGGTGCTTGTTGTTGGTGGTTGGTATAGGTGGTTGGTGTTGATGGTTGGTTTTGGTGGTTGGTGTAGGTGGTTGGTGTTTGTATAGGTGGTTGGTCTTGGAGGTTGGTGTAGGTGATTGGTGTTGGTATAGGTAGTTGGTGTAGGTGCTTGTTGTTGGCGGTTGGTATAGGTGGTTGGTGTAGATGGTAGGTGTTTGTATAGCTGGTTGGTATAGGTGGTTGGTGTAGGTGCTAGTTGCTAGTGGTTAGTGTTGATGGTTGGTGTTGGTGGTTGGTGTAGGTGCTTGTTGTTGTTGGTTGGTGTTGGTGGTTGGTGTAGGTGCTTGTTGTTGGTGGTTGGTGTAGGTGCTTGTTGTTGGTGTAGGTGGTTGGTGTAGGTGCTTGTTGTTGGTGCTTGGTGGTTAGTGTTGGTGGTTGGTGTTTTTATAGCTGGTTGGTGTAGGTGCTTGTTGTTGGTGCTTGGTGGTTGGTGTTGGTGGTTGGTGTTTTTATAGCTGATTGGTGTAGGTGCTTGTTGTTGGTGCTTGGTGGTTGGTGTTGGTGGTTGGTGTTTTTGTAGCTGGTTGGTGTAGGTGCTTGTTGTTGGTGGTTGGTGTTTTTATAGCTGGTTGGTGTAGGTGCTTGTTGTTGGTGGTCGGTGTTGGTGGTTGGTGTAGGTGCTTGTTGTTGGTGGTCGGTGTTGGTGGTTGGTGTAGGTGCTTGTTGTTGTTGGTTGGTGTTGATGGTTGGTGTAGGTGCTTGTTGTTGGTGGTTGGTGTTTGTGGTTGGTGTAGGTGCTTGTTGTTGGTGTAGGTGGTTGGTGTAGGTGCTTGTTGTTGGTGGTTGGTGTTTTTATAGCTGGTTGGTGTAGGTGCTTGTTGTTGGTGCTTGGTGGTTGGTGTTAGTGGTTGGTATAGCTGGTTGGTGTAGATGCTTGTTGTTGGTGGTTGGTATAGCTGGTTGGTGTAGGTGCTTGTTGTTTGTGGTTGGTCTCGCTGGTTGGTGTAGGTGCTTGTTGTTGGTGGTTGGTATAGCTGGTTGGTGTAGATGCTTGTTGTTGGTGGTTGGTGTTAGTGGTTGGTATAGCTGGTTGGTGTAGGTGCTTGTTGTTGGTGCTTGGTGGTTGGTGTTGGTGGTTGGTGTTTTTATAGCTGATTGGTGTAGGTGCTTGTTGTTGGTGCTTGGTGGTTGGTGTTGGTGGTTGGTGTTTTTGTAGCTGGTTGGTGTAGGTGCTTGTTGTTGGTGGTTGGTGTTTTTATAGCTGGTTGGTGTAGGTGCTTGTTGTTGGTGGTCGGTGTTGGTGGTTGGTGTAGGTGCTTGTTGTTGGTGGTCGGTGTTGGTGGTTGGTGTAGGTGCTTGTTGTTGTTGGTTGGTGTTGATGGTTGGTGTAGGTGCTTGTTGTTGGTGGTTGGTGTTTGTCGTTGGTGTAGGTGCTTGTTGTTGGTGTAGGTGGTTGGTGTAGGTGCTTGTTGTTGGTGGTTGGTGTTTTTATAGCTGGTTGGTGTAGGTGCTTGTTGTTGGTGCTTGGTGGTTGGTGTTAGTGGTTGGTATAGCTGGTTGGTGTAGATGCTTGTTGTTGGTGGTTGGTATAGCTGGTTGGTGTAGGTGCTTGTTGTTTGTGGTTGGTCTCGCTGGTTGGTGTAGGTGCTTGTTGTTGGTGGTTGGTATAGCTGGTTGGTGTAGATGCTTGTTGTTGGTGGTTGGTGTTAGTGGTTGGTATAGCTGGTTGGTGTAGATGCTTGTTGTTGGTGGTTGGTATAGCTGGTTGGTGTAGGTGCTTGTTGTTTGTGGTTGGTATCGCTGGTTGGTGTAGGTGCTTGTTGTTGGTGGTTGGTATAGTTGGTTGGTGTAGATGCTTGTTGTTGGTGGTTGGTATAGCTGGTTGGTGTAGGTGCTTGTTGTTGGTGGTTGGTATCGCTGGTTGGTGTAGGTGCTTGTTGTTGGTGGTTGGTATAGCTGGTTGGTGTAGGTGCTTGCTGTTGGTGGTTGGTGTTAGTGGTTGGTATAGCTGGTTGGTGTAGATGCTTGTTGTTGGTGGTTGGTATAGCTGGTTGGTGTAGGTGCTTGTTGTTGGTGGTTGGTATAGCTGGTTGGTGTAGGTGCTTGTTGTTGGTGGTTGGTGTTAGTGGTTGGTATAGCTGGTTGGTGTAGATGCTTGTTGTTGGTACTTGTTGTTGGTTCTTGTTGTTGGTGGTTGGTGTTTTTATAGCTGGTTGGTGTAGGTGCTTGTTGTTGGTGGTTGGTGTTGGTGGTCGGTGTAGGTGGTTGGTGTTGGTGGTTGGTGTTGGTGGTTGGTGTTTATTTAGTGAGTGATGTAGTCTTTCTTTTAAAGGTTCAGTTATATATTTATATATTAATAATGAAAATGTCATTAGTCTCAATTAACAAACCCATTTCATTGAAGTGACTTTTTTTTTTTTTTTACACTTAATATCAAGTCCTCTTTTGTTGCGTGAGGAGTATTTAAGGAACCCCGAGGCCTATCCCGGTGGTTACAGCATGTAATTAAAGGCCGAGCGAGGCGCGGTGTGATCGGATCGGGGGGGGGGGGTATTGCCCGTCTGATACGTTAGCGCACAGATCGGTCTCCGTTAGTAATATCTCATCTCCCGCCGCTTATCTGCCGTCCGCCAGACCTCAGATCGTTCGGCTATCTTTCATTTTATTCATTGTGCGTGTGAAGGGTAATTGCTCAGAGATAAGTGCGCCCCCTCTCAGGCCGCACTCACCCCCCCATCCCCCCCGCAGTCGGCTGAGAGCTTTCTGGATGCCTGATTTTCGGCGCTGCCCCGCCTCTCCTGCCCAGACGCAATCTTTCAATCAGTGCCTCCTATTTAAGTAGAGCGCCGCCGCCCGGCGCCGTGCTCCACCGTCCCGCACCGCGAGGCCAACGCTCGCTTAACAGAATGGCACGGCGAATCGTAAGGCTGCATTGAGTTACATCATCAAAACGCCGGGTCACCTGACCGATTCACCTGCACCGTCTTAGGGCAGCACGGTGGGGTGGCAGTTAACATGTTCGTCTCTCAGTGGTGGGGATCAAGGTTCGAGTCCCCACGATAACACCTAGGTTTCCTTCAGGGTTCCTATAGTCTAAAAACATGGATTCAAGGTGAATTGGCTGCTCTAAATTGCCCCTATGTAATATCTATAGGCGGTGGGTGTGTGCCCAGTGATGGATAAGCAACCCTGTCCTGGATGTATCTCCGCTGGATGGACATGGGGAAACAACCCGCTCACCCCCACGACCCCAGTCCCTAGTATAGGATTAAGAGTAAGATGATGGATGGATGGATTGATCCACCATCTTAATAATAATAATAATAATAATAATAATAATAATCCCTGCTCTGTGGGCATCCTGACCGTCGGAGAACATAATAAAGCGGACGCGGACGGACTACAGACTGTAATCACAGAACTACAAACACCAGTCGTATGGATGGTGGGCGGAGCTAATGTAATGACAGACAGTTTCGATGAATTGAACCTGCGGATCGGCTCAGGATTTCATCCTGAGAACTTCAAGCACGAAACATAAGCCGAGTAAAGAAAGAATAACCCCCCCCAACACCACACAGCCCCCGCCCTCGACCCCCACCCTCGTACTACACTGTCATACCCTCAGGATGGAGCTCTGAAGATGTATGAAATTCAGAAATGCGTTAATTAAAAGCCAAATCGTTAATCATCTGCCCTTCCGCAACGTAAAGTGAACGCTGATCGCTGAGTAACAGGATTCTCATCAATCCACCACCTTAATAATAATAATCCCTGCTCTGTGGGCGTCCTGACCGTCGGGGAATATAATAAAGCGGACGCGGACGGACTAAGGACTGTAATCGCAGATCTACAAACTCCATCCGCACGGTGGGAGGAGCTAATTTAATGACAGAAAGCCAAGATGATTAGACGGATTCAATCGGCGCAGATTCGATTCGAGGTTTGGACGGATTGAACCTGCGGATCGGCTCGGGATTTCATGGCGAGAACTTCAGGCACGAAACATAAGCCGAGTAAAGAAAGAATAACCCCCCCAACACCACCCCCCCCCCCCCCCACCCCCCCCCACCCTCGTACACTGCCATACCCTCAGGATGGAGCTCTGAAGATGTATGAGAGGTGTCGAGTTAACTAATGACTCCGGCTGAATTAGCAAGACAACGATTATTTAAAGTATAAAGAAGCAGCGGAGTGAGTGTGTGTGTGTGAGTGTGAGTGTGTGTGTGTGTGTGTAAAGGGAGGGGGGGGCGTCGCAGATCGTTTGTCATCAGCAGTCGAACCTGTTTTTGATTCTCTCTTCATATTTCATTTGCATTTTTAATTTGGCTGCAGATGATGCACTCGCTGATTAATGTGCAATTAATTAGCGGCAGTCAGACTGCTATCAGATGTGGAGAGTGCCGGCAGCGGTGGCGGCGGCGGGGCGGTAAACAACCCCGGAGTTTAGGATATTACAAACGGAACAATGGCCGCGAGCCGCCGTTCCGTCGGACGCACGTCTGCGCTGAGGTGGCATCAGATTTAAGGTGAAGGAGACAGGACGCGCTCGGGTTCCAGGTTCCCCATGCCCATCCAGGGGAGAACGTTTCGGGCGCTGGGCAGATACACCCAGGACAGGACGCCAATCTATCACTGGGCACACACTCACACACACAGACACACTCTATATGGGGCAATTTGGAGAATTCGTTTCACCTTGAATCCATGTTTTCGGACTGTGTGGGGGAAACCGGAGAACCCGGAGGAAACCCACGTGGACACGGGGAGGACATGGAAACTGTACTGGGTGTATCTGCCCAGCGCCCAAAACGTTCTCCCCTAGATGGGCATGGGGAACCCCCCCCCCCCATTTAAATATCAAATAAAGCACAATGCTGTGTTTTGAGTTTCTTACGCATCACTGTCTATCACAGAGTTTAAAAGAAGTTAGAAGACCAAAAACATGAGGTAGCGCCACCCGCAGCTTTGGAGGAGGTATTACATGTATGTAAAAAAAAAAAAAAGGCCGGCATTCTAAACACACGAATCGAGACTCTCGCAGACGTATCACTGAATCGAATCGCCAGCCGTAGAATCGAGCCAACCCCTCGCATCGCCCACCGCTGGACGCTGGCGCGATGTTTGCAACGCTGTGACCCGATGACCTCGAGAGCTTCGGGGACGCGGGACTTTGGTCTTACTTTAGAAGGCCGTCCGTTTCGAAGGCCGGCATGACTCAAAAGATTATAACATCAGGAATAAAGAGGAACGCGCCGGCCGTATTATTGAATAATCCCGATTATAAGAGACGGAGCTTTCAGAGCTCTAATGCAGCAGATAAGATCTCCATTTCCTGCAATCACAGCCTCTCACTCTGCATAAGCCATTAGAGAGAGAGAGAAAAACTCTACTTACAGCCCCATTTTCGCTCTCTCGGCCTATTAGACATACAAAGCCTATTTATTTCCATTATCTCACTGTACAACAGAAACAGAGCTCACTGCGGAAATAAAAAAAAAACACGGAGAGAGAGAGAGTAAAGAAAGGGAAAGTGGAGCGTCGCTGAAATACCACGGCCTTGTTATCGGTTATCGTATCTTCTGAAGATCCAAAGCACCTCGATTAGATGTTCTCAGAACGACTGGTACTTCTGCCAAACAAGACGAGGAACAGCGTGCCCGGGTCTCTGTTTCAAATGTAGATTCAATTAAAAATCCATCCATCCGTTATCTTCTGCTTTATCCTCTATGAGGGTCGCGGGGGGATGGTCCGTTTCTGGCGCTGGGCAGATAGACCCAGGACAGGATGCCAATCTATCGCTGGACACACACTTACTCACACAGACACACTCTATATGGGGCAATTTGGAGAATTCAGTTGACCTTGATCCATGTTTTTTGGACTGTGGGAGGAAACCAAAGAACCCGGAGGAAACCCACGTGGACAGGGGAAGGACGTGGAAACTCCACCCAGATTGGGATTCGAAGCGGGAGGTGAACATGCCAACCACTAAGCTACCGTGCCGCCCTAAATTAAAAATAGATTTAAAAAAAAATAATAATAAATAAATAAATAAATAAATAAAAGTATTCACAGAGTAACCGAGACCTTCCGCAAAGATGTGAGAGATACAGAACGAGATAACGAGGTAAACTGTATTAATAATCATTATACAATGGATCGTTCCGCTCCTTCATTCTGATTGGCTGAGCCGTTTGTCCAGCCGTGACATCATGGCCAATAACACACACCTCTGAGTGCGTCACAAAACAGAGATCAGCACTAAACCCGTTACACTGCTTTTATAAACTGCGTTCTGTAATTTGGCCTCTAGATGGCAGTGTTTGATTGGATTGACTGGAATCCTGTTACTCAGCGATCAGCGTTCACTTTAAAAACCGGACTAGATTAGATTTTGCTTTTAATAAACGCATTTCTGAATTTCTCAAATTCTGGGCACGGGGAGAACATACAAACTCCACTCAGATTGGGATTGCAATGAAAATGTATTAATATAATAATAATAATTGTTATTATTATAATGGGACAGCACAGTGGCTTATTGGTTTGGCATGTTCTCCTTTCCGCGCTAAGGATTCCCAGTTCGTGGGTTTCCTCCGGGTTCTCCGGTTTCCTCCCACAGTCCAAGAAGATGGATTCAAGGTCAATTGAATTTTCCAAATTGCCCCATATAGAGTGTGTCTGTGTGAGTGAGTGTGTGTCCAGTGATGGATTGGCGTCCTGTCCTGGGTGTATCTGCCCAGCGTCCCGAAACGTTCTCCCCTGGATGGGCATGAGGAACCCCATCGCGACCCTAATAGAGGATAAAGCGGAAGATAATGGATGGATGGTATTTGATCTGTATTAATATTAATCGTATCCGTATCGTATCGTGGAGAACCTTTAAGTATCGACCATAATGGAATCGTTGGCTTGAGGACTGCAGGCTCTGATTTCGGCGGCGGGCGGTGCGTGCGCCCTCGACCCACTGAGTAACGTTTGGCCGAATGAGATTGGCGTGAGCACGGAATCCGGATTCCGGTTCCGTTAAACCCGTCCCACCGCTGAGGGAAGGGGATATCGTTCCGATGAGAGCGCCGCGGTGACGTCCTCGGCCTCACCTTTACACGTGGGCAGAAATAACGAGGCTCATTTAGACTTCGTTAAAAAGCCGGTAATGAAAGGCGAGCGAGCCGATAAGCCGGGTAAGCCGGCCCGCGCCGCGCTCCCGCACTGAGGGGCCCTTTTGTTCGGCCGCGGCCCGAGAGGAAGCGCCGGTGGCGGCGGGACGGCCGGGGGGCGCTCATCTCCCCGAGCGAAGAATGCGGCCGACGCGCGATCCCTTTTTGATCAGCGCCCGCTGACGGATCAGACGGAGAACAACGGAGATCGGACGCCGCGCTGACAACCGTGGCTCAAAACGACACGCCTCCTTCTCTCAACGCGCCGGGGCGCTTTCATGAGCACCATGGGAAAACGGCCTCTGACCTCGGCTGACGACCGGCGAGGAGGCTGCAGGGAGGAGGAGGAGGACGTGAGGAGGAGACTGTATGGAGGACGCTGCGAGGAGTTTTGGAGTAGGAGGAGGCCGCGAGGAGGAAACTGTGGAGGCCCCACGAAGGTTGCGGGAAGGGAAGGGAGGGGAAGGGAAGGAGGCTGCGAGCAGGAGGCTGTATGGAGGAGGCTGCGAGGAGGAGACTATGAGGAGACGGAGGCCATGAGGAGAAGGCAGCGAGGAGGACACGATGGAGGCAAATGACGGAGGCAAGTAGGTTTGCCGGAAGGAGGTGGCGAGGAGGAGGCAACGCAGAGTAAGCTGTAAGGAGGAGGCCATGAGGAGAAGGAGGCCATGAGTAGGAGGCTGTATGGAGGAGGCTGCGAGGAGCTTTGGAGCTGGAGGAGCCTGCGATGAGGAGACTGTGAGGAGATGGAGGCCATGAGGAGAAGGCAGCGAGGAGGCCACGATGGAGGCTAATGACGGAGGCTGCAAGAAGGGGGCTGCAAGTAGGTTGTGAGGAGGAGGCAACGCGGAGTAGGCTGTGAGGAGGAGGTCGCAAGGAGGCTGCGAGTAGGAGGCTGTATGGAGGAGGCTGTGAGGAGGAGGAGGTCGCAAGGAGGCTGCGAGTAGGAGGCTGTATGGAGGAGGCTGCGAGGAGCTTTGGAGGAGGAGGAGGAGCCTGCAATGAGGAGACTGTGAGGAGAAGGAGGCATGGAGGCAAGGAGGAGAACGGGAACTGTCCACTGGGCAGGTTCTTAGGAAACTATGTTCTCTCTACTCAGCAGGTTCAGAATCCCCATCTAGGTGGAGTTTGCATGTTCTCCCCTTGTCTGTGTGGGTTTCCTCCGGGTTCTCCGGTTTCCTTCCACAGTCCAAAAACATGGATTCAAGGTGAATTGGCTGTTCTACATCGCCCTATATATTGTGTGTGTGTGAAATGAGTGTGTGATGAACTGGTGCCTTGTCCTGTGTGTATCTACCTGACGCCTAAAACGTTGTCCCCTATGTTCTAGGGCGGCTTAGTGGTTTAGCATGTTCTCCTCTCAGCGCTGGGGATTGCTGGTTCAAATCTCGATCTGGGTGGAGTTTCCATGTTCTCCCCGTGTCCGCGTGGGTCTACTTCGGGTTCTCCGGTTTCCTCCCTCAGTCCAAAAACATGGATTCAAGGTGAACTGGCAGCACTAAATTGCCCCTATCTAAAATATCGTGTGTCTGTGTGAGTGAGTGTGTTCAGTGATGGATTGGCATCCTGTCCTGGGTGTATCTGCCCAGCACCCGAGACGTGCGTCTTCCCAGGTTCCACAGTTACGTCAGATGGACCGAACCTTCAGTTAATTCTGTGATTTTGGTCTCAGCGCAGTCTTCAGAGGTGAACCCAGGACTGAGCGAGAGGGCTCCGAGTGAGCGGGTGAGCGACGCGAGGGCCGGTGGAAATGAACGCGATGGAGGTGATAAGGAACCCGAGTGAGAACCGCAGACCTGTGGCTTTAAAAAAACACAGAACAGCTTCCAGGCGCGAGATCGGATTTCACTTTGAGCTTTTCGTCCAAAACAAAGAAGAAAAGGAGAATGGAGCTCTGATTAGAGACACCTGTCTGAGAGAGAGAGAGAGAGCGGCGAGAGAGAGAGAGAGAGCGGCGAGAGAGATAGAGCGGCGAGAGAGCGACGCGCGCGAGAGAGAGAGAGCGGCGCGAGAGAGAGCGAGAGAGCGGCGCGAGAGAGAGAGAGCGAGAGAGCGGCACAAGAGAGAGAGACGGAGAGAGAGAGCGACAGAGAGAGAGAGAGAGAGAGTGGCACGAGAGCCAGAGCCTCTGATCTGCTGCACTGGATTCCAGTAAACGATACCTATACACACACACACACACATACACATACACTCTCACACACACACTCACACACATACACTCTCACACACAGACACACACACACTCACACACACTCTGAACCTGAGGTAAACACCCTGATATTGTCTTTCGCGTCCTGTGTGGTGGCCAGAGGGCCGAACCCGACACCGGGCCCACTGTCCATGCACCTTTACATTTAACGGGTTCGACAAAAAGGGGAAAAAACACACAACACACACAATGTGTACAACACACACAATGTGTACAACACACACAACACACACAATGTGTACAACACACACAATGTGTACAACACGCACAATGTGTACAACACACACAACACACACAATGTGTACAACACACACAATGTGTACAACACGCACAATGTGTACAACACACACAACACACACAATGTGTACAACACACACAATGTGTACAACACGCTCAAGACGTACAATGTGTGCGACGCCCACAGCAGGTGTGATGAAAGGAGGCGGAGTTTCCTCGTGATCGTCTCAAAGCCGAGGTCGCGTCCCTGTAAACCCACGAGACCGTTCCCTTTAGCTTCTACTCAAGTTACAATCTGAACGTTTGGCTACAGGTTTTAATTATATATATTTAAAAAACATTCAGGAAAGTGTGATTCACAGTAAGATGGAATCCCCCCCCCCCCACAACCCTACTAGAGGATAAAGCGAAAGATAATGGATGGATAAAAGAAATAGAAATGACTCATTCATTTATTTATTATATTCCATTTATCCTGTATCAGGGTCATGGCGGGGGTCTTTGGGCAATTTAGAACATTCACTTTACCTTGAATCCATGTTTTTGGACTGTGGGAAGAAACCAGAGAACCCAAAGAAAACCAACACAGACACGGGGAGAACATGCAAACTCCACCCAGATTGGGATTCGAACCGGGAATCCCCAGCGCTGAGAGGAGAACATGCCAACCGATGCACAAGGTTCTCGCCTTTAGAACCCACTGTGCACAGTATAACCCACTGTGCACAATACAGAACATTAACCCTGTCTGCTGCAGAACTTAGAGTTTTCGATCGGCTACCCATAGGAGAACATGCAAAATTCCGCGTGCTGTCACGTGGGCTGTAGGGATCCCTCGAGTCAAGATTCCAGAAGCTCAAAGAATAAAGGCGGGAGGACGGTGTTTGATCTTTTCTCCATCGATTCATTTATTGAGGTTAATGTGAAAACAGTGCCACTCTGTGGCCGCAGCGCGTCACTGCACCCGGCCCTGAGCGCCGGCGCATCGGCAGCAGGAGCCTCTTCTTTTTTCTTTTTTTTTTTTTTAACCCGCTTTTAAATAGAAATAAACTCGGGACAGGAAGATCTATCGACCCCGATGTTAATTAATTCCAGAGATCAATCGACGCGGTGAAGAAATACTCCGCTTTGGCGACGAAGTCGATCGAGGTTTCAGCCGCAGGCCGCGGCTCCGATAATTATAATCCCGTTCGCGTGTGAACAAAGAGACGCAACGAACATCCAGCCAATAATATCAACATCTTCTGCACAAATTCACATAAATCACAGCCTCCCACAACTGCACATCCATTTACAAAACCGATCCCGATTAAAACAGCGTCTGCTGTGGCTTTAACTATTGTACCGTCAGAAATGACGTTTTTCTAAAGGATTATTGATGACGTAATCACTAAATTCTGCTATTTGATCAATTAAAATGTTAAAATAGCTGCTGCAGAGATGTATTGCATATATATCGCTTTTGTCGGTATAAACAATAACTCATTATTATAATTATTTATTATTGTTATTATTATTATCATTATTTATTATTATTGCGGCATGGGGGCTTAGTGGTTTAGCATGTTCTCCTCTCAGCTCTAGGGATTCCCGGTTCGAATCCCCATCTGGGTGGAGTTTTCATGTTCTCCTTATGTCCACGTGGGTTTCCTCCGGGTTCTCTGGTTTCCTCCCACAGTCCAAAATCATGGATCAAGGTCAATTGAGTTCTCCAAATTGCCCCATATTGAGTGTGTCTGTGTGAGTGAGTGTGTGTCCAGTGATAGATTGCCCCCCTGTCCTGGGTGTATCTGCCCAGCGCCCGAAACGTTCTCCCCTGGTTGGGCATGTTTAATTGAAGTTACAAAAGGGTTCAAGTAGATCGGTGCAGGTAATGTTATAAACAATAGTTCCTTAATATCTGATTGTTTAAGATATCATAATTGACCCGCGACCCTAATAGAGGATAAAGCGGAAAATAATGGATGGATGGATTTTTTTTTTTATTGTTTCCTTTAAAAACAACAATACCGTCAATTTTTTACTTTATTACTTTATTCTTAATATTATTTATTAGAAATCTAAATGAATTGGGGCGGCACGGTGGCTTAGTGGTTAGCACGTTCTCCTCTCAGCGCTAGGGATTCCCGGTTCGAATCCCCATCTGGGTGGAGTTTCCATGTTCTCCCCGTGTCCGCGTGGGTTTCCTCCGGGTTCTCCGGTTTCCTCCCACAGTCCAAAAACATGGATCAAGTTAATTGAGTTCTCTAAATTGCCCCATATAGAGTGTGCTTGAGTGTGTGAGTGTGTACCCAGCGATGGATTGGCGCCCTGTCCTGGGTCTATCTGCCCAGCGCCCGAGACGTTCTCCCCTGGATGGGCATGGGGAACCCCACCGCGACCCTAATAGAGGATAAAGCGGGAGATAATGAATGAATGACTAAATGAATTGTCCAGAGCCAGACCCCGTGGCAAACACACTGCTCGACCCACAGCACACCAACGCCCATATTAATTAGGTCCTATCCCTAATTATCCCTAAGTTTGCGAGATATTAATATCACACAGTCATCACAGTCATTAATAACATCATTAATATTAAAACTTTATTTCATTTGTAAAAGTTGTGTAACAGAAGATCAAAGGACGATTAAAGGTCAGGGTTCATGCACCTTTAGGTTCAGGGCTACATCATGCCGCTCTCACTGATGCTGTGTTCTGTTTATAAACTGTTGATTACGTCACACCAGACTTCATAGAGACCGCTTTGAGGTGGTGCGTCGCCTTTCACCTGTCGTGACGTCGATAAGCACGTGACAGTGCTACCTTCAAGTTTCCCCTAGAAATGGGCAAATTAAAACAGTTTTAAAGGGACCAGAGCGTCTCGCTAACTGATTACGTTAACTAGTACAACATCAATCTCAAACACGGATGTTCTTATTGGTCGGTATAAGTCAGAGGTTTGTTTGATCCTCAGGTTTTCTTTCGGTTTCCTCAGTCTGCTCGCTGTTTGTAAACAGTGAAGCGGAAATCAGCGGCGCTCCTGAACGCAGCAGCATAGTGGAATCACGCTCTGAGCGCGCGAGCGGCGGGAACTCAGGTGAGTTACAAACAAAACAACGAGAAATAAAATAAAGATCAAAGTAAAGATTAAGATCGTTTAATTTAAACATAAACTACATCTCTGTCTGTCTGCCGGGACTCACACCGCGTTTCTGTCCCGGTTCACGAGCAGCGTCTTTAAACGCGTGTCGCCATCTGTAATGAACTCTGCACAACCAACTCACAACTTTAACTAAACTAACTAAACTTACACGAAAACAATTTTAACTAAACTAAACCAACTCACAACTTTAACTAAACTAACTTAAACTAAACTAAACCAACCTAACTTAAAATAAACCAACTCACAACTTTAACTAAACTTAAACTAAAACAATTTTAACTAAACTAAACCAACTCACAACTTTAACTAAACTAACTTAAACTAAACTAAATCAACCTAACTTAAAATAAACCAACTCACAACTTTAACTAAACTAAAACAACCAAACTTAAACTAAACCAACCAAACTTAAACTAAACCAACCTAACTCAAACTAAACTAAGCTAAACCATCTTAAACTTAACTTGAACAAAACTATGCTAAACCTCAACTAAACTTAAACTAATTTAAAACTAAATTAAAAATTTAAATAATATTTTATCCTGTTACTCTCTGTAAACCTAAAAATCTCTAACAGTTAATTAATGATGATGATGATGACTTTTATGATATATTATTTTTATGATTTTTTTTAAATGATTTTTTTAATGATTTAAAAAATATATATTTTGATTTTTTTTTTATGATGATTTTTAAAAATATTTTTGATGACATGATATTATTTAGATGATTTTTTTTATTTTTATGATTTTTTTTATTTTTATATTTTTTTATTATGATTTTTATTTCTTTTTTTTATGATTTTTATTTTTATGATTTTTTTTATTATGATTTTTTTATGATGATTTTTTTTTAATGAATTTATTTTTTATGATTTTTTTTTTATGATTTTTTTTATTTTTATGATTTTTTAAATGATTTTTTAAATTTTTATGATTTTTTTATTTATGTTTATGATTTTTATTTTTTATTTTTATAATTTTTTATTTTTATATATTTTTTTATTTTTATGATTTTTTTTTTATTTTTATGATTTTTTTTATTTTTATGATTTTTTTAAATGTTTATGACAATGATGACCTTTGTGATAATGATGATGAATATTTTTATGATGATAAAGATTGTTAATGATGATGGTCTTTTGCAGGAACTCTCTTCATAAAGAGAAGATGTCTGTTGGGAGGTTAACTGTGTTCTGAAGGTAAATGATGGTTTTATTTTATTTTATTCTCTGTAGTTCTGAATGTTGTTGTGGTTTCAGAGTGAACGCAGCTCTGTGAGGATCGTTAACGTCAGTGAATAACGATTCAGATTCTTCATTAAATTAAAGTCATCTCAACAGTCTAAAACGGTTTGCTTTAATCCTTTTCTCATGTTAGTACCCTTTGGTATGTTCTCTGACAACGCCCACCACACAGTAACCCTGACGTGGTGGTGGTGTGCTAAACAGTCATGGCCTTTTCTTTATCCGTGGATTTAAATCCATAATAATCGAGCAGCAAGAACGTAACTGAATATAAAATACGAACAGGCCGCGTCCTTTTAGAGCTTAACGAGCTCATTAACCAAATGATGTCATTATTAAAGTGGTGGACTCCGCTCATTAGGGGTGGCCCGGTCATCCCGCCGTCGTCTGGGTGGAAACCTGACCGTTATGTTCCACCGTTTAAGGTGGGATGGATCGCGGGCCGACAGGGTTCTGGCATCAGGAGTAATAAGTGGGTCCGTGTGCCGGCGGTCCAACGGCAACATTTTCCACTCCTCTCCTCCGTCTGCGCGCCGTTAAAGGTCGTTAAAGCCAGCCAGGCTTCATTAGTTGAAGCGGGTTGTTATTTCTGCTGATTTGCCAGAACCCCGTTCCACAGAAGGTACACCGAAGACCCTCCGCGCCGGTTCCACCTCAGGCCTGCGTGTGGTCGGAGCCACATCCGAGCCGAACACGGACCGCCGTTCCAAGGCGCGAGGGACGGCGCCGGGGGGTCGACCCATTTTGGAGCGTGCCGACGGCCATTAAGCGCTCGGCGGCGTCTGCGCCTCTTGATGGGGTTGACGTGTAAATTGCCGTTGCGCGTCGCGGACCTTTTTCTTCGGGGGGTCACCGAGCGAAGAAAAGCCTCGGCAAAGCACTCAGCTTATCCTCCGGAACAAAGTCACGTCCGCGCCACGCCATTCGCACGCCGTGAATTAAGCAGCGCGGCGTCATTATGCGAGAGCACTAAGAGCCGCCCGCAAATCGCCCCGGACCCACGAAAGAGCCTTATTTATAGTCGCCACCAGAGCTGAAAGCCCGTGCTGCGCTAATAGAGCAATCTGTATTCTTAATGGTAATGCTTCGGGCCCCCGCTCCACCGGCCCCCGCGCCTCCAGCCCCGGTTCCCTACAGGTGCGTTAACGGGAGAACACAACGTGAGCTCAGCTCGCCATCTCGCTGTAGAGACTCAGCATGGCAGTGTCACCCGTCATTAGAGAACATACCAAAGTACGTAGCGACACAGATGGTCTACGGAATGTCACTGTGATCAACACTGAGAGTAGAACCAGAAGGTGGATCTAATAAAGTTGCTGAATATTGGCTATTGGTTGTCACACACTTACTTAACTTCCATATAGGGGCAATTTAGAGCAGCCGCTCTCAGCTGCTCTATGACGTCATCGTATGTTGATGATGGAACTTCCGAAAAGAACTATTTAGAACCCAGCAGGTTCCTCTAACCTCCCGAAAACATGTTCCGGTTCCAGTGGACGGGATAGGCTCAGAGCCGCCTTCAATGCCGATGCTGAAACGTTCTCCACGTTTCGGTTTGAACCGCTGCGCCGCGTGTCCGCCGGACGTTCCCGTGACGTCGTATGGATTAACCGAAGGTTCTCGAGCCGGCCGACACTCGATTGCTCACTGACGCAGTTAATACGGAGGCGCCGGACTGAGAGATTGGTCGAGCTCCGCTGCCGGATCGATGGACGAAATCATATCTGCTCTGCGGACAGCGAGCCGCCGCCAAATCAGAAGCCAGACAGCGGCGGGACGTCCTGCTCCCAATTAACCTCCGAGCTCATCGGCCGCGATCGATTCCGCACACAGGCTCTTTTAATTGAGGAGCAGTAATTATCAGGCTGCATTCATTGGATTGATGTGGAAACGACGCTGCAAGAGGCCCGCGGCGACGGCAACCGCGAAAACACTTCATTAACCTCGGCTTCATCGGCCGGTCGGTTCTGCACTCGGCTGCAGGTTCAGGGGCGTCGCAGCATCCTGCAAGGTCACGCACTGTCTGCACTGTCTGCACCTGCACTGTGTCTGTATATTCACTGCGTCTGCACCATCGCAGTGTCTGTTTATTCACTGCACCTTCACTGTGTGTGCACCTTCACTGTGTCTGAATATTCACTGTGTCTGCACTGCGTCTGCACCTTCACTGCGTCTATATATTCACTGTGCTTGCACCTTCACTGTGTCTGCACCTTCACTGTGTCTGCACCTTCACTGTGTCTGCACCTTCACTGTGTCTGTATATTCACTGTGCTTGTACCTTCACTGCGTCTGCACCTTCACTGCGTCTGCACCTTCACTTCGTCTGCACCTTCACTGCGTCTGCACCTTCCCTGCGTCTGCCCCTTCCCTGCGTCTGCCCCTTCCCTGCGTCTGCCCCTTCCCTGCGTCTGCCCCTTCCCTGCGTCTGCCCCTGCCCTGCGTCTGCCCCTGCCCTGCGTCTGCCCCTGCCCTGCGTCTGCCCCTGCCCTGCGTCTGCCCCTGCCCTGCGTCTGCACCTTCCCTGCGTCTGCACCTTCCCTGCGTCTGCACCTTCCCTGCGTCTGCACCTTCACTGTGTCTGCACCTTCACTGTGTCTGCACCATCGCAGTGTCTGAACTGTCTGCACCTTCACTGTCTGTATATTCATTGCATTTGCACCTTCGCAGTGTCTGTATATTCACTGCACCTGCACTGTCTGCACCTTCACTGCGTCTGCACTGTCTGCACCTTCACTGTGTGTGCACCTTCACTGTGTCTGAATATTCACTGTGTCTGCACCTTCACTGCGTCTGCACCTTCACTGCGTCTGCACCTTCACTGCGTCTGCACCTTCACTGCGTCTGCACCTTCCCTGCGTCTGCACCTTCCCTGCGTCTGCACCTTCACTGTGTCTGCACCTTCACTGTGTCTGCACCTTCACTGTGTCTGCACCTTCACTGCGTCTGCACCATCGCAGTGTCTGAACTGTCTGCACCTTCACTGTCTGTATATTCATTGCATCTGCACCTTCGCAGTGTCTGTATATTCACTGCACCTGCACTGTCTGCACCTTCACTGTGTGTGCACCTTCACTGTGTCTGAATATTCACTGTGTCTGCACTGCGTCTGCACCTTCACTGCGTCTATATATTCACTGTGCTTGCACCTTCACTGCGCCTGCACCTTCCCTGCGTCTGCACCTTCACTGCGTCTGTACATTCACTGTGTCTGCACCTTCACTGTGTCTGCACCTTCACTGTGTCTGTATATTCACTGCGTCTGTATATTCACTGTGCCTGCACCTTCACTGCGTCTGCACCATCGCAGTGTCTGAACTGTCTGCACCTTCACTGTCTGTATATTCATTGCATCTGCACCTTCGCAGTGTCTGCACCTTCACTGTGTTTGCACCTTCACTGTGTTTGCACCTTCACTGTGTCTGTACTGTATATTCACTGTGCTTGCACCTTCACTGTGTCTGTATATTCACTGTGTCTGCACTTTCATTGTGTCTGTATTTTGCACTGTGCACTTTCACTCTGTTTGCACTTTCACTGTGTCTTTATATTCTCTGTGTCTTTATATCCTCTGTGTCTTTATATTCTCTGTGTCTTTATATTCTCTGTGTCTTTATATTCTCTGTGTCTTTATATTCTCTGTGTCTTTATATTCTCTGTGTCTTTATATTCTCTGTGTCTTTATATTCTCTGTGTCTTTATATTCTCTGTCTTTATATTCTCTGTGTCTTTATATTCTCTGTCTTTATATCCTCTGTGTCTTTATATTCTCTGTGTCTTTATATTCTCTGTCTTTATATTCTCTGTGTCTTTATATTATCTGTGTCTTTATATTCTCTGTCTTTATATTCTCTGTGTCTTTATATTCTCTGTGTCTTTATATTCTCTGTGTCTTTATATTCTCTGTCTTTATATTCTCTGTCTTTATATTCTCTGTCTTTATATTCTCTGTGTCTTTATATTCTCTGTGTCTTTATATTCTCTGTGTCTTTATATTCTCTGTGTCTGTATTTTCACTGTGTCTGTATTTTCACTGCGTCTGTACTGTCTCTATATTTTATCAGATATGAAGTCAGGACGCTGTTGGGTTTATAGTTCAGTGGAAGGTTTTTCAGACCAGAAACCAAAGTTCTGAACGTTCCTCGTGATCTGCTCTGAAGTCCAGACCTCAGTCAGAAATCAAACCGTGAAAGAACACAGACGGACTACAGAATGGACGTGTAGAACTACAATGTCCATCTTTACGGTACGTGGAAATGAGAACATGAAGGGAAAAGAGGGCGTGTCCAAACTATTGACTATATAGTGTGTGTGTGTTTTTCCTTTGAATTGTGGTTGATCCATGGTCACGCATCAGACGTCTCTTCCGTCACACAGCGTCCTCTGAGGCGGGTGTTACCGGGCGACCCCATTGTCCTCGCCGTGGCTGATGTCCAGCGATGGTGATGTCATTCGAGGTCAGTGCTCCTCCCACATTTGTGTGCATGAGCTTATAGACACCTTTGATTGATCGAGTGATGACGTGATCTATTTTGCATACAGTGCTCACACACAGAGGAATCAGTCCTCCACGTTTAACCCATCCGTACACACACACACACACTCTCACACACACTCTCACACACACACACACTCTCACACACACTCTCACACACACACACACTCACACTCACACACTCACTCACACTCTGAGTGAAGTGATCACACGGCGCCAAGGGAGCAATTTGGAGTTAGGCCCCTTGCCCATAAGCACTTCAGCCGTGTACTTGATGGGACCGGGAATCGAACCGGGGACCCTCAGGTCGCAAGACACTTTACTGAACTACAAACTCACGACTGCGTACTTCTGTGTCTGTACTCTCACCCCAAAACTAATTCCTTTATTAATGTATTGCTTTGTGCTGAATTCTTCTTATTGCACAAATATGTTTTGTGTTATTATTGTTTACATATTATATTAAAGCAATGAGCCACTAGAGGGCGTGGCATTATTCTGAATAAACCCCATAAAGAGGTGTTATTAGTCCCGACGTGTAGTGGAGTACAGTTACGTGATTTATTCACAATAATACACAACCTGCAGTGTCTGATTGCTTTAATAAAACACTTACAAACACACTGTAATAAAAAACAACAAGGTTTAATTCGGAAATGTGTTTATTAAATCAAAGTCGTTAATAATCTGATCTTCTGCCACGTAATCTAGTTCTGAACGCTGATTAACCTGAGTAACAGTATTCTGGTTTCTCTATCACACTGCCATCTAGTGGCCGAATTACAGAACACAGTTTATAAACAGTGTAACAGGTTCAGTGTTGATCTGTTTATATGAATCTGTATTTTATGTTTATAATAATGTATTGTATATCACGCATTGATACGAATGCGACGCGCTCAGAGGGGTGTGGTATTGTTAATGATGTCACGACTGGACCAACGGCTCAGCCAATCAGATTTCTTGATATGTTGTAACTGGGATTTAAATTTTTACTTGTAAACCTGTATAAACTGAATGCTTTATGTTTTTGTTGTAAGAGATTCTCTGTAAATTCATGTTCAGGTCACATGGTTCTCCTTTAATAAATCCATTGGTTATCTTCTGCTTTATCCTCTACTTGGGTTGTGGAGCGGTCCAGGGGAGAACGTTCCGGGTGCTGGACAGATACAACCAGGACGGAGTGCCCATCTATGACTGGGTACACACCTCACACACACAGACACACTCTATAGGGGGCAATTTAGAGCATCCCATTTACCTTGAATCCATGTTCCTGGACTGTGGAGGAAACCGGAGGAAACTCACATGGACACGGGGAGAACATGGAAACTCCACCCAGATTGGGATTCGAACCTGGATCCCCAGCATTGAGAGGAGAACATGCAAATTCGCTCCACCACCTTTTCAACAGTTGAAGAAACACACACTGGACTCGGCCTTTAGGAAAACAGAAAATGCTTTTAATTTGTCAGAGTTCAGTACAAAAGCGTGGTTTCCATGGTAACCCTGTTAAATTCACTGCAGGTTGGAGGTTCTGAACTGATGCTGTACATGTTTCAGAGAGAACCACAGCGGCACGGACGTTCCGCTGCACGTCCCGTCTCTCAAATGTCCCGGCTGCGTCACCCAGACGATGTCCTCCGCATCCTCCTCCTCCTCTTCGTCCATGTGCTGATGGGGTAAAGTATAAACTGTGACGTTCCGCCCTCAGTTCACTTTGGGGTAGATCTTCTCATAGAAGTAGTTCTGTCCCAGGACGTACAGCTCGCCGTCCTTCTCCCGGACGCCGTGCGCTCGCACGAACTGAAACTGTTCCAGAGCGAAATCGTAGAACTCGCTCTCCATCTTCCAGACGTCGGACTGCTGCAGCTTGGAGATGGACTCTTTAGTGGGAGCTTTCTTCTCGCTCGTCTTCCTCAGATGAGACTTCTTACCTTCAGAACACAGAACAGTCAGAGCGGGAATCGGGAGGACTTTTAGAACAAAGGGGCTAATTTAGTCTCACACACACGTTTGTACGTACAGAAATACTTACACACATACACAAATACAATATACATTAATGCATATATGTGTGTGTGTATGTATGTATATATATATATATAAACACACACACATATATATACGAATATACATTACATCTATATACGTGTGTGTGTGTGTGTGAATATATATACACACACAATTATGGCTATTTGTACACACACGTGGCGTCAGCTCAATACATGCATACACACCTAAAGAAAAAAAAGACCTACATATACACATACGTACACGTGTGTGTATATACATATATACTCATACACACACACATATATATATACACACACATTTAAGTACATACACACAAACATACATAAATATATACACGTGTGTGTGTGTATGTATGTGTGAACAGAGTCATGTTTTCTTGAAGTGTGTATACATTTCCTATACTCTGTGTGTATAAACTTAGTCACTTTCATTGTGAATAATCACTGATGTTAAATCATTTACAGAAACAGCAAACAGAGGCCCATGTTGCACCTGTACGGTACAGATCCGTCGCCCCTCTGAAGAACCGCGGCAACGACGCCTCCAACATCATGATGAAGTCCTCCAGCTCCTCGGTCACGCCCACCAGCAGATACTCGTTCACCAGGTTGAACTTGGCCTGTTCCAGAGCCCAGCGACTGCCCACGTTCCTGCACACACCCCCAACACCCCCCCCAATAAAGAGTTATTACAACAAACAACTTCATATAATGAAACCAATCTGGATCATGTGTCAGAGTTAAAGTCTGTTCATTTAGAACCGCGCGAGTGCAGACGGCCATTTAAAAAAAAAAAAAAAACGTTCACATCACACTGGAAATGTTCACTCACCAGCACTCAGACGAATGACCGCAGAAGAACGGGATCTGCAGCCAGAGCTTCTCCGGAGCGCAGTCTGATCCACCGGACGATACACACTCATCAAATGTCTGAAACACACACACATTTATATTTATACATATAAACATATATATACATACATAAACACATACAACCATATATATATATATATACACACATGTGTATATATATATGTATATGTATGTAAATAAATATACATACATATACCAAAAACACACATACTAAATTTACATTTGGTCATTTATTGGACGCTTTTATCCAAAGCGACTTACAAGGTGAGCACAGGGTTCATCACAACATCCCTGGAGCAATGAGGGTTAAGGGTCTTGCTCAAGGACCCACACTGGTAACTTCAGTGGACCTGGGATTTGAACCCCCAACCTTCAGATTGATAACCCAACACCCCAACCACTGAGCTACTGTGCCCTTAGTTTATACCAAATATATACTTAATATATATATACACACACACATTCACGTATACATACATGCATACATACATGTATGTATACATACATACATTCATGTATGTATACATACATACATTCATGTATGTATACATACATTCATGTATATATACATACACACATACATACATACATTCATGTATGTATACATACACACATACATACATACATTCATGTATGTACACATACACATATACATTCATGTATGTATACATACATG
>JAFMOC010000760.1:170000-199967 GCA_019802505.1 Corydoras sp. C115 | reverse complement strand
ATGTACTCACACTGTAAACGGTTCCTGCAGATGTACTCACACAGTAAACACAGTTCCTGTAGATGTACCCATACTGTAAACACAGTTCTTGTAGATGTAAAGACGGTTCCTGTAGATGTACTCACACAGTAAACACAGTTCCTGTAGATGTACTCACACTGTAAACACAGTTCCTGTAGATGTACTCACACTGTAAACACAGTTCCTGTAGATGTACTCACACTGTAAACACAGTTCCTGTAGATGTACTCACACTGTAAACGGTTCCTGTAGATGTACTCACACTGTAAACACAGTTCCTGTAGATGTACTCACACTGTAAACACAGTTCCTGTAGATGTACTCACACTGTAAACACAGTTCCTGTAGATGTACTCACACTGTAAACACAGTTCCTGTAGATGTACTCACACTGTAAACACAGTTCCTGTAGATGTACTCACACTGTAAACGGTTCCTGTAGATGTACTCACACTGTAAACACAGTTCCTGTAGATGTACTCACACTGTAAACACAGTTCCTGTAGATGTACTCACACTGTAAACGGTTCCTGTTTATGTACTCACATTGTAAACACAGTTCCTGTAGATGTACTCACACTGTAAACACAGTTCCTGTAGATGTACTCTACAGTTCCTGTAGATGTACTCACACTGTAAATGGTTCCTGTAGTTCTGCCAGAACTGTAGAATCATCTGTAAGAACCTCAGAGGTGCTGAGAAACGTAGAACTTGCCATTTAATTAAGTTAATCAGTGAAATTAATAAAAAAAATCTCACACACCAAGATTCCACTAAACAAAGTATGACGTCTAAAGTAAACAATCGAAATCAACACAACTTTCTTATTTACTTACCGCTTTTACTTCACTCCATTTGTACTTAAAATTGTAGTCGTTGTGCAGTTTGTCCTTAATTCACAATTTTCATTCAAAGGGTTGTTTTCCAGCCAATTTAATCTCTACAATCGCTTTACTAGTAAAAAACCCCCGAATCTGATCCTAAATTGATCCGCTGTCTTTACGTTAGTGCCCTACTTAGGGAGTCTAACAACTGATTTCCGGGCGGAGCTAGTGCACTTCGTTATTAATTCCTCTAGGATTGAATGCTGCTTGAGTTCTTTTTCGTAGTCTGAAGGCTCTAGAGTACATAGAGCCTTAAATGGCTCTACTGCCGCCTTGTGGCCATTTCAAATGTTACAGCTAATTATTCAAACGTTCAAAATAAACTGTAATGGAGAAAACCCGTGCTGGCTAGAAATTCAGAGTGCTGCCATCTTGTGTCAAAAAACCGTCAGTGTTTTATTGGTTTAAACCCGTTTAAAACGGTAGTATATATTTTTTTACTTTACTCTTACTTTACGTTTTAATGTTTTTATTTTTGGTCATGATGGCGTTCAGTACGTTTCCTCTTCTGATTGTAATGCAGATGTTCACCACTTGATTTAGCGACGTTTATTTATGATTGAATGAATTTGACAAACGTGTAATTCTACCGAATTTAAACCAGAACGTTGCGACACAAACACCGAGATGGGATTTAAAGAGGTTTTTTTGTTTTAAAGTCTATTAAACTGTCTATTAAACTGTGGTTTACGGTCGAATCGAATTCACCCGATTGGTACTGGGTGTATCGACAAGAAGCGCCATTACACTATTCTCCACTAGAGGGCAGTACAGGACTGCCGTTAACTAAATGAACTTAAATAAGACAAGTGTTTTTCTAAACGTCATGAAGCTGAAGGTTCGGAATTCAAATCTCTGAGCTAGAATCATGTTATAAAATATAAAAATGAGAGTCTGAAGGTTGTCCGAAAAGGAACTGTCACCACACACACACACACACACACACACACACACACACACACACACACACACTCACACACACACACACACACACACACACACACACACGGCTGTGTTTATTGATTGATTTATTTATATACAGAAGACAGATGAAGACATTAGAGTTCGTTTTAAAACGTGGTCTTCAGATGTTTCTTAAACAAGCTGAACGTCTGCCATCGCTATGGAGGTCTCTCCACCATTTAGCTCTGATGAGGGTATGATGGGGGTATAATGGAGCTCTGATGAGGGTATGATGGGGGTATAATGGAGCTCTGATGAGGGTATGATGGGGGTATAATGGAGCTCTGATCCTCTGATGAGAGTATGATGGGGGTATAATGGAGCTCTGATGAGGGTATCATGCGGGGTATAATGGAGCTCTGATGAGGGTATCATGCGGGGTATAATGGAGCTCTGATGAGGGTATGATGGGGTCTAAAGGAGGTCTAATGAGGGTATGATGGTGGTATCATGGAGCTCGGATGAGGGTATGATGGGGTCTAAAGGAGCTCTGATGAGGGTATGATGGGGTCTAAAGGAGGTCTAATGAGGGTATGATGGGGGTATCATGGAGCTCTGACGAGGGTATGATGGGGTCTAAAGGAGCTCTGATGAGGGTATGATGAGGTCTAAAGGAGGTCTAATGAGGGTATGATGGGGGTATAATGGAGCTCTGATGAGGGTATGATGGGGGTATAATGGAGCTCTGATGAGGGAATGATTGGGGTCTGATGAGGGTATAATGGAACTCTGATGAGGATTTAATGGGTGTATAATGGAGCTCTGATGAGGGTATGATGGGGGTATAATGGAGCTCTGATGAGGGTATGATGGGGGTATAATGGAGCTCTGATGAGGGTATGATGGGGGTATAATGGAGCTCTGATGAGGGAATGATTGGGGTCTGATGAGGGTATAATGGAACTCTGATGAGGATTTAATGGGTGTATAATGGAACTCTGATGAGGATTTAATGGGTGTATAATGGAGCTCTGATGAGGGTATGATGAGGGTATAATGGAGCTCTGATGAGGGTATAATGGGGGTATAATGGAGCTCTGATGAGGGTATGATGGGGGTCTGATGAGGGAGGCGGAGTCGGCACCATTAGAACTCGAGTAGCCGGAGCATCTCTGGAAAAAAAAAACAGAGTTTGTGTTTGAGGAGCAGATCCAGTGCTGGTTCTAAAGCCTGTGTCGGGGTTCTGTGCTGGTTGAGTTTATTTAAAACTGTATGGGGCAGATGCCTCATGTTGTAGTTTCTACATCTTGCTCATTAAATTTGTAACTAATGAACTAAGTTATAATTGTTGTTATTATTTACCCCACAGCACCCCAATGCTCACCTTTAACCTGAACGCAGCCGTCGGGGACGTGGCCTGGTCGCCGTACTCCTCCACAGTGTTCGCCGCCGTCACTATAGACAGAAAGGTGGGTTCTGTCATTAGAACACACTCAGACAGCAGGAGAACATGACGTTAATGAATCAGCAGAGCAGCGAGACAAGGACACGCCCCCTTCTCGCTCCATTATCCGTTTCCTCCACTTATCATACAGACGGACTTTGTAGTTTTATAATGACAGACTGTAGTCCATCTGCGTTCTCGGTTGTTGTTAGTCCCCTGTTGGTGGACCATCACAGAACAGGTATCCTTTGGGTGGTGGATTGTTGATGGTCAGTTCTGCAGTGACACTGATGTGGTGAGGGGGGTGTTAGTGCAGCAGTGCTGCTGTAGTTTCATTTAGACCCCTCAGTGACACTGCTGGGATAGGACTAACAACAACCGACCCACCAAATAACCCCTGCTCTGTGGGGGTACCATTAGAACATTAGAGCACAGTGTGTACTGTAGAACCCAAACAGATGGACTACAGAGTGTCATCGTAGAACTACAAAGTCCATCTGCACTGTAAGTGGAGCGGGGAACATGGAGAATAAGTGGAGCCAAAAGGAGGCGTGTCCAAACGTTTGTCTGAACGTTTTGAACGTTTTCAAAACGTTTTGCTGCAGCTTCAGTGATTTTGTCGCGGCGTCACGTCGAGCTCAGCCGACACACGACTCGGTGACGGAGCCGTGCTGTCGGTCAGTGTGTGCTTCGTGGACCTCCCACAGTTACAGATGGCGCTGCAGCCGCCGCCTGAATCTGTGCTTCGGTGCTCAGACGAGTCTGAAGTGACGTTCTGCTGCGGGGAAAGTGGTCTGCCATCCCCCCCCCCCCCCCCCACTGAGTGTGTACTATTTAATCAATTAGAAAGCTTTTTTGTTGTTTTTTTTTTGTGTTCACCCCCCGATTCACACCTGGTTGAAGTTGAAGTCGATCTGGTTCTGACGTTACTGACGTACTGGTCAGCAGGAAAGATGAAAAGCTCTGGACTATGTTTCCAGATCTCTGGTTCCGCAGGTGTACTAACCAAACCGGACCAGAGGGGGTGACTGAGTGACCGCACTCAGTCACTTTGTGCTTTGCAGATCGTCTAATTGGTTATTTGGTGTCCGTGCCTCGTTTCGTGACAGTAATGCTCTGCCTTTAACAAACTGAGGCAGCGCTGCAAGTAAACATGAAAAAGAAGTCACGGGGGGGGGGGGGGGGGGGTTCCCCATGCCCATCCAGGGGAGAACGTTTCGGGCGCTGGGCAGATACACCCAGGACAGGGCGCCAATCTATCGCTGGACACACATTCACTCACACACACACACTCTATATGGGGCAATTTGGAGAACTCAATTGACCTTGATCCATGTTTTTTGGACTGTGGGAGGAAACCGGAGAACCCGGAGGAAACCCACGCGGACACGGGGAGAACATGGAAACTCCACCCAGATGGGGATTCGAACCGGGAATCCCTAGTGCTGAGAGGAGAACATGCTAAACCACTAAGCCAGCGTGCTGCCCCGAGTATGATTCATTCATTCATTCATTATCACCCACTTTATCCTCTATCAGGGTCGCAGTGGGGTTCCCCATGCCCATCCAGGGGAGAACGTTTCGGGCCTAGGCAGATACACCCAGGACAGGGGGGCAATCTATCACTCACACAGACACACTCTATATGGAGAACTCAATTGACTTGATCCTTGTTTTTTGGACTGTGGGAGGAAACCGGAGAACCCGGAGGAAGCCCACGCAGACACGGGAAGAACATGGAAACTCCACCCAGATGGGGATTCGAACCGGGAATCCCTAGTGCTGAGAGGAGAACATGCTAAACCACTAAGCCACCATGCCGCCTCGAGTATGATTCATTCATTCATTCATTATCTTCCGCTTTATCCTTTTTTAGGGTCACAGTGGGGTTCCAGGGGAGAACGTCCCCATTCCCATCCAGGGGAGAACGTTTCGGGCCCTGGGCAGATACACCCAGGACAGGGGGGCATCTATCGCTGGACACACACTCACTCACACAGACACACTCTATATGGGGCAATTTTGGAGAACTCAATTGAATTGATCCATGTTTTTGGACTGTGGGAGGATGATGATATTCATTTATATTATCATAACACCCCCCCCCCCCCCCCCCCGCACACTTTTTGTAAACGCAGGTCCACGTGTTCGACCTGAGCGTCAACAAATACGAGGCCGTGTGTCAGCAGGTCGTGGTGACAAAAAAGACCCGGCTGACTCGCATCGCGTTCAACCCCACGTACCCCGTCATCATCGTGGGGGACGACCGCGGCTACGTCACCAGCCTGAAGCTCTCACCCAACCTCCGAAAACTGCCCAAGGTAAGAAACTTAACCCTCCCACCGCCGCTCCCTCCCTGCCGGTTCCGTTTTGCGTTTCTCTGTTGTTATTGTTCTGACTTTGCAGTTCGAGGGGTCGAAATGAAAAGCGGACCCCCGAGACCCCCGGCCGTGGATGAAGAAGGGCAGATTTGTTTAATTGTATTCTCGTCTGTTGATTTAAATGTCAGCAAGTTTACATCACAGTTTTAATGACATCCATCCATCATCTTCCGCTTTATCCTCTATTAGAGTCGCGGGGGGGGGGGGGGGTTCTCCATGCCCATCCAGGGGAGAACGCCTCGGGCGCTGGGCAGACACACCCAGGACAGGGCGCCCACACGGACGCGGGGAGAACATGGAAACTCCACCCAGATTGGGATTCGAACCGGGAATCCCTAGTGCTGAGAGGAGAACATGCTAAACCACTAAGCCACTGTGCCGGCCTTTTAATGACACCCTAGTTGAATTTGCTTCCAGTTTTGGGTTTTCTGATCTGGGGCGGGAGGGGGGTCTGATTCTCCGTCTGCATTCCATCTCATCCCAGAGGTGTTTGATGGGGTTCAGGGGGTTCGATGGGGTTCAATCCACATCAAACTCGCACTGGAACTAAAAAAAAAGGGCCTTCCCTAAAGTGTTTGCCTGAGGTCGGAGGCACACAGTTGTCCGACATGCATGGGCTGAGTGAGGCGTCTGAATTTAGAAGTCGGGGGGTTTGTCCTGATGCTTTTATTCTTAGAGAGTTTGTTGATTCAGGTTTTGGAGGAGATGTTATTTATTTGAGGTTTAAAACGTACAAACTTTCTTTTGAAGCACCGCAGAGCATTTTATAGGTTTTAAAATGTTCCACGCTGAACATGAAGGCGCCTCAGTGACGGCGTTAAAGCCGCGTGACGTGCGTGTACGACTTTCTGCCGCTGCCGTTTGATGTTCCGGCCATTTTTCTATCTAATCTGCGGTTCCTAATTAAATAGCACTTCAAAGGCAGCACGGGCGCTCCGGTCTTTTCCTGTAGATGTTTACAGAGGGTTCCGTCTGAAGCTGCTTCACTAACCAACGTTTCGGGCGCTGTGCAGATACACCCAGGACAGGACGCCAATCCATCGCTGGGCACACACTCACTCACACAAACACACTCTGTGGGGCAATTTGGAGAACTCAATTGACTTGATCCTTGTTTTTTGGACTGTGGAAGGAAACAGGAGAACCCACGCAGACACGGGGAGAACATGGAAACTCCACCCAGATGGGGATTCGAACCGAGAATCCCTAGTGCTGAGAGGAGAACATGCTAAACCACTAAGCCACCGAGCCGCCCCGAGTATGATTCATTCATTATCTTCCTCTTTATCATCTATTAGGGTCGCGGTGGGGTTCCCCATGCCCATCCAGGGGAGAAAGTCTCGGGCGCTGGGCAGATACACCCAGGACAGGATGCCAATCCATCGCTGGGCACACACTCACACACACACACACACTCTATGGGGCAATTTGGAGAACTCAATTGACTTGATCCATGTTTTTTGGACTGTGGGAGGAAACCGGGGAACCTGGAGGAAACCCACGCGGACACAGGGAGAACATGGA
The DNA here is from genome assembly GCA_019802505.1 of Corydoras sp. C115. Taxonomy (NCBI): domain Eukaryota; kingdom Metazoa; phylum Chordata; class Actinopteri; order Siluriformes; family Callichthyidae; genus Corydoras; species Corydoras sp. C115. Next base: position 192,810 of record JAFMOC010000760.1, on the reverse strand, counting down.
AACTCCACCCAGATGGGGATTCGAACTGAGAATCCCTAGTGCTGAGAGGAGAACATGCTAAACCACCAAGCCACCGTGCCGCCCCGAGTATGATTCATTCATTCATTATCTTCTGCTCTATTAGGGTCGCGGGGGGGGGGGGGGGGGGGGGTGGGGGGGGTTCCCCATGCCCAATCAGGGGAGAACGTCTCGGGCGCTGGGCAGACACACCCAGGACAGGACGCCAATCCATCGCTGGGCACACACTCACTCACACAGACACACTCTATATGGGGCAATTTGGAGAACTCAATAGACTTGATCCATGTTTTTGGACCGATACTTTAGATACTTATCCAAAGTATGGGGACAGGCCTCGGTCATTGAATGCAGATGTTTCCCTCAGTCCACAGGTTTATAAAATGTATCTCCTCACTTACTCATCTCAGACAACCGTGATCTTGAGAACAGTTTGGGGAAGGTCCGTCACGGTGTCCATTCTGTGAGTTTGGTGTGGAAGCCGCCGACAGCTTTGAGATGAATCAGAACAGGAAATAAACGAACCGTTGAAAATGGCTGTGACCTCGGTGACGCCTGACGCGCCTCCGTCCTTCATTTCAGAAAGAACAATCTATAAATATTGAGTCACCTTGAGCTTCATTTCAAAGCTTTCAGCCTCAGACTTTAAAACCTCAGGATTAAAGATTTGGGAGCTTCAGCTTCTTCAGCGCGTCTCTTCATTGTGTCTGTATTCGGGTTTTATCCACAGCATTCTGCAAATACAGGATTATTTTTGGTTTGTACGTTCCCATGTCCTCGGGGGAGAACCTCATAAAGTTCATTAGGACGCCCAGAAGGTCAGTAACCATAGCGACAATCTTTGACGGTGAGCAGATTCCATACACTGCCCTTCCACCGAGGAACCCAGGCGTCAGATTCATGGTCTACAACAAACTGTGTGTGTGTGTGTGTGTGTGTGTGTGAGTGTGTGTGTGTGAGTGTGTGTGTGTTGTGTTAATGTGAGATACTGACCGTGTCTGATCCAGCGGGTCTGGTTTCCTTTTCTCAGGAGCAGAACAGTCAGGACACGACGAGGGTTCCAGAGGTGGACAAGATGGAGAAGCTGTTAAATCTGCTGAGGGAACCTGAGAGAACCTGAACAAGATTGAATACAGAGATCTAAAATCAGACACCTGCATCTGAAACCAACACACACACACACACACACACACACACACCCCAAGTTCTACATGAAAACATCTAACAGCTCTTCTGACAGGATTTCTATAATAATAATAATAATAATAATAATAATTGCCCAGCGATGGATTGCCCCCCTGTCCTGGGTGTATCTGCCCAGCGCCTGAAACGTTCTCCCCTGGATGGGCATGGGGAACCCCCCCCCCCCGCGACCCTAATAGAGGATAAAGCAGGAGATAATGAATGAATGAATGAATAATAATAATAATAATAATACAGAGTGTTTCTGGAGCATTGATGAGGTCAGACACTGATGTTGGGTGAAGGGACCTGACTCACAATCAGTGTTCTAATTCATACCAAAGGTCCTCTACTTTGGAAGAACATCATATTAGAACAGAACCGGGCCTTCCCCAAAGTTAGACACGCATCTGTAGCTTATAACTTTGTGAAAATACTAGAACACCAAAAGGCCTTCCCCAAAGTGTTTCCTCAAACCAGAAAGGCAAACTAACAATAACGCACCCCTCTGAGTGCTTCGCGTTCGTATCAATGCGTGAAATACAACACATTTTAAATCATAAAATACAGATTAATATAAACATCAAGTTGATTCCCAATGAACACTAAACATTGTGCTGCTATTTGACCACTACATGATTTTTTTTTTATATAATTTTTTTTTAGAGAAAGCGACATTGTGTTACTCAGCAATCAGTGTTCAGGCTAGATTACGTCGGAGAAGCCAGATTAATTATAATTTTGTTTTTAAATAAAGACATTTATGAATCAAAACTTGTTTTTAATTCGGTGTGTTTATATTCCACCTATTATCTTCTGCTTTATCCTCTACTAGGGTCTAGGGGGGGGGAGTGGGGGGAGTTTGCATGTTCTCCCCGTGTCCGCGTGATTTTCCTCCGGGTTCTCCGGTCCAAAAACATGGATCAAGTCAATTGAGTTCTCCAAATTGCCCCCTGTGTCTGTGTGAGTGTGTCTGTGTGTGTCTGTGTGTGTGAGTGAGTGTGTGCCCAGTGATGGATTGGCGCCCTGTCCTGGGTCTATCTGCCCAGCGCCCGAGACGACATGGGGAACCCCCCCCATGACCTCAATATAGGATAAAAGCAGAACATAATGAATGAACATTAAATCAGTCAAACATTTTAACATTAAATTCTTACTTTTTAAAAGAATTAGAATTGTAATTTTTTTTAGTATAAAGTTTCCCCTCGAGGAATTAAAATCTGTTGACCGGTCCAGATGAGATGCTAATGGAGGCTGTTTGTTTACCGGCCCCTCAGGCTCCCCCCCCCCCACACTCGTGATATGAAAGTGCCTCAGTCATTCACTCGTGAGCACTACAGGGGAGAACCTATTCAACTCCCTAAACGTCTGTTTCATTATTAGCACAGTATCGATCGGCGCTCGGACCGCCGCAGGTGCGCCGGCCGCGGCGGGCGGCGCGCGTGGGCTGATTGCGGCGTGACGGGAGCGCGTGGAGGACATGATGAGAGTCTCTTTACTTTTATATAAACCACTTACTGCTGAGAGCTAATGAATCACAGAGCGCAGACATCAGAGAGCATTCTGGGAGGCCCATGCTGAGGCTGCATGCTGTTTCCAGTTTTCGAGTGTCCTACGTGGTCCTCCAATTACTCAGGTCTCCTGACTCTAAAAAAAAATAAAAGGGACCTCTCTCTGCTGTGGAGGAGACAAATACGACCCAACAGTCAGCACAGTAAAGACATAATGGTCGCTGTGACTCATAGCGTCGTCTAAATGACATTAAGATTCAGGTGAATTCAACTCGGCTCACGTCGGCCGCTTCTTTACACCGACCCAGATACAGGATCCCACAGCAATTAGGGAACTATATTTAAGATCTCATGACCTGAGTATTAAAAAAAAAAAAAAGGTGCTAAAGAAACCAAAACAATAAAGACGAACCCACTGCACCTACTCATCCCTAAATACACTATACTGCCAAAAGAATTAGGACGGCTAAATTAAAGATTTAAGGTGTTACACGGGTGAGATAAAAGCTCAAAGCCGTGTACTGTGGACAACAGTTTGGGGAAGGACGTGTTCTGTTCCAGCAAAGACCTGTTACAACGTCACTGTCTGACCTCAAAGATTTTTTTTCATTCATTATCTTTTGCTTTATCCTCTATTAGGGTCGCGGGGGGGGGGGTTCCCCATGCCCATCCAGGGGAGAACGTCTCGGGCGCTGGGCAGATACACCCAGGACAGGGCACCAATCCATCGCTGGGCACACACTCACACACAGACACACTCTATATGGGGCACTTTTGAGAATTCAATTGACTTCATCCATGTTTTTGGACTGTGGGAGGAAACCGGAGAACCCGGAGGAAACCCACGCGGACATGGGGAGAACATGGAAACTCCACCCAGATGGGGATTCGAACCTGAGCTGAGAGGAGAACGTGCTAAACCACTAAGCCACCTCAAAGATGTTCTGAATAAATTTCCAGACTCACCAAAATCTTGAAGAAAGCCTTTTCCAGACGAATTAAAGCTGTTGTGGCTGCAAAGTGAGGAAAAGGTGGTTAGAATGGGATGTGAAAGCCCCCTGCAGGTGGTGCATATGATGACACGGTCCTCACAGAAACAACATTACAGATTCATTAGAAAAAAAAACCGAATTATTTAAGTTCCGCTTAGTGCTTTAGCACGTTCTCCTCTCAGCGCTAGGGATTCCCGGTTCGAATCCCCATCTGGGTGGAGTTTCCATGTCCTCCCCGTGTCCGCGTGGGTTTCCTCCGGGTTCTCCGGTTTCCTCCCACAGTCCAAAAACGTGGATCAAGTCAATTGAGTTCTCCAAATTGCCCCATATAGAGTGTGTATGCGTGCGTGTCTGTGTGAGTGAGTGTGTGTCCAGCGATAGGTTGGCGCCCTGTCCGGCTGTCCGCTGCGTCTTTCGTTTGCATCGTTACGAGGAACCACACGATACCAATTCACTTAAATAGGAAAATGCCCCGGCGGCACGGTGGCTTAGTGGTTTAGCATGTTCTCCTCTCAGCACTAGGGATTCCCAGTTCGAATCCCCATCTGGGTGGAGTTTCCATGTTCTCCCCGTGTCTGCGTGGGTTTCCTCCGGGTTCTCCGGTTTCCTCCCACAGTCCAAAAAACATGGATCAAGTCAATTGAGTTCTCCAAATTGCCCCATATAGAGTGTGTCCGTGTGAGTGAGTGTGTGCCCAGCGATGGATTGGCGCCCTGTCCTGGGTGTGTCTGCCCAGCGCCCTAAACGTTCTCCCCTGGATGGGCATGGGGAACCCCACTGTGACCCTAATAGGGGATAAAGCGGGAGATAATGAATGAATGAAAGCTACGAACTTTAATCACCTTTTAAATCGTTAAAATCAGCTTTAAAATTAATGAACCAGCTGCCAGGTTAATATGCGCGGTTGAAATGGCAACCTGCCGGTCGGATCGCACCGGCGTCTGACACGCTGATTTGTATGTGACGCACAAAACACACTAATGACACCCTGACACGCCCTAAATCCCCCCCCCCCCACCACCACCACCCCCGTTTAGTGAACCACCCTACCTGTGATGTTTCAGACGGCTGCTTCCAGATCAGCCATCAGCTCAAATGTTCAACATAAAGAAACATACAGAACGCCACTCTAAGCGGAAGTGGTGCTGATTGGACAGCGTCTTCACGTAGGTCACATGGTCCGCGTTCTACGTCCCACAAGTCAGATGTTCTCCTCTTTATAAAGTTCTATTGTTGTCCTGGTTAGATGGTTAGGAGGTACTTCTGCTCGCTTCTCTGCTGGGTCTGGCCGGACATCAGCACCGGCACCTCCTCCTGGCTGGAGGGCACTTTGCAGGCCTTGTAAAGAATAAGGAACAGCACCAGGAGAAGAAGCGCCACCAGCACGTTACAGATTATAGCCACCACCGCGGCGGTGGACAGAGCCACGCCCCTGTCGGGGGAGTCCATGCTTAGTGTGGAGGGACGCTGGACCGAGAGGCCGAGTGAAGCGCTCACGTTGCTGGATCACAGGAGGAACGTTCTGCACCTCAAAAAAAGCTCTGTGAGGGTCAAAACAAACGTCCACTGCACCCCCTGTCGTTTGCAGTTCGGCTCCGAAAGTATTTCTCAGGTTTGACGTCGGGATCCTGAGATGCCGTTCACATCACGGTTTATCTGTGCGATCCGTCGGGTCCCCGACGTCCTCTGCCTAAAAGAGAAAGATGGGCGGAGGGACGAAAGGATGAGGGACGGAAATAAAGACAGGGCTCTCAACTCGCAGCGGCAGCAGCACCCAACATTCATTCATTCATTATCTCCCGCTTTATCCTCTATTAGGGTCGCGGTGGGGTTCCCCATGCCCATCCAGGGGAGAACGTCTCAGTCGCTGGGCAGATACACCCAGGACAGGGGGGCAATCCATCGCTGGGTACACACTCACTCACACACACACACTCTATATGGGGCAATTTAGAGAACTCAATTAACTTGATCCATGTTTTTGGACTGTGGGAGGAAACCGGAGAACCCGGAGGAAACCCACGCGGACACGGGGAGAACATGGAGACTCCACCCAGATGGGGATTCGAACCGGGAATCCCTAGAGCTGAGAGGAGAACATGCTAAACCACTAAGCCACCGTGCCGCCTTACCCAACATTCACCAAACTGAAAAACAAACATGAAATAAAGAACCGTCACGGCTTCTGTTCACTGAAACCTTCATGTGTTTAGCAAGCTGCTGGCACACACACACACATTTTGGAGGTCAGAGAACATACCAAACATACTGCCCTTGTATAGACTTTACTGTTTGTCCCTGGGCAGAGTCAGAAAATGGCCTTCCCTAAACTGTTGTCCAGCACGCGTCGCCATGTGCTTTTAATTTAATGAAAGCACCAGGAGGTTGTGAATTTCCGGCTTCTAGGGTTTGTTTTTTTTTTTTTTTGGGTTCGAGAGGCCGACACTCGGCAGTGAACGACTCCGGTCTGTGATTACAAACCTCTAGTTAACTCCTCTTTAACTCGTCTACGGGAGTCGGAGTTCCGATTCGCCTGCGCTCCGTGCTTTAGAATTTTCTGGTCCAACAACACAGGCGCTGTATTTATAAAGCCATTTAGCCCAAAACCACAGGAGTGGAACTAAACGGCTGTAGGGCAGCACTCATGGGGGGGGGTGGGTGGGGGTGGATGGGGGGTGGGGGTGGGGGTTTCAGTTAACTGGCAGGTTATTTGAAGCAGTGGGCGGCCCACTCGAACAGAACAGAAGGGACAGACACAGTGCACAGAGGCCAGCCCCACGCTGAGCAGCCAGAATGTCCCTCCACACACACACACACACTCACACACACACACACACACACACACACTCACACACACACACACACACACACACACACAGAGAGACAAACTGGACACGGCGTCCTAAACTCAACGCTGTCCCTCTCTCTCACCTCATTAACCCGTTCATGTCAAAACACAAGCAGCTGACGTTACATCACCCACCTCCCCCTGAGGTCCAGCTCCAGCCGCCGGGTTCCGGCTGGACGAGAACCTGAAAGAGACGGGGCTGCAGATGAGAGCGGCCCGGTTCCGTTCATCCGCATTAAATCCGCCCCCGCTCGGAGACGGGAAGCCACGGTGACGGGCCTCCGCTGCGGAGCGGCATTTCCTTCAAAGTGAAGACCGCGGAGTGAAGTCGTCACGCGAGGGGCGGACGGCAGAGGAACGGGATTTAAAGCTGCATCTTTCGTTTGCATCGTTACGAGGAACCACACCATACCAATTCACTTCAATAGGAAAATGCCCGGCGGCACGGTGGCTTAGTGGTTTAGCATGTTCTCCTCTCAGCACTAGGGATTCCCGGTTCGAATCCCCATCTGGGTGGAGTTTCCATGTCCTCCCCGTGTCCGCATGGGTTTCCTCCGGGTTCTCCGGTTTCCTCCCAGTCCAAAAACATGGATCAAGTCAATTGAGTTCTCCAAAATTGCCCCATATAGAGTGTGTCTGTGTGAGTGAGTGAGTGCCCAGCAATGGATTGCCCCCCTGTCCTGGGTCTATCTGCCCAGCGCCCGAAACGTTCTCCCCTGGATGGGCATGCAGAACCCCCCCCACGCAACCCTAAAAGAGGATAAAGCGGAAAATAATGAATGAATGAATGAATCATACTCGGGGCGGCACGGTGGCTTGGTGGTTTAGCATGTTCTCCTCTCAGCGCTACGGATTCCCGGTTCGAATCCCCATCTGGGTGGAGTTTCCATGTTCTCCCTGTGTCTGTGTGGGTTTCCTCCGGGTTCTCCGCTTTCCTCCCACAGTCCAAAAAACGTGGTCAAGTCAATTGAGTTCTCCAAATTGCCCCATATAGAGTGTGTGTGTGTGAGTGAGTGTGTGTCCAGTGATAGATTGGCGCCCTGTCCTGGGTGTATCTGCCCAGCGCCCGAAACGTTCTCCCCTGGATGGGCATGGGGAACCCCTCCCACGACCCTAATAGAGGATAAAGCAGAAGATAATGAATGAATGAATGAAAGTAAAATGCCCCGGTTACAGACTGTAGTCCATGTTTCTCTACGAACTTCACCTCCTGATCTAAAGGTCAAGAGCCCCAATCTGACCTCCCACCCGGCTGACCCTGCAGAGAGTCTGAACCGTGACAGAACTGCTTCGAAATAAAACAGAACCAGGATCCGGTTCAATCCAGCATTAAAATACAGCATGAATAATAATTAAACGGAACAGCGACGGTCTCGTGTCTCGCGTCGGAACGCCGCAGGAAGACAATGCGGGGCGACGAGCGCGCGGCGGGAGCGCGGGAGAGGGAGGACAGGGGGTCACGATGTTTGAGGCCCGCGTTACACACAGGATGTAATTACATACGCAGGAATCAGGAGGCCTGCCGGTGGTTCACAAGAGCGCCTGTCAGCTGCACACAATGGCCGTTTGGTGCGCGTGTCCCCGCCCTCCGGCAAAGGACATCCGGCGGATTACGGCACCGAGGGAACCGATCAGAGCCGCGCCGGGTTCTCACGCCGGTTGCCATTTCGATAAGGGCTCGCGAAACCCTAAAGGCCACGCGGCGTGCAGCGCTGGAGAACCCGGCGTACACCGACGACGACGACGTCGGTGTAATTGCCCCATGTGCCCTGTCTTGTGCTTACTCTGTATTTGCCCCATGTGCTTAACCACCTAAAACTGCCCTACAATGAACCACCGACCTGTCTAGTGCTTCCTCACTAATTGCCCCATGTTCCTAAACACGGAATGACTGTCCTGCAACAGACCGGTGACCTGTCTAGTGCTTCCTCACTAATTGCCCCATGTGCTTAACCACCTAAAACTGCCCTGTGATGAACCACCGACCTGTCTAGTGCTTCCTCACTAATTGCCCCATGTGCCTAACCACCTAAAACTGCCCTGTGATGAACCACAGACCTGTCTAGTGCTTCCTCACTAATTGCCCCATGTGCCTAACCACCTAAAACTGCCCTGTGATGAACCACAGACCTGTCTAGTGCTTCCTCACTAATTGCCCCATGTGCTTAACCACCTAAAACTGCCCTGTGATGAACCACCGACCTGTCTAGTGCTTCCTCACTAATTGCCCCATGTTCCTAAACACAGAACAACTGTCCTGCAACAGACCGGTGACCTGTCTAGTGCTTCCTCACTAATTGCCCCATGTTCCTAAACACGGAACGACTGTCCTGCAACAGACCGGTGACCTGTCTAGTGCTTCCTCACTAATTGCCCCATGTTCCTAAACACGGAACGACTGTCCTGCAACAGCCCGGTGACCTGTCTAGTGCTTCCTCACTAATTGCCCCATGTGCCTAACCACCTAAAACTGCCCTGTGATGAACCACAGACCTGTCTAGTGCTTCCTCACTAATTGCCCCATGTGCTTAACCACCTAAAACTGCCCTGCAATGAACCACCGACCTGTCTAGTGCTTCCTCACTAATTGCCCCATGTTCCTAAACACGGAACGACTGTCCTGCAACAGACCGGTGACCTGTCTAGTGCTTCCTCACTAATTGCCCCATGTTCCTAAACACGGAACGACTGTCCTGCAACAGACCGGTGACCTGTCTAGTGCTTCCTCACTAATTGCCCCATGTGCTTAAACACCTAAAACTGCCCTGCAATGGACTGGTGAACCGTCTAGAGCTTCCTCACTAATTGCCCCATGTGTTTAACCACCTAAAACAGCCCTGTGATGAACCACCAATCTGTCTAATGCTTCCTCGGTATTTGCCCCATGGGGGTCATGATGTTTGAGGCCCGCGCACACAATGGCCGTTTGGTGCGCGTGGCCCCGATTACGGCGCCGAGGGAACCGATCAGAGAGCCGCGCCGGGTTCTCACACCGCTTGCCATTTCGATAAGGGCTCGCAAAACCCTAATGGCCACGCGGCGTGCAGCGCCGGAGAACCCGGCGTACGCCGACGACGAGGACGGGCCGGAGCGACGCGGTTCTAAGCTCTCGGGAAATCAGCGCCGGCCGCTGACGGTGTTCTCCGCGGCGGCTCGGTCTGACGGAGCGCCTGCCACCCGCAGCAACGTGTTACTATGACGAATACACACGCTGACAGAACCGCCAGAGGGGGCGTCACTGAGAGACACACGGCCGTCTGCTGCTGCCCGATCATACTGAAGCACGCCGGGGGGGCAGCAGTGGACGTCTTTAAAGCTTCTCACTGAACTCACTGCCACATACACTGACTGATGGACAGAGGGAAAGAGCAGGACGTTACCACCGAACGACTGCCCTGCAGCGGACCGGTCACCTGTCTACTGCTTCCTCACTAATTGCCCCATGTGTTTAACCACCTAAAACTGCCCTGGGATGAACCACCGACCTGTCTTGTATTTGCCCCATGTGCCTAACCACCTAAAACTACCCTGTGATAAACAACTGAGCTGTCTAGTGCTTCCTCACTAATTGCCCCATGTGCCTAACCACCTAAAACTGCCCTGGGATGAACCACCGACCTGTCTTGTATTTGCCCCATGTGCCTAACCACCTAAAACTACCCTGTGATAAACAACTGAGCTGTCTAGTGCTTCCTCACTAATTGCCCCATGTGCCTAACCACCTAAAACTGCCCTGGGATGAACCACCGACCTGTCTTGTATTTGCCCCATGTGCCTAACCACCTAAAACTACCCTGTGATAAACAACTGAGCTGTCTAGTGCTTCCTCACTAGACAGCACTAGACCCATGTGCCTAAACACCTAAAACTACCCTGTGATGAACCACCGACCTGTCTTGTATTTGCCCCATGTGCCTAACCACCTAAAACTGCCCTGTGATGAACCACCGACCTGTCTAGTGCTTCCTCACTAATTGCCCCATGTGCCTAAACACCTAAAACTACCTCGTAATGGACCAGTGTCTAGTGCTGTCTAATAGTGTCTAGAGCTTCCTCACTAATTGCCCCATGTGTTTAAACAACTAAAACTGCCCTGCGATGAACCACCGACCTGTCTAGTGCTTCCTCACTAATTGCCCCATGTGCCTAAACACCTAAAACTACCTCGTAATGGACCAGTGTCTAGTGTCTAGTGCTGTCTAATAGTGTCTAGAGCTTCCTCACTAATTGCCCTAGTGCTGTCTAATATGTGTTTCAAATTGCCCCACAAACACCTAAAAACTGCCCTGCGATGAACCACCGACCTGTCTAGTGCTTCCTCACTAATTGCCCCATGTGCCTAAACACCTAAAACTACCTCGTAATGGACCAGTGTCTAGTGTCTAGTGCTGTCTAATAGTGTCTAGAGCTTCCTCACTAATTGCCCCATGTGTTTAAACACCTAAAACTGCCCTGCGATGAACCACCGACCTGTCTAGTGCTTCCTCACTAATTGCCCCATGTGCCTAAACACCTAAAACTACCTCGTAATGGACCGGTGTCTAGTGTCTAGTGCTGTCTAATAGTGTCCAGTGTCTAGTGCTTCCTCACTAATTGCCCCATGTGTTTAACCACCTAAAACTGCCCTGTGATGAACCACCGACCTGTCTAGTGCTTCCTCTGTATTTGCCCCATGTGCTTAACCACCTAAAACTGCCCTGTGATGAACCACCGACCTGTCTAGTGCGTCCTCTGTATTTGCCCCATGTGCTTAACCACCTAAAACTGCCCTGTGATGAACCACCGACCTGTCTAGTGCTTCCTCTGTATTTGCCCCATGTGCTTAACCACCTAAAACTGCCCTGTGATGAACCACCGACCTGTCTAGTGCTTCCTCGGTATTTGCCCCATGTGCTTAACCTCTGACGTGCTGTGGTTGCACTGATGATTACGATGAAATCCCTCTATTAGGAATCGGCTCTGTTGCGGTCACTCTCGCCCTGCTGGACTCTTGCCCCCCCCCTACCCCCCCCCCCCCCCCCCCCGGCTGCTGGACAGCCACACAGGCTGATCTCTGTATTATGATGCGATGGATTCCCGCGCGCCTCAGCGAGCTGAACGCAGTAACAGCGCCAACTAGAGGCATGAACGCAGAGAGCAAAGCCTGCCACACAAAGCACATATGGCTGCACCACCCCCCGCCCTCTTCCCTCCCCTCCCCCCCCCCAACTGTTGTTGTCATAGTCATTCAAATTAGGCATGGGAGAAAGCCAGACACACCCGCCCGCCCGCCCGCCCGTCCGCCCGTCCGCCCGCACCTCCACGCGTGACTCATCACCCGTATTAACGAGTCTGTTTGAGTCCGGCCCCCGTTAACACTCTCCACCTGTCAGACCTGCGATACGCTGGGGGGGGGGGGGGAGGACACGACCGCCCGCCGAGCACTCTCGTTCCGACGAGGCCGCAGAACAACCATCAGCAGAACCTCCGGGACGCCGCCGACGGGGGGAGCCGTTTAAGTCCCTTTACTGAGGGCTAATGAGAGCACACGGTGGCGGGGGCTTCGTTTCGAAGCTGGATGAAGCTGATCGTCTGATCCGGACAGGAGGTCACGGGGGGCACGGACACGTCAACACTGACTCAGCTTCACACAGTTACACAGCATCGGAGTTCCGATGACACCGGTAATGAGTCCGGAACCGGATCGCCGGCTGAGGGAGAGAGAGAGAGAGAGCGAGCGAGAGAGAGAGAGAGAGAGGGTGCAATGACCCGTAGAAATCTGCAGGGGTGCCGGTGTGTTTTTGACCATGACTCATCGCGCCGTCACTCATCGGCCACTTTATTAGGTACGCTCGGCAGCCTTACAGATGTACCCCCCCCCCCCTGATTCTCCACTTACTTTGTAGTCCCCTTTATTCTGCTGCTAAATGAGCAGGACCCCAAAGGAGAAGGTATGATTTGGGTGGTGGATGACTCTTGGTGGATGACCCACCCACCAAATCAACACCGTCCAGCTTACGGCATCCGGTCAGCACCGACCAAGGACCAGAAGACGACTAACACAAACCAACGACTAATTATCAGCCGTTAATTTCGCTCAGAGAATGTGTAACAGTAAGGCTGACGTGTTTAATACTACTGTAATACTACAGTGAGATGCCACATCCACCATACAAAGGGTCCCTGGTCTGTGGGGGGGGGGGCCTAAAAAGGGGTCATGTCTGTAGAGACACAGACGGACTACAGTCTGTAACTATAGAACTACAAAGTCCATCTACAAGGCAGGTGGAGCTGGAACACTGTGGCTCTAATAAAGTGGCCGGTGAGTGTAGGACGCTATTTTTGAACAATTTTGAATGATGACAAATGAATATGATCGTAGGGGGCTTGGTGGATTAGCATGTTCTCCTCTCAGCGCTAGGGATTCCCGGTTCGAATCACAATCTGGGTGGAGTTTCCATGTTCTCCCCGTGGGTTTCCTCCGGGTTCTCCTCCCACAGTCCAAAAAACATGGATCAAGTCAAGTGAGTTCTCCAAATTGCCCCATATAGAGTGTGTGTGTGTGAGTGAGTGTGTGCCCAGCGATAGATTGCCCCCTGTCCTGGGTGTATCTGAATATTAATAATTGTATTATTTAGTGGGCGGCACGGAGGCTGAGTGGTTTAGCATGTTCTCCTCTCAGCGCTAGGGATTCCCGGTTCGAATCCCAATCTGGGTGGAGTTTCCATGTTCTCCCCGTGTCCGCGTGGGTTTCCTCCGGGTTCTCCAATATACTCCCACAGTCCAAAAAACATGGATCAAGGTCAATTGAGATTGCAATAAGTCGATTGAGTTCTGGGTGTATCTGCCAAATTGCCCCCCCCCCCCGCGACGCTAATATAGAGTGGACGGAATATGTGTGGGTGGCACGGTGGCTTAGTGTGTGCCCAGCGTTTCCCAGATCCCAATCTGGGTGGGAGGTTCCCCTCCTCCCCCGTGTCCGTGTTTCCTCCGGGTTCTCCGGTATCTGCCCAGGATTAAGGTCGCCCAAATTGCCCCATATAGATGTTCTGCGTGAGTGAGTGTGTGTCCCGATGGATTGGCGTCCCTGATGGACATGGGGGGGAACCCCCCCCACACCAGATAATGGATGGGCTATTAATAATTGTATGATTTAGTGTTGTATCTAAACAGTTATAAACCACAGAAGCATAAAACACGAGGCAGTATAAACAGCGGAATTAACCCGAGATGAAAGCTGAATGGGCGGCACGGTGGCTTGGTGGTTTGGCATGTTCTCCTCCCAGCGCTAGGGATTCCTGGTTCAAATCCCCATCTGGGTGGAGTTTCCATGTTCTCCCCGTGTCTGCGTGGGTTTCCTCCGGGTTCTCCGGTTTCCTCCCACAGTCCAAAAAACATGGATCAAGTCAATTGAGTTCTCCAAATTGCCCCATATAGTGTGTGTGTGTGTGTGTGTGTTTGTATGTGTGTGAGTGAGTGAGTGTCCAGCGATAGATTGGCGCCCTGTTCTGGGTGTTCTGCCCAGCGCCCGAAACGTTCTCCCCTGGAGGGGTATGGGGAACCCCACCGCGACCCTAATAGAGGATAAATCGGGAGATAATGAATGAAAGCTGAATGTTAAAGTAAATAAGATGTAAACTAAAGCCGGTCTCATTGAGGATCAACCTCCTGAACCTCCATCCTCACCTCCATCCTCACAGCTGCACGGAGAGATTAATCAGCGCAAGAAGTCTGTAATAACTACACGGATCACCCCGCGCTCCAAACAATTACAACCGGCGACACGAAACCGTCTTCATCCTCAATTTAAACCTCAATTTAAACCTCATTTCATAAGAATAATTAAAGTAATTACCTGAAAACCTCCGGCCGCGCGACTCCGACTCCGAGCGTCGCCGCCGCCGCGTAAACAGCGTCCGAGCGGAGAGCCGACTCCGTGCGCAGCCACGAACCCCGGAGGACCCCGCGCCACAACGCGGACTAAATAACTAAATACACCTTTTAATTTTAATTACATTCTACGAATCGAACAAACGGCCACCTCGAAGCTCTGACGAGCCGCCCGCGGTGACGCCGAATGTGACCAAACGAGTCCCCGAACGACTCACGGGGTGAGTCGACTCACGTGTTGTAATTGAAGCGGGTGATTGGGATTCGTATCCTCGGTAACAACAAAGACTTTAATGAAGCTTCATAAGCAGCTCATAACACAGCTGCAGATCACCTGTGAGCCTGCATAGAGGTCCATATACCTATATACAGAGACCGATGGACTACAATCTGTTATTAAAGAACTACAAAGTCCATCTAGAGGATGATTAGCTGATAGAACAGCCAACAGAACCTGATGATGATGTCACCTGGCAGATTAAATCCCATCCATCCATTATCTTACGCTTTATCCGCTACTAGGGTCGATGATGGCAGATACACCCAGGACAGGGCGCCAATCCATCGCTGGACACACACTCACTCACACACACACACACACACACACACACACACACACACACACACACTCTATATGGGGCAATTTGGAGAACTCAATTAACCTTGATCCATGTTTTTGGACTGTGGGAGGACACCGGAGAACCCGGAGGAAACCCACACGGACACGGGGAGAACATGGAACCCAGATTGGGACTCGAACCAGGAATCCCTAGTGCTGAGAGGAGAACATGCCAACCACTAAGCCACCATGCCGCCCACTAAATAATACAGTTATTAATATTGCATCCATTATCTTCCGCTTTATCCTCTATTAGGGTCGCGCGGGGGGGGTCCGCATGCCCATCCAGTGGAGAACGTTTCGGGCGCTGGGCAGATACACCCAGGACAGGGTGCTAATCTATCGCTGGGCACACACTCACTCACACACACACTCTATATGGGGAAATTTGGAGAACGCAATTAAACTTGATCCATGTTTTTGGACTGTGGGAGGAAACCGGAGAACCCGGAGGAAACCCACGCGGACACGGGGAGGACATGGAAACTCCACCCAGATGGGGATTCGAACCGGGAATCCCTAGCGCTGAGAGGCGAACGTGCTAACCACTAAGTCACCGTGCCGCCCAGAAGTGTAATAATGAATGAATATATGGTTATAAAGGATACGTAAACAAATAGGTGGCCCTTCTTGACTGAACATGCTACCCAACTGCTCGTTCAAGCCCGAGTCCTATCCCGGCTTGATTATTGTAATGTGCTACTTGCCGGCATCCCAGCTTCCACAATCAGACCTCTTCAACTAATTCAGAACTCTTCAGCCCGACTCATGTTCAAGCACCAAAGAGAACTTGTGTCCCTCCATTGGCTCCCTGTAGCTGCTGCATTCAGTACAAGTCACTGACTCTGGCCTACAGAACCATTTCTGGATCTGGCCCCTCCTACCTTCACTCTATCTTTTCAAAACACACTCCGACTCGTCCACTTCGCTCCGGTGATGATCGCCGCCTGGCGGTTCCACCTCACCGAGCAGCTGATTCGTTCACCAATGCACCACGGTGGAACGTTCTTCCCAACCCTGTCCATAAAGCAGAAACACTAAACAGTTTTAAGAAACTACTGAAGGCGCATCTCTTTAACAAATACCTGTTGTAGAAAAATAAATAAAAAAAAAAAGGGGGGGGGGAAGGGGCCGCAGCATCGAATAACAATCAGGTTTGATGAATTTACAGTATGGTTGGTTTTCTCCATGGCTTCTGACTTGTGGTGTTCTCATTTGTAAGTCGCTTTGGATAAAAGCGTCTGCTGAACGACTAAATGTAAATGTAATGTAAATGTAAACCCTAAAACGAACGCACATTAATCCAGCCTTCAGTGAAATACAGAGGAAACGAGCGCATCATCACCTGCAGAACGTTCCACCTGCCCGAGCACGGTCTTCCCGCCAACACTGCTTTATATTCTGTTTGCACATCGTGATGAACGACTTGTCCTGAAGAAATAATATGAGCCTGCCATCGCGGCGAAGCCAAGCGTGTAATAAATCTCCACGCTCCAAGCCCCAGACGAGGATTAAAGGTCGCTGTTTATCTGAAGGGCTCAGGAACAGAGGGACGGGGCTTAATCTTCATTCAGGACGAGCGAGCGAGCGATCGGATCCACCTCAGAGAGAACGTGGAGGAGAAGGACGTCACAGACAGAATGCTATAAAATTTGCCACTAATACCACAATAATAAAAGACATTCATTATTAAAGACATGTCTATCTCTCTCTCACACACACACACACTATAACAGACTGTACTTCATGGGTTTCTCTGGGGGGGGGGGTGGGGGGGGGGGGGGGGGGTGGTGGGGGGGTGGGGGGGGGGGGGGGGGGGTGGGGGGGGGGGGGGGGGGGGGGGGGGGCGGGGGGGGGGGGGGGGGGGGGGGGGGGGGGGGGGGGGGGGGGGGGGGGGGGGGGGGTGGGGGGGGGGGGGGGGGGGGGGGGGGGGGTGGGGGGGGGGGGGGGGGGGGGGGGGGGGGTGGGGGGGGGGGGGGGGGGGGGGGGGGGGGGGGGGGTGGGGGGGGGGGGGGGGGGGGGGGGGGTGGGGGGGGGGGGGGGGGGGGGGGGGGGGGGGGGGGGGGGGGGGGGGGGGGGGGGGGGGGGGGGGGGGGGGGTGGGGGGTGGGGGGGGGGGGGGGGGGGGGGGGGGGGGGGGTCATACATCGTTAATTCCTGCAACATCGTTAAAACACATTTTTTTGTGTGGAGGATGATTCTCAGCACTGCAGTTGCACTGATGTGATGGTGGTGTGTTGTGCTGGTACAAGTGTATCAGTCTTTAAACGCTGTGTACACTCACTGTGTACATGAGACACCTCCACCTTATGGATCTATAATCAGAGACAGAAGGTCATCATCTAATCCATCAGTGATCACAGGATGCTGGACTGTATACAGTTACTCTACTGCAAAACACACTCATACACCACCACCCTGTTAAAAATGATCCACCACCCACATAAAACCTGACATTTTGCATTTACAATATATTTACATAAATTAACAGGTCAGCTGTTCGGTGTCCCAATACTTATGCTCAATTCATGACCTCTTTAGTGACGGGATCTGCAGTATTTAATGATTTGTCTCCCCCTGGTGGCACAAAACTATTAGTACAGACGCGACTATGGGCACGAAGAGATTACAATGGGATGTTAATTGTTCTAATGAAACACATCCATTAATGAATATTCTGTAATTAAAAACATCTCAATCCGAGCTGCAGGATCTCGATGGGCACCTCCCTCAGCGGTCTGATCTCACACGGAACAGTCCGTTCCGCAAATCTGATCTAAGAGCAAAGACATGTTTACATTACTTCAGAAACGCAGATTAAAAAAAATATAAAACATAAAATCTTTTAGTGTAGAATTTTGCATGTTCTCCCTTACCGGCTGGGTTTTCTCTCAGGTAAGAAATGTTGAAAATAGCTCTAGGCATTATGGGATGTATGGATCAGTGCCAAACCCAAGCCCGGATACATAAGAGGGTTTCGGCCGAAGGGCAAAGGATAGAAAACTGTGCCGACCTGCGACGTCGACCCCCCAAAAAACAATCGACGTTTTAAGAATTAAACTTAAAATAAAAAAAAAAAAAAGGCAGTGATTTTAGGCAAAAGCATTTATATTTATTCCATGATAGACATCGATTTGGAAATAATTCACCATTTGAAAAAGTACACGCATCTTGTTTTTTTTTTTTTTGGATCACTGACAGGAGTCGGACTTTCCATGAAGACATGCGATGGGCGTTCTGTCCACGACACGAATGAAGCCAGAGGTTCTGCGGTGAAGGCCCTCCTGAACCCGAGGCCGCGTCGCACGACACGACACGCCGTCGCGTTTTGGTCGGATGCAACAAAGCGCCGTGTGATGATTATTCAGTAGATTATACGACAATATCAGTGCACCTTCGGAGGAGATGATCGGACGTCGGCGGCCGTCGAGTGGAACGGCGAGGCCGGGCGGTTCCGGGCGGGGGGGGGGACGACGACACACGTTCTGAGGTTTTCGAGAGTTCTGAATCTGGAAATCTAGCTTTCGAGAAAGTCCCATCCGCAAAATCCTGTTCAGCAGTCTGCGCTGGATAAAGTGCACTTCATGGCTGAGGGTCGGGGGAAGCAGGGGACTCCTGTTCCGAACCCGCGGATGGGAAACGGGACGCCGTCGGTCGAGTACGCCGTACGCCGTACGTATGCGGACCACGGAACCGAGGAAGGCCGGCGTGTTAAAGCGACGGGTGTCGGGATGCTTTCCGCCCGCTGCTCCCACGTTCACCTCCGGCTCCAGACTGATGAGCGAACCTGTGAGATGCAGCTCTCGTGCACCAGATGGCTTTTTCCATCCCGTTGGGAAACGTCTGCTGGGTTTTTTTTTTTTTTTTTGGTTAGTTTACAGAAACAGTTCCAGGGTCGGAATGTCGTCTCAGTCACATCTCTGCGCTTAAAAGGCACCGTATTTCAGAATGAAGGTGTGTTCCCGTTTGATTCTCCTCCACCAAAGGCATCAGCAACGACAACTAAGGCAAGTCCTCCCCTTGCTCCGTTTAACGACGATAGACTTTCAGCGCATTCGCTCTTTAATTATAGATACTTCTCTGAATAAATTATCTATACAGCCACCAGCCATAGAAAATCTCCTATAGATCTATCTTTACACAAAAAGCAGGGGCAGCAGCGGCGGCGCCGGGCCCGGGGGTCCGTCCCTCGCGCCGCTTTCCTGGCAAAGCTCAAATGAGAGAAGAAGCGGACTTGTACACGACGAAAAGAAAAAGGAAAAGGAAAAAAAAAAAAAAACAGGACGACGGTGCGGTCAAATCAGCGTTCTGCAAAAAAACGTGTTCCGCAGAATCCGCGGGTCCTCGCCTGGAGGGAGGCGGACGACTCGGCGTCTTCACTGAACGCCCTCCTCGTCCACGTAGGTCGAGGGGAACCAGCCGATCTACAAGCAGGGAAACATCGTCTGAGGAACGTTTACGATCACAACACACACGCCGTTATTGGTTTTTAAATAAAGCTGGTCGTTCCGCTCCTTCAATCCGATTGGCCGACAGCTAAATGCCTCACATTTGTATCAGTGCGTGATATACAATACGTTGATTGTTGGAGACAAAAAGGTATCCGAACCGGATTAGATTATGTTGCGGAAAACCATCTCTGTGTGGTCTCTTAGTGGTTTAGCATGTTCTCCTCTCAGCGCAAGGGATTCCCGGTTCGAATCCCCATCTGGGTGGAGTTTCCATGTTCTGCCCCGTGTCCGCGTGGGTTTCCTCCGGGATCTCCGCTTTCCTCCCACAGTCCAAAAACATGGATCAAGGTTAATTGAATTCTCCAAATCGCCCCATATATAGTAGAGTGTGTCTGTGTGAGTGAGTGTGTACCCAGCGATAGATTGCCCCCCTGTCTTGGGTGTACCTGCCCAGCACCCGAAATGTTCTCCCCGTGTCCGCGTGGGTTTCCTCCGGGTTCTCCGGTTTGCTCCCACGGTCCAAAAACATGGATCAAGGTTAATTGAATTCTCCAAATTGCCCTATATATAGTAGAGTGTGTCTGTGTGAGTGAGTGCCCAGTGGTAGATTGCCCCCTGTCCTGGGTGTATCTGCCCAGCGTCCGAAACGTTCTCCCCTGGATGGGCATGAAGATGCTGGATGGATCTGTGTTACTCACCCTGCCGTTGGCCTCTCCTTTCCACCAGCCCTGATCTCCACCGATCTTGCTGTAGATCTTGACGACGTCGCCCTCTCGCAGAGACAACTCTCTCATGTCACGTGCCGCGAAGTTGTATCGGGCCACGGCGGTGCTGACGACCCTCGGTGTGAAAACTGCGCAGAACAGAGGAGAACGACGGAGAGTGAAACCGGCCAACCGGGACGGCGGAGGCTCCGCGGGTGAACGAGGTGGACGATGGATGGCGTATAGAGAGAGAGAGATGTGACTGTGATGTAGTTTGTGGTTTATGATGTAGACATGCATCAGAGTGGAGGACAGGTGGAGGAGGAGGAGGAGGAGGAGGAGGAGGAGGTGAGCCCGTGTTCACATGCACACTGCGGTCCGATGGTGGATGATCTGATCGGCGGGATTACATGCACAGGTAATCTGGTAATCTGATTAAGGAGATCAGTTTTTAGAGATAGGCGGCACGGTGGCTTAGTGGTTTAGCATGTTCTCCTCTCAGTGCTAGGGATTCCCGGTTCGAATCCCCATCTGGGTGGAGTTTCCATGTTCTCCCCGTGTCTGCGTGGGTTTCCTCCAGGTTCTCCGGTTTCCTCCCACAGTCCAAAAACATGGATCAAGTCAATTGAGTTCTCAAAATTGCCCAATATAGAGTAGGGGTGAACTGCAATATTCGCTGATTCGACGATTCGATTCGGAGAACCGTAGTCGACTATGAACCTCATAGTCGAATGTATCATTTGTGACCACATGGGGGCGCCCATGGCTGCTGCTAAGCATTAGTTTTTACATGAAATGTCTTTGTTTTCGTTATATATATAGCCTTTTGTCAAATAAAATCATCCTAATTTCTGTTAATATTTTTTTTTAAATGATGTGTGCGCTTTAACAATATAAAATATATAACAAAATATAAAAAAAAAAAATCTTTTTTAAAAACTACGCTTATAGCGCCATCTTGTGGTGAAATTTTAACTGATTCGACTATCGGTCAACTATAGGGAAAATCTGACGAATCAGATTCGACTATGAAAATCCTTAGTTGAAGACACCCCTAATATAGAGTGTGTCTGTGTGAGTGAGTGTGTGCCCAGCGATGGATTGGCGCCCTGTCCTGGGTCTATCTGCCAGGCGCCCGAGACGTTCTCCCCTGGATGGGCATGGGGAACCCCACCGCGACCCTAATAGAGGATAAAGCAGGAGATAATGAATGAATGAATGAGTTTTTAGAGATTATACGATCGCAGCGGATCGGGGGGGGGGGACGGAGCTGATGCAGCGAGCACGTGCTGTACCTGACCAGAAGGGGGCGGAGCTCTGAGAGGAGAAGTTGAGGCCTTGAGGACTGAGGAAGGAGAAGTTGTAGGAAGCGCAGGACGCTGCCGGGGAGGAGCAGAAAAGGAGAAGAACAGACGCCGGTCAGCGAGAAGAAGATCAGAGAGCAGAGGAAGACTCATTTAGAAACAGAGAGACTAGAATTAGAAACGGTGTAAGCTCCACCCACAAACAGATGGACTCTGTAGTTCTATAGTTACATTCTGTAGTCCATATGTGTCTCTATATACTGCATTAGTTCTCGTTGCCCCCTGCAGAGCAGCTATGGATGGATTTGGGGTGGTGGATGTTCCTCGGTCACACTGACATGGTGGTGGTGTGTTAGTGTGAGTTGCGCTGGTCCGAGTGGACAGGACAACACTGTGTCCAATCACCTTTGTGTCCAATCGCTTTACCCTGTAGTTGTACCTAAAGGACTCAATTCCAGGTCCCACCGCTATAGCTGAAGTGCCCTTGGGCAAAGCACCCAACCCCAATTGCTGGGGCTGCCCACCTCCCCGGGCATGTGTGTTAACTACACTCAGTGTGTGTGTGTGTGTGTGTTACAAATTAAATTAAAAGTAAACACTCCTGTGCAGAAGTGTCTCTCTCTTAATTTCATTTCATTTAACGTTACCGAATGTTGAAGGTATAAAAATCACACGACAAACACAAAGTACCCGGATGTTTTACCCCTCATGTTCCTACCCCCTGGATTACAATAACCCCGCTTCTTCTTTCCGTGAAGGCCGATTCGGCGCGGCGGGAGGAAGAACGGAGGCAGTGTGTCGGGCAGAAGGTGCAGTTTAGCGTTTATAAAAGCGTGTTAAACAGAGCCCATCGGGGGGGGCCGAGGGGGCGGGCCCCAGACGCATAAGCCACAGCATGACTGACATGTCGAATGGAAGGAGGCGTGTCCAGCAGCACTGGGATTAAATTGGATCGTGTGTGTGTGTGTGTGTGTGTGTGTGTGTGTGTGTGGGGGGGGGGGGGGGGGGGGGTGTTACCTGGCGAGCGGGTGTTGGCTCGGGAATTGGCCCGCTCTCTGGACTTGTACGGGTACCGCAGCGTGGTGTCCAGCAGTTTGAAGCTCTCTTTGAGCGAGTGGCCCTGGTAATACTCCACCAGCTCCTGATGGGGGAGACACAGGGTCAGCACGGCGTGGAACATCCCCCCCCCCCCCGGCACGCGGACGTGCGGAACCGAGAGGCGCTTACCAAGAGGCTTTCGAACTTCTTGGCCTCGGTGATGTGAATCCAGCTGTCTTTCTCTACGACTTTAATGTGCTTCACTTCGTCGTTAA